>CM076570.1:172080695-172400768 GCA_034641835.2 Pinus albicaulis
TATTCTCGGGGGGATACTAGTTACCCCTGATCAAGGTCGAGGAGCCTGTGGAGGAGCCTAGTACTTAACTATCAATTTTCCATACTACTAAATTTCAAGTCAGTATCTCCGGAAAATAAATTAGACATGTTTTATTTACAAATTCTACACATTGAAAAGGAAAAGTGAACTAGTTATGTTTTTACTTGAAAATTTTGAATTGTGAAAAGAAAAGAACTAATTGTTATTAATTATCGATGTTGTTTAGTGAGGAGAAGAAACAATGGAAGATTATCTTTGTTTTTTTTATATTTATATTAAAAAATAAGAAAGAGTAAATTTATTATTTTTACAAGAAAGTAAACAAACGAAGTATGGTATATATATATATATATATAGAGAGAGAGAGAGAGAGACTTATGAGAATACTCAAGTTTGGAGATACTATATATGAAACATATATCGATATAAATCCATGTGTTTAATTGTATTTGGAAATATATATATATATATATATATATATATATATATATATATATATATATATATATATTAGTGGTTAATGGATCAACTAGTACGGAGGAGAATTGCAGGACTGGATTCAATTCCAAGTGGAAGCTCCCCACTCGAAAGAATTTATCTACCCATATCCACCAACATGAATTTGTGTTATTCATGGACACCTATTACGAGTTTAGAAAATTAAAACCTATTAGGAATAATTTTTACTTGAGTCATGACTTGATGTAATTATTGGTGTACTTGTCAAAATAAAAATAAAAAGAGAAAAGAAAATTTATTTGTAAAAGAAAATTATTATGATTATTGAAATAGGTTTATTTCCCATCATTTTGTGGTCCTAGGTTAAAGCAACCATTGAATGCTCTAGGGGTCTTGTTGACAAGTCAAAAGGTCAACGCCATGATATTCTAGCCCCTATAGGACTAGTGTAACAAAGAATAATTTTTTTTATTGTGAAATGCAATGTCTAGAAGCCTCTAAGGGATGAGTTGGCCAATCCTCTTCATGTTGGCCCAAGGAGGCCTAATTCGCTCTTGTAAAAGGATATATAAATAATATCCTCACCTCATTTTGCATACATCGATCAAGTGAAGTATCTCTATTCTCTAGCGAAGTATAGGTAAGGAAGAAAGAAGAGAAAAGTTCTCTTGGAAGCCAACAAATTTCTTTGAAGATCAGAAAAATTATTTAAGGAAGGAAATCGTTGTCCCTATTGCCCACACTTGCAAGTTTTGGAGGAGAACCTAGGGTTTCCTAGGTCTTGTTTTGTAAGGAATTTATTTAAGGGTTTGGTTGGCTTATCTCTTGGAAGGTTTGGTCTTGGGTCAAGTTCAATTTCTTGTAAGTCTTCATTGAGATTCTATAAGAAGATATTTTTGTGGGTTTTCCTCTCTAGGAGAGGTTTTGGCCCTGGCTAGAAACCTACATCTCGTGCTGATGTTCTTAAATTGTGAAATTGTTATTGGAATTTATCTTCATGATGAACAAAATTGAGTAATAATGTTAATTCTCTATTATGTCTCATAAGAAAACATCAAGAATTATAGAGAAATCAATTTAATAATAACCACCCTGATAGTTTGACCTAGATTTTTCAACACTTAGGGAATGTCTAAAACAACATTATGAAGGAAAGAAACCTACAGTAAGAGATACTTTTGATTAGTCAAATTTGAACATCTCATGGTAGGAGATTTTGAGAAATAGAATTTGACCATGTGTCTTTAAGTAGGAGAATTTGAGTAACAAAATTTGGGCTTTTATCATGAAGAAGAATATTTTACATCATAGAATATATGCACATCTCAAGGAAAAAATTCATTGCAATAAAATTTGTTTGTACATCTTGAAGCAACAAATTGTCGATAAAGCATGGGCATGATTAAAAGGTGTTAAACCCACCCAAGGCAAACACACACAAAGGGAAAGATAAGCGTGAGTTATATTATTATTCACCATAGATGTACATTTATATTACATTGGTGGGACCTGATTCCATTCCAAGGGCCTCTTGGATCCTCATTTTTCCATTCGCCTTCCACACAATCACTGAGGATTAGGTGTCCAACATTCCCCCTTAACGAAAGGGTATGTGTGAGTCCAAGAAGAGAGTTAGCCTACAAATCGTTAAAAGTATGAATTCCTCAAATCAGAAGCAAAAACTTGCAGGTTTGTTGGCTTAGTATAGCAAAATCAAGAAGAGGTATTTAAATAAATAATATTTTAATAATAAAATATGATATGATATACTATGATGATTAAAAGCACAATGAGGCCTGATTTATACCTATGGGAAGGCTTTTTCTTTATAGAAAATGGGTATGTCTTTATATGCTTTTTCTATTAATCAACAACTACTTAACATAATCACTATTTGATTAGTTAGTAATCATATTTATTATATTTTATACAAATTATATTTGTTACATTGCCCTCTTCCTTCAAAAGCTTTGTCCTCAAAGCTATATTGTTGGCAATTGTCTTCATCTTGCGGTAGTCACCGATACCTTCTTTATATATTTCACTAATACATCGTCCTGAACTCCATGTTCTTGTTACAATTTTTTTTTTAATTAATATTAAATTAATTAATTAAATGAATATTTTTTTATTTAATATTAAATTAAATACATATATTATATTATATTATATAATATAGTTATATATTTAATTTAATATTTCATTAAATATGTTTGATTAAAAGAGAAAATTAACTGAAAAGCCATGTCTCACCCCACTCGACATGACTTACTCCATATTTGCATGGCTCTCAAGGTTTTCCTCGATATTCCATAGACGGAATAATTTTTAACTCTTAGTTTTATTCAGTGACCCCATCATTCTCCTTGTTAGTCCGAAGAGCACCTCTCGATCTGCCTTTGTTGTAAAAACATAACATAATAAAATAATTGTAAACATAGAAGTCTTCCTCTATATGACCTCGACATTCCAACCAACGAATCACTCCCACGCTATCTTCATATTTCTTTTCCAGATCAGGTGTATCTGATGAAGATTCATGAATACCATTAAGTAGAGCCCCATCACAACTGTGAAAATCACCATATGTAGTACTTAGACTTCTTTTCCTTGAGACACCATTTTGTGACTCGACAGCAAGAACTTCTCTGATTGGCTGCACAGCCCAATTCTCCGAGTCACTACCATTAGAATGTGCGTGTCCATTCCTTAATATTCCAGCTTTTGGGTCATCTAATTTGCAAGTGTCCAGAGGAAAAACAGGATATGAACAATCCAAAGGCAAAACCGCCATGTCATTTGGAGCAAATAGATTACACTTTCTCTTAATCGGCATTTTCTTTGAAAATGTCACCTTAGATTGATATTCTTGATCCTTTTTCGACAGTTTGATTGCATGACACTGAATATTTGATTTTGTTGAATCCTTCTGAGATCTTCGACGAGCATGTGACATTTTCGCTGTTCCCATTCCTGCCATGACACTTTCCTCATTTAAAGCAGAAATTGACTCCGCTTGTCCACCTTCAGGTTCCACAACTTGAACTAAGTTACAGCAAATCTGATCATCTCTAGATACCTCCAACGGTGACGTTGAAACAATATTTACTCCACAATCACTGGAGACAAATGGTTTATCTGAATCATAAGCCTCAGTACAATCAATTTTAGAAATTAACTGACGTTCCTGGACCAAAGCTGCACGGTAAATCTTGCCAAGGTCTCTAACTTTAAAACTTGAGAAACCTTCATTAGGCTGGCTTTCATGTTCACCCTTTGCACTCGAGGAGCTGAAATCTTCCGTGCCCACATTTCCAGGCTTCCTAAGGACTCGTTTGGTTAATGGTCTAAAATTTCTGCGAAATACCTCTACACTTTTGGTGAAGCATTTAGCCTCAATGAGACCTAAGTCCCCTCTGTTAGTATATGAAACAATCTTGAAGGCATACTCTGTGCAGGGCCGCAGATTTGAAATTCGAGCTCTTGTTTGTGTTCTGGGAAGAACACAACTAATTTCCTTAGGATATTTCAAGTCTCTGCTTGTATGGTGCCACAATTTGTAACCAATAACATCTTGTGATGATTTTGGATCAATTTCTTTCAACAAAACTACAAGAGATGTTGGTGAAATTCCTTCAAACTCTATTCTGCAAGCAACAGGTAAAGAATTCTCTGCTCTCAACGTCAAATCCTTTCCTGGCGAAGATATCATTGAAACCAAAGATTCCATTTTCTCAATAGCCAGCGCACAAAGTTTTTGCACTTCGTTTCCAGAGGAAAGCCTACTGACAATGTCGCGAGCCATCGTTGAAGATACGCCATTTATAGGTCCCACCTCCTCCTCAAGTTTTCTTGTTGCCCTGAGCACAATGTCATGGGGTTCTTTGAACTGTTTAGTACCATTGAGAAGCCTCTGGACCAAAGAAATACGATAACAAAGAATGTCCACCCTCTGTGCCTCTTTTGTAATGGTCAACTGTTTTTTCCAGCATATGTTGAGCCCGACAGTCTTTTTATCACATGTATGTGCGTAAGGGACCCCACTCAACGAACCGCTCAACGAACAAGTGTGCCCGCTCAACGAACAGGTGTGCCATATTATCTGCCACGCTGTATCGATCCGGCACAGCGTTTGAATCAACCATGAAACCCGCCAACCGTCTTTTTTGTATATCTGGAGGAATTCCGTAAAACGTTCAAACAAAAACATCCTGATGTCAAGGGAGTTACAGCAGCTGAAACTGATTCTGACATGATAGCGTTGATTTTCTGCAGACAAAACAAAAAGCCTCTTACAAAGTTCATTACAAAGATCGTTATGTTTTTTAGTGGAGCCCACATTGGCCAATGCTAGATCTCGGAGCTTAGGAATTTCCTTAAAAGCCAAAAGTTGGAAAGCTTGCAGCTGAGAGCAATGAGACAAAATTCCAGTGAGTTCAATCTCAAACCTAACACACCATTCACTGTGTGCAGAGTAATACACGTTACACCACCTCCGAATGTCATCTTTTATGTTGTGTTCAACCATGCGGGCTCGAGCTCCATCGCACCTTTTTATGGTTGGAATCTCGTTGTTGCATTTTTCCATGGCTGGAATCTGCTTGGCAATATTGAAACCGGGCGACAATGAGGGTAAACTACTGTGAGTAGCATATTGTACAGATTCAATATCAATTCTATTTCTCATGGGAACAGAATTCGCAAATGCCATTAGAGGCCTTTTCAATCTATTTTCACCAATTTCCATCTGTTTTCCACAGACGTTGTGATCTTTATTTGACAGCATAATCTCCCGTGACTATGGTGAGATCTTCTTCCAAATATAGTCCCCATCAACTAAAAAACCGAGATGGCTCTTTTCCTCATTGTCACCAACAATGTTCCTCTCTCCTTATTAAATCAATCATCCCCATCTTCATGCTAATATTCATCCACACGTACTCTACCATCTAGATCCCTGCCTTCTTCATCTTATCAAGGACCTTCATGTGAGAATCTTTTCTTAAGACTTTGTTGTAATCGAGCATACAACTTTCTTAATAAATACTTCTTGAATTTTATCTCTCTCATTTCTTCAGATCTCTTCTACTTACAAATTTCCTTTACAACAGACATGGTATTACACTGTTCATAGGCTCAGACACCACGCTCATAGGTCATGATTGATGTGTTTGTATGACACTGGCCCCCAATACCACCTGAACAAAAACTTGTAGGTTTGTTGGCTTAATAGCAAAAATATGCAAGAGGTATTGTAATAATAATTTATTAATAAAATATGATATGATAAGAATCAAGATATAATAAGATGATTGAAAGTTACAATGAGGCCCTGCTTATATACTCATGTGCCCATTCACAAAATGGGCATGTCTATTAGACATGCTCGATTTAATGGCGGTCTTCTTTAGACATGCCTTTTCAGCTAACTAACAAATACTTAACATAATCACTACTTGATTACAATTATATTTATCTTTATTTCATATAAAATTATTTGTTACACTACTATCGAATCATCTCTGCAAAAGACGTGTATAAAGTTATGTGTTTATGGATTAATACTCAACACTCCGAACGCTTATCGCCACTCCTAGAACTCTTCCAAATCTAGAAAGAAGCTGAGGGTTTCTTCTAGAGGAAGTGTCCCTCATATTTGAAGAGGGGGACCTTCAACCTAGAAGAAGGGAGGTCTACAACCTGCGATGGTTTAAGGATGACCACCAACACTGGAATGCTTAATGCATTTCCCAAAACTCTACCAAATCTGGCAAGAAGCTGAAGTCTTCTGATAGAGGAAGTGTCCCAAATTATTTGAAGAGGAAGAATATCAACCTCGCATAGATGGTTTAAGGCTTTCCACCAGCCAAAGGAATGCTCATGGGCATCCATGTCTCTGGCTACAACACTAAATCTGGAATGAGAGATTGTGGCTCAGGCTCGCTTGAACTCGCTAGGCCCAAAGCAACTCCTCCCATTACAATGACAAAGTTGTGCTTACGCTCGTTTGAATCATTGTCTCTGCCATTATCAATTTGGAATGCATAAGTTGTGGCTTAGGCTCGCTGAACTATTTGGAAACTTCCTCACACAAATCAATATGGAATGAGAGATTGTGTCTTAGGCTCACTTGATGTGGCTTCGAAGCTTGTAGATGACCACCATTCCCCCTAAGTGTACAAGGTAGAGAGGTTGACAGAAAACTCAACTACAAAAGATTATTAAATATTCGAGAATGTTCTATTAAAAGCACTTAAACATATTTTTGGTTGTTGATGCCCATTGCCAAGAAACGATCCATCCAAGATGAATATTTTTTCTTGCAGGAGGCTTGCTTTTGAAGCATCTGCGTGAAGAATGGGTGTGCCACCCACAATGCTTGCATGGGTGAAGATCGAAACAATGATATTTAATATGGACAACTCAATCATAGTGTTGGCATTTTACAATATGTTGTTGTTGTTGTGGAAGAGGAGCAGAATCTAGAACAACTGAAGGTGCTCTGTCATGAAGAAATCCGATACTCTGAAATTTGATGGGCTTGGAGTAGTCTGGAATATGATAGGACAACTCCTGGTCATATCCAAGACCTATTTTGTACTTATTATGGACAAGCTCTTCCCAAGGTCTGATGACGGCTTTTTGGAGGTGAATCACTGATGCTTTCAAGCTTCCGCATGCTCGCACAAGAAACGATGAGAGTTAAACTCAATGTTATCGATCAACAATTACTCATTCATTAGGGGAATTTTGAGGTCTAAAATGGGCCTCATAAGAAAAATGTACAACAAAAATAAACTTTATAACAACCAATAGGATTCAAGATGATGAGGTCATCCATAATGGATGATTCACCATTTTTGGAGTAAAAAAGTAAAAATATTAAAAAATAATAAAATAATAAAACTACTTTTTCAACTCGTATTTTAAACTTATCTCCCAAAATTTTTACTCAAATTTCAAGCGGGATTACTCGTTGGATGCGGAATTTAATTCCTCATCCAAGGAGTACCCATGTTGCATACTTTCAATGAACTCTTCTACACGAAAAATGAGAAATACATAAAAAATGTGATTGTAATCACGTTTTTTTATGTATTTCTCATTTTTCGTGTAGTAGGACCCATCGAAAGTATGCAACATGGGTACTCCTTGGATGGGGAATTAAATTCCACATCCAACAAGTACTCCCGCTCGAAATTTGAGTAAAAACTTTGGGAGATAAGTTGAAAATATGAATTGAAAAAGTAGTTTTTTCATTTTTCCCTCTAAAATTTGATGATGTCATCAAATCTTATTAGATTTCTTCCACTATTATTTTATAATTTCCTTAGGAGGCCCATTTTAGACCTCAAAATTCTTAATGTTTCAAGTAAGTGTCATGTGTTCAACTAAGTCACGTAACTCATCTTGCTGAAGCTAAGACTCAAGCTGCAAAAAATCTTTCTTTTCTTTTGCCTTTTGTAGACATATTTTAATATCAGAAATAGTGTCTTTGCTTATACTTACCATCCCATCCACAGTGGACTGTATCAAAGTATTTAACATCTCTAATATATCATCAACTTTGGCCATTTTTTGAGAAAAATAAATACTCTAGTCGAAGCTATAAGAGGCAAAACAAACCTCGCTATTCTCAACTATCTCAACATTGTTTTTTTCTTTTTTCTTTTTTTTTAATGACGACTTTATGTTTGGGTTAATAAGTTGATGAAACACTAAGGAAACATAACTCAGTTATGCAAGCCCACCCGCACACACTTCTCTTAGTTGCTTACAACAACACTCTTACAAGGCAAAAGCAAACCCATTTCCTAAATTTCAACATGAAACAACCACCCACCTCAAGTTTGTCAAATGTTAAGGTAAAAAACCACATAAACCATCATCTAATATCTAATGATGTACAAATTAAGACCGAACAAGGCCATTTTTTTTTTTGCAATATGCGGGATTAAGCTGGACCCTTTGAGTGGTACTCTATGGAACGAGCGTGGGGTTTTTATTTTTGTCTAAGACTCTTCCAGTCTTTGGCGCAAGGCAGTCATGCTTCCCGGATGATGCCATCTTCTTCCTGATTACAAATCTATTCTTTCGAAATCTTTCAAGGTTACAATACCTGCTTGTAGATTAAAAACCATCAAAACAAAAACTCTGTGCTTCAAATGACATCATAAATGTGCTCATATATCCGGCAGGTCGGACCAGTGGGTTGAGTGCGGGCCAGAGTCGGGTAGGCCAAGCAGCGCCAAGGAGGAGAGAAACCACAGAGGCACAATATATTTGACAGAGGTCGAGGATGAGTATTAATAGAAGCTGAGAGTCTGCTTGGTGATTTGGAGGGGCCTGGTCATAGGAATGCCAAAAGCGTGGAGAAATTATGTGATTGTGAATTACACGAACAAAACCGGTCTCAAAGCACGCAACATAAAATGAATCGCAACAAATTTACACACAAAAAAAATGAGGCTCTAGCCGCGGTGACACATTCAAGCTTGGCAGATAGTAAGTTTCTTCATCATTAGGGAAGTGATCCAATAATAAAACATCTGGATGATCATTAAGCTCATCAACGAATCGAAAGCAATAAATAACCAGCCCATAACTAAATTTGTTCACATACCTTTGAAATTGTTGAATTCCTTGGACCCTGTGGTTGTATTCATCCTCAAAGGAAGTTTTGATGTCAATCCAGTTAACTATGCGACCATAAACACCAATAGGAACCTCCAATTTAACATCTGGTGTCTTACTAAACCCCGCAACACGTAAGACTTCTTCTGACTGGAAAGGAATCTCCAACTTTTGTAGCCTCCCTCTCAGTAAAAACTCATATTCTAGTCTAGTAACTTGGTGAATGCTCTCAACCTGTGGTAAAGAAACCTGGTCGGAATCAACGCATTTATCAGAATCCTGAATAAATTTGGTGATGGTTATGGAGTAACCGAGCTGTGGGACTGTCGGCATGGATAGGTATTACCGATTGCGAGGGCCGAGGAATCGAGTGCAACACAGAGCCACAAACAATCACACTGGAGCCATGATTCAGAAGCCCAACATAGAACTGGAGACAACGATATAGTCAAGCCCGACACAACGCTAAACCACGATTTGGATAGGTGGTTTGGAGAGCCAGGAATGGCGGTTCCAGGCCACAACACTTTTTCTTCAACGGAGCTGACAACGCAGAGGCTGTGAGAGCAAGGCTTGTGCAGATTTGAGAGTGCTCGGTAACATATTTTTGCTTTGATCTGTGGCAGCCTACAGATCGATTCCAAGCTCAGAACGCGAGAGGATCTAAGCCCGTCAGTCAGGCGCGGAGTAGGAGGAGTAGTGGGTAGTTTTAGCCGTGTCAACCCTGCGAGGAAGAGGCTGATGAGGGATTTCAAGTGTCTACAACAGGATCCGCTGGCAGGGATCAGTGGGGCACCTCAGGACAATAATATTATGCTTTGGAATGTTGTATGGAGAGTGCAGGTGTATGGAGGATATGCAACGGCTCTAGAAATGGTGGAGGAGTGATAAAATAATTCAATAAACGCTTGTCGAAAACCACTGAGTGCATTGTATCATATTTCAAGGAGTTTATTTCACCAAAAAATAAATTCTTGCTTTATAGTATTCAACGCAGAAAGAATCTGAACTTTTCTCAACGGTCCCTGTCTATTTTCATTCATAGCTCTAAGGTGAAGTTATGACAAGCAGGACAGAATTTTGACATATGTGCAGAAATAATAGAGATAACAGTGCGCAAAAATCGTGGAGGAAATAGCTACAGTTCAAAGGCGATATAGGACACATTCGATATAGGAGTTACAAGGGTCGAGATAGAAAAAATTAGAACCTGAGCTCTGATGCAAAACTAAGGGAGGCAGGACTGACAATAGAGAAAAACCACAAAAACAAGTGGCTCATTCACATGAACATGTAGAAGATCTCCAACTCCGATACCATGTTAAACACATCTAAGGAAAACACACAGAAAGGGTAAGATAAGCGTGAGTTATATTATTATTCACCATAGCTGATGTACATTTATATTACATTGGTGTGACTTTTGGATTTCATTCCAAGTGGTCTCTTAGACTCCATTTGTCCATTGCCCTTCCACACCTACCCATTGAAGATTAGGTGTCCAACAAGAGGTATCAAATTAAGAACATAATTTGGAATGATTTTCCTAGTCATGTTTTATTAACAAACATGTTGAAAAATATATCGAAATTGAGGCAAAAAAATATGGTATATATCCCAAAGATGAGTTGTAGAATAAATAAAATAAAATGAACGTGTAGAATTTTTTTTTATCATATCTATCCTATCTTATTGGTGAGAATCTTGAGATTAGTTTGAAATTTTTTATTTAATACAATTTGTGTTTGAAAAGAGCGGAAACATAAATGGTAATTGAATTCGATATTTAGTTTTTGGGTTGATTCCGATTAAGATAAAATCCTACCAAAAAAATTATTCAAGTAGAAAGGTCAGGAAGAAAATACACTCTCCTTTGTCAAAGTATGTGCAAACACAAGTTTTTTTTTTTTTTTTTTCATTTTTCTGAGTTATTGAAGTGATTGAATTTAGAGAAAGAAAAAACAAATAGGACAAAGCTACTGAAAGTGGAATTCAAATAGTTCATTATAAGATTGATGACAATTTAAGTGAGTAGTCCTGATCAAATTCTTAATCATTTTAAAGCAAGAGAACTCAAGATCACAATAGAGTCAATATAAATAAGGAAAATTAGTAAAGGAAGTTGGGATGTGTATGCCTGGTGAGTTTTCCTTTGAAAAATTTCAAGTGTCTCATATACCAAAACATATCTCATATTTGATAGATAGAAAAATATTATTAAAAAAAAAAAATCAAGCAACCATTAAGTACATAAAGTTTAGAGACTGAGGAAAAACGTTAGAAACTAGAGGATATAGTGGATAATAATATTTATACACATTCTTTTAGTTCAAAACATATTATTGATAAAGGAAATGAGAAACAAGACTTTGGATTGTTGTAACTGATATGATTCTTTATCCATAGGGCTACGATGCCAAACATGAGCATTCAACTACACAAGAATGCCTTGCGAGATTGTGGTAGGAATAATGCAAGAAAAAATTGTTAACAAATGAATGTTTGGATAATAATAACAACCAAGGATGTAGGACTAATATAATTGAAGTTTTTGGGAACAAAATTAAATATATGAAAGAATGTGTAAGCCAAGAAACTATGGTTGAAGACTATGTGACTTGGAAATTAGATGTATATGATCAAAATAAGATGCTATCAACAAGTGGGAATGGGGAGTAAAACCAAGGTATCACAATATCACATGCAGAGATGGCATTGTTCGAAAGGAAAGGTGATAATTTTGACAAATTGAATGATAGGGAGTATCAAAATTATGGAACTCATATTTCATTTTCAATTTAGAAGGTAGAGATCAATTTAGGACAACTCTAAATTCAACATGCAACTCTTTGAGACCTTTCCACCAACTCCTAGGGATAATTTAAGGTCATTCTTTATGAATCATAATTTTCATGAAATTATCATCCTAGAGTTTCTTGGAGAAAATATGTCTTATTTTTTTAGCAATGATTGGTGTTAGTTTTGTAAAAGATCCAAGTTCGTTATTTGATAAATAGCCCACTATAATTAACATGGTAGAATTCAATGTATGTTGGAAAAGAAATTGCACCAAATTCAAATGCTTGGGTTAGACAAATAAAATTACAATGGAATGAACTTGGTTCATCTACATTCAATAAAAGAGTGCAGCAGATCAGAATGATGATGCAACACTAATGTTTTTAGAAGTAGCACTAGAATTAATGGAGAAAGTGAGTGAAAACAAATATGTGCCTCTAGAATTCATATCTCTAGGAAAACCATGTCACTTTCTTAAAGTCTTGATGAGGGCACATATCTTAAGGAGGAGTTTTTTGCATACAAGTCATAGTTAACCTTCAGTGGGAGCAGAAATGGAGAGAGATTTCTTGATAGGACCAATACATATTTTAGACTAGAGGGAAGTCATATTCTAGAATAGAATTATGATCAAAATTAGAATTCATTGAAACTAATTCAACATGGCAAAGGTAAATTGGAAACTGAAAGGTACCTTAAAATAAAATGCATAGAGTCTTGTGTAATCACATGGTGAATCTTGATTTTAGGTCCTGGTACCAACTAAAAACTCTATTTATGTATGTTTGCAAGATGTCTGAATAATCCTTAAACAAACTAATTGTTGGGTTGTCCATAACTGACACTGGGATAGTGTCTGATAGTGTCAAAATCAAGCGGGGGAGGATGTGATATCCCCTAGAATTATGTGCGTATGTATTAAACGTGCATATGTGTGATCCTTGTTAAATGTTTGTCTAAAATACATTCGAATTTAATAATCAGTAACTTATTACTGAATTTAATAATCAATAACTTATTACTGATAATAACTGAATTATAAAATATCCTCGAGGGTTAGCTCAATTCATTGATTTCTTGTTGCTAAAAGAACCACACTAATGGGATATCACGGTGTTAATTATCCTAGATACCCTCGAGGTTAGGAACTACCAATTATCCTAGATACCCTCGAGGTTAGGAACTACCAATAAATTTGCGAGAAGTTATCCCTTCAGGTGGATCTACTTGGATATTTCCTTGTGAAAAAAAATTACAAATTTGTAATTAGGATGTTTTATTTTTATTAGTAAAGAAAATTGGAAAATTAATTCTTAAGTAGAAATGGCTGAAATAGATGAGGGTACAAAATTATTGTTCAATATTTATTACCCATCAGTATGTCCTAGGCATATATTCTAGATGATTAGATTTATTGAGAAATTATGGAATTGGTCAATTAATTTTCCCTAAAAGAGGTGGAGGCAGTTACTAACCACCAAAAGAGTGGTAGATGGGAAATTGATAAAAATTCATTTTGTATGTTTGTTTTTGTCTTAATTATTTTTCTATAGAAAAGAGGAGACTAAAGAGAAGCAAGTAGGAAAAAGGCAAGAAGGAAAATTTTATAGACTTGTTATGTTTGGAGGGATACTAGTTGTATACAGTATCAAGGTTGGGAGGAGCCAAGTACTTAACTGTTAATTTTCCATACTACTAAATTTCAATTTGGTATCTCTACTTACAATGTTTATTTTCTTTAGAAAGAAAATAAATTTGACATGTTTTATTTACAAATTATACACACTGAAAAGGAAAAGTGAACTAGTTATGTTTTTACTTGCAAATTATGAATGGTGAAAAGAAAACAATTATTTGTTATTAACAATCAATGTTGTCCATTGAAGATAAAAAAGAATGGAAGATTATCTTTGTTGTTTTTATATTTATACTTAAAAACGGGAAAGAGTAAATTTAGTGTTTTTAAATTGATAGTAGGATGTATAATTAATAGTTACACGTAGACTAAAAATTAAAGCAAATGATATATATATATATATATATATATATGTTTACATTTTTTTACATGCTAATATTATGTTTATGGGATACTATTGTATACAAATATCAAGGTTGGGAGGATTCAAGTACTTAAAAAGTTAATTTTCCATATTACAAAATCTAAATTCGGTATCTCTATTTTAACAATGTTTATTTTCTTTTAAAGGAAAGAACAGATATGTTTTATTTACAAATTATACACACCTAAAAGGAAAAGTGAAACTAGTTATGTTTTTACTTGCAAATTATGAATTGTGAAAAGAAAACAATTATTTGCTATTAAATAATCAATGTTGTCCATTGAAGATAAGAAAGAATGAAGATCTTTGTTGTTTTTATATTTATACTTAAAAACGGGAAAGAGAAATTTAGTGTTTTTACTGATAGTAGGATGTATAATAATAGTTACACGTAGACTAAAAATTAAGCAAATGATATATATATATATATATATATATATATATTTGTGTTTAATTGTATTTGAAATATTAGCATGTAAAAATGTAAACATATATATATATATTTCCATAATATTTCGCACAATTTTATAGGAACATTTCTTTCCTTTAGTATAATACTAGCTTGAAATCTGTGTTGGATCCAGCCTTAACTCTAGATTCGACAAGAGTTTATAGGACCTAATCTCTCGAGGTGAAAACCTCTTTTTTGAGTGCAAAACTTGAGGAAAGGTTTTCAATTTCGAGGTATTTTGATCTCTCTCAGGCTTGATAGATCCGGAGTTAAGATGGATCTAGGCTGGTTTCAGTCATGTGCTACCAAGGAAAATATATCAATAATATGAGGAACATATGCTTAATTTTATCAATAATATGTAAATACATCTAATATTAACATAACCATTTTAAATATGTTAAATATGTCTGAGATTTATTGAGCCATTTTAATTTTAAATTTGATTAGTTACCTCAGTTTGTTGAGATGATAAATATTGTAAAATAACTTTAATGATGAAATAAAATTTTGAATGCAAAGTGACAATGTAATAATATTGAATGATAGAAACTGTGAATAATAAGAATGTAGTCAATTACGAATAGTCTTCATTGTGATCGATTTCAAACTATTTTCTTCTACTATTCTTATTTTCACCCATGTTAGTTTTGTCATATTTTCATATTGGTTATTTGAAAAGGACAATTGGAATCGTAAACCATTTAAATATTTAGCTCGAGCTGTTGTAGTAAACATCATACCTTGTCTCTCTTGCTCTCCAATATTAATAGGCTGAATTACTATAACACAAAAATCAATGTACATTGTCAATAATTTTTTGTGCTTACACTGAAATCATTGCACACACACTATTAATCCAATGACTTTAAAATTAATGTACCATCATACATCCAATTACATCAAATTAGAAATCAACATATACACTGAAATCAATGCAACTAATGAAAGAAATCAAATAATAATAGAAAACAACATCTACACTAAAAGCAATGCATCTAATGCGAGTAATGAAATATGATTAGAAATCAACATCTACACTCAAATAAATGAGTCTAGTGCAAGTAGGAAAATAGGATTTAAAGCCAACATCTACACTGAAATCAATGCATCTAGTGCATGCAATCAAATAGGATTAGAAATCACCATCTACATTGAAATAAATGCATTTAGTGCAAGGAATCAAATAGGATTATAAATCATCTACATTTAAATCAATGCATTTAGTTAAATCATATACATTTAAATCAATGCATTTAGTGCAAGCAATCAAATATAATTATAAATCAACATCTACATTGAAATTAATGCATCTAGTGCAAGCAATCAAATAACATTAGAAATCACCATCTACACTGAAATCAAGGCATTTAGTGAAAGCAATCAAATAGGATTAGAAATCACCATCTACATTGAAATCAATCCATTCAGTGCAAGCAATCAAATAGGATTAAAAATAATCTACATTGAAATCAATTCATGTAGTGAAAGAAATCAAATATAACCAAAATCAAAATCTACATTAAAATTAATGCATCGAGTGAAATCAATCAAATAGGATTAGAAATCATCATCTACCCTGAAATTAATGCATTTAGTGCAACCAATCAAATAGGATTAGAAATCATCTACATTAAAATCAATCCATGTAGTGTAAATAATCAAATATCATTAGAAATCAACATCTACACCAAAATCAATTAATCTAGTGCAAGAAATCAAATAGGATTAGAAATCACCATCTACACTGAAATCAATGCATCTACTGCAGGAAACCTTCTTCCCTCTCTCCCCCATATATATCTATATATCCATCCATCTCTCCTTCTTTTTCTCTTTATCTCACCCCACCATACACACACTCTCTCTCACTCCATATCTATCAATTTCCTTGTCCCTCCCTCCTTCTCTCCATCTATCTTTTTTTCTCTTCACCTTACATCTATATCCATATCTCACTCTATCTCTATATATCAACTCCAAAACATAAACTCTCTTTCTCCAATCTATCTATCTATCTATCACTCCCTCCTCCTCCTCCTCTCTCTCTCTCTCTCTCGCTTCTATCTCTCTTCCTTCCTGCTACCCTTTCTCCCTCTCTCTCCATCTTCTTTATCACTCCCTCTCTCTCTCTCTCCACCTTTCACCCTCTATGTATTTATTCTTACCTCCCCCTCTCTCCCTCTCCATCTTCATATCTCTTTCCCTACCTCTCTTCACTCTCTCTCTTCCTTTCTCTCCCCCCCTCTCTCTCTCTATCTGCACCTTCCAACTTTGTTACCATATGCCTCTCTCTCTCCTTCTCTCCCCCTTCTCTCCATATCTCCTTATTTGTCTCTTTATCTCACCCCAAAACATACACACTCCCTCTTCATCTCTCCCTTGTCACTCCCCCTCTCTCTCCACTACTCACTCTCTATGTATTTATTCTTCCCTCCCTCTCTCCTCATCCAGCTCCATATCTCAATCCCTCCCTCTCTCCCCCTCCAAATCCATATTTCTATCCCTCCCTCTCTCCTCCTCTCTTTCAAGTCCCCTCTCCTTTCCTTCCTCTCTCTCCCTTTCTCTCCTACCTCCCTTTCTCTTCCCCCATCTCTCTCTCTCTCCATCTCTCAATCCCTCCCTCTCTCTCCCTCTCCAAATCCATATTTATATCCCTCCCTCTCTCCTCCCCTCTCTCCTCCTCTCTTTCAAGTCCCCTCTCTTTTCCTTCCTCTCTCTCCCTTTATCTCCTACCTCCCTTTATCTTCCCCCATCTCTACCTCTCTCTCTCTCTCTCTCTCTCTCTCTCTCCTACAATCCTCTCTTCCCCCATCACTCTCTTCCTCTCTCTCCCTTTATCTCCTACCTTCCTTTATCTTCCCCCATCTCTCTCTCTCTCTCTCTCTCCCTCCTACAATCCTCTCTTCCCCCATCACTCTCTTCCTCTCTCTCATCATTCCTGTCTCACCTCCTTCTATTTGACTCCCCAGCTCTCTTTCTTTCTCTCTCTCTCTTTGTCCTCCAATCCTCTCTCTTCCCCCATCACTCTATCTCACTCTCCAACTATCTTACTATTTCTATCCCTATATCCTTCTCTCCCCCTTTGTCTCCATCACTCCTCCTTTCTCCTTCTCTCCCCCTTGTCTCCATCACTCCTATGTATCTTTATCCCACCCATAAGCATACACACTCTCTCTGCATCTCTCCCTTGTCACTCCCTCTCTATGTATTTCTTCTTCCTTTCCTCGCTCCGCCTCCAACTCCATCTCTCTATCCATCCTTCTCTCCTCCACCTCTCATCCTTTCTCTCTCTCCCTTTCTCTCCTACCTCCCTCTCCCTTCCCCCTTCTTTCACTCTCTCTCACTCTCTACCCTCCAATCCTCTCTCCTTCTCCCTCCCTCTCTCCTTATCTCTCTCCCACCTCCATCTTTATGTCTCCCTCTCCCTCTCTTACTCTTCTCTAACTCTCTCACTCTTCTCACTCTCTCTCTCTTCATTCCTCTTCTCCCTTCTCCTTCAATTTATCTCGATATCTCCCTTGTCACTCCTCCTATTTCTCCACCTCTATCATATATCATGATATATTAATATATATCACAATATAATAAATTTAATATTGTATTAATCTAAACATATTAAATTTAATAATATTAATATTTTAATATTAATGTTAGGGTTAATAATGTTTTTTTTGCATGGTATTAATAATAATTTGGTCCATGGTATTTGACCCTTATACTTCATATATAATTATATCTTGATTTCTAATCGTATTTGATATATTTTTATTTATTTACCTTACCTCTTTATACCTCTTTTATATTTACTTATTTACCATACCTATTTTATAAATATATTATTTGGCCCATGGTATTTTCCCATGGTATTATTAATAATTTGTCCCATGGTATTTGGCCCATGGTATTAATAATAATTTGTCCCATAGGCTTCACCTAAATAAAACCTATTTTTGAGTTTTTGTAAATATAAAGTGGTTTATTGAGTAAATATAAAAATTGGTTTTATTTATTTACCATACCTCTAGTTTATTTATATTTTTATTTATTTACCATACCTCATGAGTAATATAAAAAGAGGTTTTATTTATTTACCATACCTATGGTTTATTTATATTTTTACGTATTTACCATATTTTATTTATTTACCATATCTCTTTTTTAAGTGTTAGTAAACTCTTCATATTCTAAGTTTATATTGTTTAAATTTATTTTTAATAAATTTTTAATTGTTTATTTATATGTTTATGTAAGCTATTGTTCAAGCCGACATTTTTTTTTTGGCTTCCGACATACTTACACATTCTGTACTGGGTCGTAGAATGTGCCTCTTAACAATAATAGAAAGAAAAGAATAATATTTTCATATGAACATGAAGGTACATAATTAAATAGAAAATACTTGTAAATGAGTTGGAGAACAAACATCAAAAATAATTTTCATGTAAAGATAATTGGAGCCAACCAAAATATGATAATTATAAACATTTAAATTACTTTTGAAAATCATCGAGTCAAAATCTGCATGGTCTATAAAATACTATAGAAAAATAGAAATAATCCTAGAACACAAATGTCGGAATTGTAGAAAAATATAGTATATATATAAGGTTTAAAGAATTTCATTCAAATTTTAGAGAACATAGTTAACGTTACAAAAATTAAACACTCTAGAGTCTAACAACCTGGAAACTTGACTAAGAGGCACAACAATCATGGCTAAGAACAATGAGAAACCAAGAGTGTGAAATCTCTAACCTAGTAGAAAAGTTGAATTGAGTTGATATGAAACCATGAATAGGAGACATTAAAAGAAAAGCACCTTGTGTGAAAGCAACACCATTACCTAGAGTAAAATATATAAATATATAATTAGTGATTATTAACCAAAAATAAAATTGGACAGAAAGTGTGAAAAAAATTTTAGTACTAAGTAGATTAGTGGGAAAAGGGTTTACATAAATAACCTGAAATTAGTCACATAAGTCCAATTTTGTTTGTTCCTTCTACCTGTACAGAAATATAATAAATTAGTCAAAGAGTATAGAAATATATTAATTTTTCTAAAGAACAATAGTAGGGTTACATGTAAAGAAAAAATTGAACCCAGAACATTATGCGATTGGGAAAATATTGTAAACTTAGAAACTACATGGTTATAATTTAAGTGGAGAGAATTTGTTAAATTTTATACATGGCAGAGAAGAAAATTGCAAGCAAACAAATAGGTTCGATACAAGAAAATAGAACAAGTCGAGTACGCCTTTCGATATCTAAATTCATTATATTAACATTAGAGTTAAGAGGGTATAAACCCTAAACACTGGTATTAAAAATATAATCATAAAGATGCCACAGAGGATTACCCTCGTGCAACCAGACTCAGTGAAGAATAACGAAGATTAAACCCACTACTATTAATTGATAATGAGGGTTCGAAAAAACCTCAGCCCTAATAAAACCAGAAAAATAAAATAGAACCATTGTCATGGTTGAATATCGAACAAAACCCTAGATAAGTTACAAAGTAAAACAAAAAACCTGAGGTTCCAATAACCTCGTAAATCTCTTTCTTCTAATAAAGAAAAGAATCTTATTCTATAGGGAACGAATTGGGAATTAGTTTTGAATCACCATGAACCATATATTAAGAACCTAAAACAAAGGAATTCACATTAGAAATTAACAAATGTGGTATAGTTAAAGATAGTGTTTTTCCTCGGGTTGTCAGCGAAAACGAAGTTAAAGAGCTGCCTAGTATAGCAGTGTTAAAACTGTATGGAACCCTATTGACGACGGATAATTGTACTGAAATAAATCGTTATCATAAGAGCTCTGGTATACTCACAATAAGAACCCCAAAAAGAAAACAAGTTACCATTGTTAGCTCGAAACAGTACAAATGCGAAATAATCTCTCCATAGAACAAATTTGATTACAAAGAGAATCACATGTAGAAAATTATAACCTTACGTATATTTGAGTCTCAAAGAAACTCAAACACAATGAGTATCTGGTAGTCGAAGTGACTCAGTAATTCGACAAATGGAAGAACGATTCAATAAAATTTTCCATGTCGGAAATATTACAGTGAAAACATGGGTTTTAAACCAACTAGTTCTCAGAATGTCGCAAAAGAAACAAATGAATTGTTATCACTGACCGAATATATTTTCTATGACCCGTAAAACCCTAAGAATCATCTCAATCATTTTTTTTGTTTGTTAAAGATTACACTACAATCGTTGATGTGGTAGGTCAAATACACCCTTCGTGGAACCACCATCGGCTAGCACGTGTATGCATGGAAAACTCTCTCTCTATATATATACCATGTCATGGAAATTACATTGAAAATTGCTACCAAAGGACTCTGTTATCTATGTGTACATAATACCATACTTAAAAAATTGAAAACGAATTGCAAGACCTGATAAAGGTTCGACACTGTTTTAGAAACAAAACATATGCATGTGGTTATATATGAATGATAAATGTGATGAAGTTAATATACAAGTATGTATACGAGGACCTCTTAGGACGTTAGAACAATAAATTTTGAGTCGGGGTTGGTCACATTAC
Organism: Pinus albicaulis; assembly: GCA_034641835.2. Lineage (NCBI taxonomy): Eukaryota > Viridiplantae > Streptophyta > Pinopsida > Pinales > Pinaceae > Pinus > Pinus albicaulis. The sequence continues at coordinate 172,101,702 of CM076570.1, forward strand.
CAATGTGAAAAAAATGTTATTCATGACATAAGTACAAAATAATGGTGAAGTATAAGTGTATCAATTGATTATATTTATGGATAAGAAATCATATGTCTATGTTTGTAATGAATTAAAAGGGAAATAACATGATAGGAAAAAAGATATATGAGTGAAGTTAAGAAATTAAATTTTAAAAACATCTTATAATATTTATTAGAGGAGAGAAATGGGAGATATTATTTATAGAGAGAATTTTGTATTTTTAAGGAAGGAAATTTGGAGAATGTAACAACCCGAAAATGGAAAGGTTTTCTAAATTTAAATTAAAATATACATGTTGATAGAAGAAAGTTTATCATAGAAAACGGTTACCAAGATAAGGATGTGTGGATATATATATATATATATATATATATATATATATATATATATATATATATATATATATATATATATATATATATATATATATATATATATATAGTACATTACAAGTGGTATCGAGTTGTAGGTTACAACATTTTTATGGGTCCTAAACGAAAATGTTCCTATCGGTATGGCATACAAATAAAATCTAAAGAATGACTAAGTAATAATCATCTAAGAAGGGTGAGGGAGAGTATGTAAGCTTTGGAGAAACTCATAGAAAGATATCTAGAAGTAAATATACTAATATAATTGGTTCTACAACTTCTAGAAAAATTCAAACATATGAGATTGACAAAAGGAAGGAACGATAAATTCTCATAGTATCGAATCGGAGATGTCATGACATTATTTCAAAGCATCTAGATTTAAGAGATTATGGTAAACATGGGAATGAGATTGGGATGGAATATACATGGTGAAATTTTTTTTGGTAAGCTTGGCATTTATTTTCACGATATTGGTATCGGTGGTTAATGGATCAGCTAGTACAGAGGAGGAGAACGGGATTATATATGATTCGAAGTGAAAACTCCTCACTCGGAAGAATTTCTCTACCCAAATCCACCAACTTGAATTTTCACTATTCATGGACACCTAATCCTATTTTAGAGAATTAAAATCTCTCAGAATGATCTAGTGCAACTCATGAAATGTATGCATGTACAATTTCATAGACTAAGGTTGATATTAATCTATAAAAAAAGTAGAAAAAAATGTTAAAAGATGTATTGGTAGGGTATAAAGCAATGAAATTGGTATTTTATTGTGAGGTTATGTCATTTAAATAAAGTTGGAATATAAGTACCGAAAATATATTAGTTATTGATAATAAAAATATTAGATTCTCGACAACCACAAATTTAAATCGAGAAGAGGGTTTGGAAAGAGATAGAAGTGTTATAAAGAAGTCAACTATTTGAATCCAATTGAAGGCTAAGATAATAACCGATATTGGGTGCACATCTAGAGGTATCAATTTTAAGAATGGTAGAAATTTTTTCACACATCTTGAGGTTAGAATCTAAGTTTGTATTCTAAGGAAACAATTACTCCACACCAAAATACGGATGTGTATGTTAAGACAACAAATAATTCATAATATAATATGGGCATACATGTTGAGGTACCAAATTTTAAAGCAACAAAATCCATGCATGTTTTTTTAGGTGTGAATTGTTGAAAAAAATCATTAACATATGTTTGACGTTTAAGGTGACAAAAGCTTGCCCAAATTTTTTCTATATGAATGAAAATGGATTCCACAATAGACATGAGCCTTGAATTTATTTTCAATATTTAATTTTAATTTACGATAGCAAACTTCACGTAAGTTTACACTTCTTGTTCTCAATTTGTTTAGCACCCAAAAAATCTTATCACTAAATTCAATATGTTGAATGAAATATTTTGCATAAGTTATTAGGCACAAGTATGAATACGAGTATGGGAATGAAATTATAGTTCTTAGGGGAATATCTAAGATGATATAATGAAGGAAAGAAACCTATAGTAATAGAGACTTTTGAGTAATGAAATTTGAACATATTGTTGTAGGATATTTTGAGCAATAGAATTTGGCCATGTGTCTTGACGTAGGAGATTTTGAGCAACAAAATTTGGGCCTTTGTGAAGAAAAATATTATGAATCATAGAATATATGCACTTCTCAAGGCAAAAAATTCTCCACACTAAAATTTGTGTGTAAATCTTGAGGCAACAAATTGTTGATAAAATATGGGCATGATTAAGAGATATCAAATTAACAACATAATTTGGCATGATTTTTTCTAGTCGTTTTTTTTACTAACAAACATGTTGAAAAAATATATGGAACTTGAGGCAACAAAATCCAATATAAATCCCAAATATGAGTTGTATAATTTGAAAAAAAACAAAAAAAATTTCAATGTGTATAATATGTTTAATCATATCTATATTACCTTATTGTTGAAAATATTGAGATTGGTTTGAAAAAGTTTTATTTAATACAATTTGTGTTTGAAAAGAGTGGAAATGTTTCTAGTAGGTCAATTTTGGATTCCATTTTTTGAGTTGATTATGAGGAAAATAAAATTCTACCAAAGACTTATTCAAGTAGATAATTCGGGAAGAAAATACACTCCCCTTTTTCATGTTCAAATGCAAGTTTTTTTTCAGTTCATAGACTTATGAAGTGGTTGAATTTAGAGCGAGAAACAAAAAAGGTCAAATCTAATGAAGGTGGAATTCAGATAGTTCATTGTTTAAAGATTAATGACAATTTAAGTGAGTAGTCATGATCAAATTCTTAATAATTTTTTAAAGGAGGAGAACTCAATGTCTCAATGGAGTCAAGATAAATAAGGAAAATTAGTAAAGAAAGTTGGATTGTTTCTGCGAGGTGAATTTTCCCTTGACAAAAAATTTCAAGTGCCCCATATACCAAACCTATATCATCTTTGATAGAATGAAAAAAATTCAAGGAATCACTGAGTACATGAAATTTTAGAGACATAGGAATAACATCAAGAAGTAGAGGATATAGTGGATAATAATTTTTATACACATTCTCTTAGTTCAAAACATATTACTAATAAAGGAATTGAGAAACGGTACTTTGAAATTGTTGTAAATGATGTTATTCTTGACCAAGAGGGCTACTATGTCAAACATTAGCATTCAACTACACAAGAATGTCCTGCTATATTGTAGCATGAATAATTCAAGAATGAAATTTTAACAAATGAATGTTTGGATAATAATAACAACCAAGGATGTGGGACTAATAGAATTTAAGGTTCTAGGAACCAAGTTCAATATATGAAATAAGGTGTAATCCAATAAATTGTGGGAGAATACTATGTGACTTAGAAATTAGATGTATATGATCAAAATAAGATGCTACCAGAAATTGGGAATGGGGAGTAAAACCAACATAGCACAATAGCACATGTAGAGGAGATGGAATTGTTTGAAAGGAAAGGTGAGAATTTTGACAAATTGAATGATAAGGAGTATCAAAATTATGGCACTCATATTTCATTTTCTATTCAAAAGGTACAAATCAATTTAGGAAAAATTTTGAATTCACCGTACAACTCTCCGAGACCTTTCCACCAAGTCCTAGGGAGCCTTCAATTCCACCATTTTTTGAATCGAGATTTCCATGAAGTCATCACCATGGAGTTTCTTAGAGAAAAAGATATATATATATATATAAGCAATGATTAGTGTGGGTTTTTATAAAGGATATGTGTTGGTTATTTGAGAAATATATTGTTACATTAAACATGGTACAATTAAATGTATGTTAGAAAATAAATTGCACCAAATTTAAATGCTCGAGATATGTCTTCTTTGTCAATAGACTTAAATATGGTTCCAGTGGAATGATCTTAATTCATCTACAATCAACATAAGAGTGCGTAAAATCAGAATTTTGATGCACCACTAATGTTTTAAGTTTGGGTTATGGTACTAGCAAGAAAATTATTTTGGTTTATGTCTGGAATATGCCTCAATAATCCAATAATAACATGATTGTTGGGTTGGCCAAAAGAAGTGACATTGGGACGGTGTCAAATTCAAGCATGGTAGGATTTCATATCTCTTGGCTTGATGTGTTTATGTAATTAAATGTGCACATGTGTTCCTTATTAAATGTTTTAGTCTAAAAGACATCGAAGAATTTAATTATCGGTAATTTATTATTAATAATAATGAAATATAAATTAGCCTCGAGAGTTAGCTCAATTGGTTGAGTTCCTATTGCTAAAAGCACCTCGCTAATGGTAGGTCACAGGGTCAACTCTCCTTGACGCCCTCAAGGTTGGGCTCTACTAATAAACCAATGAGAAGTGATTCCTCCTGCTGGATCTACCCAGATAATAAATCTAGAAAATTAATTCTTGAGTACATATGGTTGAAAGAGAGAAAATTAATTCTTGAGTACATATGGTTGAAAGAGATGATACTGCAAAATTATTTTTGAATATTTATTACCCATCAGTAATTCTTAGGCATCTAATCTGGATGATTATATTTATTGAGAAATTATAGAATTGGCCAATTGATTTTTTCCCTAAAAGAAAGGTGGTTGTCTTTAGGGGTGGGAGATAGAAGCTCATTAATGAGCTAATGACTACTTGCCACTTGTTGGTGATGTGGAGGCGATTACTAACCACCAAAAGAGTGGTAGATGGGAATCGATAAAAAAATCTTTTTTGTATGCTTACTTTATATCAATTTTTTTCTAGAGAAAAGAGGAGACTGAAGAGAACCAGAGTAGTAAAAAGACAAGAAGGAAAATTTGTTAGACTTGTTATGCTAAGGGGGATACTAGATATATGCAATATCAAGGTTAGGAGGATCTAAGTACTTAAATTTTAATTTTATAGACTGCTAAATTTCAAGTCAATATCTCTACCTACAGGTGCTTATTTTCTTTAGAAAGAAAAGAAATTAGACATGTCTTATTTACGTAGTCTACAAAGTTAAAAGGAAAAGTGAACTAGTTATGTTTTTACTTTGAAAATTATGAATTGTGAATAGAAAATAATTATTTTTTTTATTAATTATCGATGTTATTATAGTAGGTCGTATAATACCCATTACAAGTAGAAGAGAAAGTAAAAAAAATGAAGTGTGTGTAAGGTTCATGTTCGGAGATGCTAAGTATGTCTATATATAGACAAAAAATTCTTGTGTCTAATTGTATTTGAAATAACATGTATGTAAAAACATAAACATGTTTATACTGAAAAGTGATATATATATATATATATATATATATATATATATATATATATATATATATTAAAAAGCAAGGAGAATTACAAGATTTTGTCCTGAAGATGGATCCCCATTGGGATTCGAAACGTTGACTAATGTTTTTTAAAATTGTGGATAATCCCGGAAATTTCTTCAATAAGCAAGGAAAAAATCAAACAAAATATTGCATAGTTTTTATAGAAATGTTTTCTTTTCATATAATACGAGCCTAGAATAAATAATAGAAAGAAGGGCTACTACTTTCCTTTTTAACATCAAGGTACATAATTAGATAGAAAAATAATTCATAGATGAGTTGAGAACAAAATACTCAAAATACTCTTAATTGGAGCATAACTAAGAAAATTTTGGTAATTATAAACATTTAAATTACCTCAAAAAAGCATAGAGTCAAAGACTCATGGCCTGTACAAAATAATATACAGAGTAGTAACCCTCGATGAAGACCGTATGAGAATAATAGGAAATTTTATTAATAACTCACAATATATATGGGAAAAGTGTTATCCATATAATCTATTATTACATCAAGGGCTTGAAGCCTTAGATAAGTTCATTAAAACTTTAGGAAACATAGTTAAAGTTTCAAAAATTAAGCACTCTAGAGTCTAACAACCTAGAAACTTGACTTCGAAGCACGAAGTCGTGTCCAAGAAGAACGAAAAACCAAGAGTGGGAAATATCTCGACTCGGTAGAAAATTCGAATTGAATGGATATGAAACCTCGTCTCGGAGACATTAAAGTAAAAAGCACCTTGTTTGAAATCAAAACCATTACCAAGAATAAATATATAAATTTTTAATTAGTGATTATTAATCAAAATAAAATTGGGAAAATGTGTGAAGAAAAAATTTAGTACTACGAAGATTAGTGGGAAGAGGATTTTTAGAAATACCCTTAAATTAGTCACATAGGTCCAAATTGTTCCTTCTACATGTACATAAGTATATTAAATTAGTCAATGAGTATATAAAGAGATTGTAGTATACCTACAAGGGATAATATAGGGTACAAGAGGGAGGTACCCAAGGGAATAATACGATGTAATAATGTAATAATGATAAATAAATGGACATAGTTAATAAATAAAGTGGTTAACCCACACATGTAGCTAGGGAATAAATGGATAAGCCCATTACATTGGATGTATGGTATTGAGAGACCCATTGTATTGCATGTATGAAACCTATATAGAGGCTAGAGACTCTCCATTGAGAGAGATGAAGGATTATGGTATTGGAAAGCATATGGTTTGTGGAGTGATCTCCTTCCTTAAGGAGTGAATGTATGGCGTTTCCCCTCACTCAAGGGTTTGATATTAATGAAGATCTTCATTAATATCAAACCCTTAAGGTAGGTACTATAAGAAAATGTATAAAAAAATTTCGGATCTTCTCTGCAAACTTGTCGCCCAAAAAATTTTCGTGCCAAAAAATGAAAAAAACAAATCTCCCAAACTATGCCCAAGAAAATGATCCGATACCACTTGTAATAGATCTAACACTACAAATATAATAGAATGCAAAATATGCCCAAGAAATAACACCATAGAAGATAAACTTCGGATCTTCATTAATATCAAACCCTTGAGGTAGGGCAACACCATACATTCACTCCTTAAGGAAGGAGATCACTCCACAAGCCATATGCTTGCTAATACCATAATCCTTCACCTCTTTCAATGGAGAGTCTCTAGCCTCTATATAGGTTTCATACATGCAATAACATGGGTAGTTACCATGGGTCTCTCAATACCATACATCCAATACAATGGGCTTATCCATTTATTTCCCTAGCTACATGTGGTCCCTTGCATAATGTGGGTTAACCACTTTGTATTTATTAACTATGGCCATTTATTTATCATTATTACATTATTACATCATATTATTCCCTTGAGTACCTCTCATATCCCCTCCTAGATATACTACAAAGATTAATCTTTCTAAAGAAAAAACAGTAAAGTTAAATGTAAAGCAAAATTTAACCCAAAACATTATGTAGTGGAAAATATTGTAAACCCATAAATTACAAGGTTACAATTTGAGCAAGAGAGAATCTATTAAAATTTAAGTGAAGGAAATTACAAGAAACAAATAGGTTCTATAAAAAAAAATAAGAACAATTTAAATACGTCTCTCGTTATTTAAATTCACTATATCAAAATTAGAGTTAAGAGGGTATAAACCTTGAACACTAGCATTAAAAAATATAATCATAAAGACACTACAGAGGATTACCCTCATGCAACCATACTCATTTAATAATAAGAGAGTTGAAACCCATTACTATTAACTGATAATGATGGTTTGAAAAGCCTCAACCCTGATAAAACTAGAGAAATACAATATAACCATTTTCATGCTTAAATATCAGATGAAAACGTAGATAAGTTACAAAGGAAAATAAGAAACTGAGGTTCCAATACCTTCATAATTATATTTCTTCTAACAAAGAAAATAATATTATTCTAGAGGGAACAAAGTGTGAATTAATTTTTAACTACCATAAACCATAAATCAAGAGCTTGAAACAAATAATTCACATTAGAAATCAGAAAATGTGATATAGTTAAAGTGAGGGTTTACCTAGGGTTGTCAGAAAATAAGAAGATAAAGAATCGCCTAGTATAACGGGCGTTAAAATTGTAGTGTAACCCTATGGTCGGCTGTCGATTGTACTGAAATAAACAATTGTCAGAGGAACTCTGAAATACTCGCAATAAGAACCCTAAAAAGAATACAAGTTACCACAGTTACCTTGAAACGATATAAATTTAAACAATCTCTCCAAAGAACAAATTTGATTAAAAAGAGAAGCATATATAGCAAATTATAAACTTGTACCTATGTTACAAACTTGGAAAAACTCAAACAGAATCGGTATATGGCGGCCAAGTGACTCAATAATTTGACAAATGGTAGAAATATGAAATAAAATTTTCCACACTAGAAATATTACAATGGAAACAGGGGTTGCAAAGTAACCAGTTCTCAAAACATCAAAAAAAGAAATAAATGAATTGATATAATTGACAGAATAGATTTTCTATGACCTTGAACCCCAAGAATCATATCAACCATTGTTTGTGAAGATTACATTACGTCCGTTGATGTGGTAGGTCAAAAAAACCCTTCGTGGAACCACCATCGGCTAACATATGTATACATGGAAAACTATGAAGTTATATATATATATATATCGTGTTAGGGAGATTACATTGAAAATTTCTACCAAAATATTATGTTATCTATGTATATGTAATTCCGTATTTAAAGAATGAAAATGAATTGCAATACCTCATAAAGGTTTTACATTGTGTTTTAGAACCATAAGATATGGATATGGTTGTATATGAATGTTCAATGCGATGAATTTAATATAAAAATATGCATATCGACACATGGTCGGTTACGTTAACAATGTGAAAATAATGTTATTCATGACGTAAGTACAAAAGAATGGCGAAGTATAAGTGAATCAATTTATTATATCGATGGATAAGAAATCATATGTCTATGTTTTTAGTTCATTTTTAAAAGGGAAATACTATACATTGTCAAGGATATGATAGACAAATGAGAACTAAAAAGGGAAATACTATACATTGTCAAGGATATGATAGACAAATGATATAAGAGTGTAAGGAAAGAAATAAAATTCATAACAAACATATTAAAATGCTTAATGGAGGAGAGAGATTGAAGATATTACTTATAGAAAGAATTGTGTATTCTTAAGAAAGGAAATTTGGAGAAAACAACAACCGGATAATGGAAAGGTTTTTAAACTTGAAGATAGAAGAAATTATGGATATATATATACATATATAAACGTCACATTATATTTCTAAGTAGGTACATTACAATTAGTATTAGAGTCATAGGTTACAACAATTGGCTTTTTATGAGTCCTAAACTCAATATTCTTATCAAGCATGAAATACAAATAATAATATGAAGAATGACTAAAGGAAGAATCATCTAAGAAGGGTGAGGAGCACTATGTAAGTTGGAGAAATTCATAGAAAGAGATCTAGAAGTAAATCTAGTAATATAATTGGTTCTACAACTTCTAGAAAAAATCCAAACATATGAGGTTGAGAAAAGGAAGGAATAGTAAATGCTCGTAGTACCAAATATGAGATGTCATGATATGATTTCAAAGAACCTAGATCCGAGAGATTACAAGTAAACATGAGAATGAGATTGGGATGGAATGTAAATGGTGAAAAATTTTTGGTGAACTTGGTATTTATTTACATGATATTGGTATTGGTGTTTAATGGATCAACCGGTATGGAGGAGAATCACGAGATTGGATTCAATTCCAAGTGGAATCTCCCCACTCGAAGAATTTCTCTACCCATACCCACCAACATAAATTTGTGTTATTCACTGACACCTATTACGAGTTTAGAGAATTAAAATCTCTTAGGAATAATTTGTACTTGAGTCATGACTTGATGTAATTATTGATGTACTTGTCAAAAGAAAAAAAGAAAAAAGAAAAAAAAAGTATTTGTAAAAGAAAATTATTATTATTGAAATGGATGTATTGCCCATGGTGTTGTGGTCCTAGGTTAAAGCAACCATTGAATGCTCCACGTGTCTTTTTTTGACAAGTCAAAAAGTTCAAATTAATGATTTTCTATCCCATAGAGGACTCATGTAACAAAGAATAAAAATTTTTTATTGTGAAATGTGATGTCTAGAAGACTCTAAGGGATGAGTTGGCTAAACCTCTTCATGGTGTCCCAAGGAGGCCTAATTCACTCTTTTTAAAAGGTTATATAAATAAGAGCCTCGCCTCATTTTTCATACATAAATCAAATGAAGTATCTCTATTCTATAGTGAAGTATGGGTAAGGAATAAAGAAGAGTGAAGTTCTCTTGGAAGCCAACAAAGTTCTTTGAATATCAACGAAATTATTTAAGGAAGTAAATATTTGATCCTCCTACCCACACTAGCAAGTTTTGGAGGATAACCTAGGGTTTCCTAGGTCTTGTTTTGAAGATAATTTGTTTAAGAGTTTGGTTTGCATATCTCTTGGAAGGTTTGGTCTTGGGTCAAGTTCAAGGTCTTGTAAGTCTTCATTGAGATTATATAAGAATATATTTTTGTGGTTTTTCCTCTCTAGTTTTTTCCCCCTAGCTAGAAACCTACATATGGTGTTCATGTGCTTAAATTGTGAAATTATTATTGGAATTTATCTTCATAATGAACAAAATTGAATAATAATGCTAATGCTATATTATGTCTCACAAGAAAATGTCAAGAATTACAAAGAAATCAATTTAATAATAATCACCTCGATAGTCCTGCCCTAGATTTCTCAACACTTAGGGAATGTAAAAACAACATAATAAAGGAAAGAAGCTTATAGTAATAGATACTTTTTAGTAATCAAATTTGAACATCTCCCGTAGGAGATTTTGAGCAATAGAATTTGGTCATGTGTCTTGAATTAGGAGAATTTGAGTTGTTATAGGTCAATTTGGGCACCATTCCCAATGACCTCGGTTAACCGGGAATCATCTCCAGGACCAATGATCAAGGGTCTATCATTCCCTATCATTTCGGCTTGCTACATGCCCTAAGACAAGAACAAAACAAATCAAGAAAGACTTTCATCAAGAAAAGGTTTCCAAGGTTTGAAGCTTATTATATAGCATATGAGAGCTCACCAACGCAGCTCTAAGGGGCCTAAGTGTGTTGCATATGCAGTAGCCCCATGCAAGGTCGCTTCCGCAAAGCACTTCCCAAAATTCACAAAAGTGCGTTGGGCACACTGGGAGCAAAATTCTCATTGTTTTGGAATCCCCACTTGGCCGTTGCCTTCTAGAAGAGTTCACATGTGTCAAGATTTGAATCCAAGTGTCCATTTGACATCCACATGACTCGGAAACATGTCTTGCCTATTATTGGAAATTCATTGATTACAAAAAAACCTACGTCTCATCTATAAATTGAGCTACAGTATCTAAGTGCTTGAAAAGGAAGAATTTAAGTAGAGAAATGCTTGAAAATTTTCAATTGAGAGCTAGATTTGTATAGTCGTCGACTGGGAGATATTTATACCGTGATGAGGCTTTGGGGACGTTGTTGGAAGGGTCACTTCAAATCGCAATTTGGTTGTAACCTCTCCTTCTATCATCAATAAAGAGTATTGTTTATTTTTTCCTTATATGCATCTCGTATTGACTTTGATTTTCCATGTTTTAAGATCTTGGTTGATGTATATGGTTTATTCTTTACCGATTTAGCTAACTAGCTTGAATATATATCTATATTATTACATCTTCGTTGTTTCAGCTTTTCTTTTCTTGCAGAAGCATTTCGCACAAACCGCTTGAATTTGAAGCCGCAACCGAAGTGACATAGGAGCCATTTGGAAGCGACCGATCAAGTAAGCCTTCAATCCTTTATGTGTATCTATTATGATTTAGGAAAAAATAATTGTATAATCTTTCACCCGTTGGTCTAGACTAGCACCTATCTAGGGAAGTGTGACTTATCCGTAATTCACAATTCCGACCCAACAAATTGGCGACTCCGCCGGGGAGAATTTCTCTTAGTTCTAGGTGTTTAAGCCTCCGATTTTCTTTATTTATCCACCCGTAGTTGTTACTCATAAAGATTAAACTTTTTCAAAGCCAAATTAGCAAATATAGTGAGTTAAACAAGAGTATTTTTCTTTGTATATCGCACCCAACGCACCCCTTAGATAGGACACAAGTAGCTTGTGCGTAGCACTCGTCTCCCCTTCCTAGCCTCGCATTACGCAGCATTGTCTCCCTTTTGGAGACTCGCTTTGACTCTCGAAACACCCAAATTCCATTGAATTTGACTTTACAATTTGCTTCAGCTTTGTTTTCTATTGTGTTTTGAAAAGTTTTCTTCTCATATTGACCAGCTGACTCTATATACTTCTTCCTCCTTTGACTCGAAAATTTGTTCAATGTTTGTTTAAAAAGTTTTCCTTTATCATTAACAAGTTGATTTCAAAGTATTTTTTATGGTCTCATTAAGAATCATTTGCTTTCGAAATAGGAAATTGTCGTAAAATCTTCATTTCCTTTATAGGAGAAATTATTGTTGAAATCCTCGTTTTTCCTTCAAAAGATAAATTGTTGTTTGTATTCTTTGTTTCTAAAAAAGTAAAAGCATTTGAATTGTTGATTTAGTGCACCTAGTTTCTTTTCGCATTCATAACATTAAAGAAACCGAAAAGAAAAACTTGCATTTGCATGTAGAATAATGTGTGTTTTGCAAAAAGGAACATTATGAAATTTGCATTTAGTTTGTGCTCATTGATTTGTTTGCTCACAAATTATTTGCTCTCTTCCCTTAGTAGCTAGGTTTTTTCATTGAAGAACCTGAAAGTGAAAGATTGCTTATCATTTTTTAGTTGCATTTTAGGAATTTTCCAATACATCATTGCGGTGAAATTTTTAAAGGAAAATTGTAAGCAAGATCAACATAAAATTAATCTCAATTTACCTAACAAAGCATTAGAACCATAACGATAACATTTAGAAGGTCTATGCTAGAGATGTGTTCCGATCGTCGTAAAACATACCAGCTTGTCATTAACTTGTCCGCAATACATTCCGAGTGTGATACCTCACTCCACGTACGTAAGTATATCGTAGATCATCCACGTAATTTCGGGTATATCGGGGCGTGTTACAAAGACGATAAGTATAAAGGGGTGCTCTCACTATGCGGTTTCGCGTCAAACGAAGCAATAATATGGACTTGGGCCTCCACGTACCTTCGGTATATTTGGTAGGAAAAAATTTAGGTGTTATCCATCCATAGTGAACCGAGTAGGCCATCTTGTAAATTGTGATACACCGAACACGCATTCAGTGAGATTGCTTTCCCGTAATTCTTGGTTCGCCAGAGGTATTTTTGCAGCTCACAATTTCTTAGTAAACCCTTTTGCCTAGCATTACCATTTTATTTTGTTTATTTTTTTTTGGTTAAAATAAATCACTCATCGTGGAAGAACAAAATACTTTCCCCGTCATTCGCATAGAATAGCATTGAAACCACCTTTACCACCGTAAGTTACTCTTGATTGGAAAAGGCGACATCACTCTACCGAAACCAAGATTATCGTACCTTTGGTGAAGCATCATCTTCCCACATACTCGCAGTTGGCACAAGTTGTTTCTAAAAAATCTCGGTTTGTCTACTCGTTGTCGAGATAGATTCCTCATAGCTACCCGTGGCCACAATCCATCCAATATGTGAGACCATACCTCCCAAACCCGACGTTGTTTAACCGGAAGTTGATCCGGATCCCATTGTGCTTTATGGGGGCAAACTGTATTGGTAAAACTCGGACATCATCCTCAGACCAATGAAATAGGGTCTATCATCCCCTTATATTTTATTTTCTATCTTCCATAAGTGGAGAAAATCTTGATGCCGAAGTCGAACAACCAAAATTTGTTCCCCGTATTGGTCACTCCAAAATATATTGTAGCCATTGAGTCTCCCATATCATGCAATCAACCACTTAAAATATACTTCATGCCGATGGCAGTGAAGTTCTTCCACCTAGTTTGATTTCGATTGAAGAAATATCACAAGATGAGACACCTTTAACTCCAACTCATTTGCAGTAGGGGCTTTACTCGTACAAGTCTTTTCCTCAATCACCTTTCTTTGCTTTTGTTGATCCTATTTCACTTCGAGTTCCCCGTAGATTCTATAGGGTATACATTGGATCATTTGACCATGGTCGAGATAACATCCCGGATCGAACCATCTATTTCAGCTACGTAAATCATTTACTATTGCTAATCTTCAATGTTTTGTCAATGGAATTCACCCATGTCATCATTTGGAATCATATCTCGGTTCCTCCTTTATGAGTATTAAACGTCTTGATCCTTTATTCACATCTTCAAAGTGCAATATAAAGCCGATCCCATCGCTATTCTCCTTGGTGGTTGGTGATACCATAGAAATTACCCTCTCGAAATTCCAAAATTCAATGAAAACCCCGGAGAAGACCCTTCAACGCATGTTATAACTTATCATTTGTGGTAATCATCAAGTTCCCTAAATGATGATTGTGTTCGACTACATCTTTTCCAACGCACAATCACTAGTCCAATTGCACAATGAGGATGGTTCTTCTCCTATGTCAACCTCGTTAAAAAAATGAAACAGATTATGAGGATAGTTCTTTTTTCTCGTGTCAATCTCGTTAAAAAAATGAAACAGTATTTTTAGGATAGTTCTTTTACTCGTGTCAACCTCGTTGAAAAATGAAACAAAGCTTTGAGGATAGTTCTTTTTTTCTTGTGTCAACCTCGTTAAAAAAATAAAATAAGTGCCTATGAGGATAGTTCTTTTTTCTTGTGTAAACCTTGTTAAAAAATAAAACAAGTTCCTTTGAGGAAATTTCTTTTACCGTGTCAACCTCGTTAAAAAAATGAAACAAGTCATGAGCATAGTTCTTTTTTTGTGTCAAGCTCAATAAAAAAATTAAACAAATCCTCCCCTATAATGAACCTTCAATCCATCCAGCTATTAGTAACCTCGTAATCTACTTAGATGAATGAAATTAAGCTTGGGGGCACCTACTCTTGCAGGGGGGCATTCAACATGTGCTCTTGCGGGGAATTCAAAAACATTCTTACCAATTGCACGCAATCAACTACCGAATTTCAGGGGCAAAATCGAAAGTTCAAAGCTCCAAAATACAAATGGTAACTATGGAATGGTAAAAATGAATAGTGAAACTACTTTTAAATAGTCATTTAATTATTTGCAAGTTAAATTTATTGCTATGACTATAGTTTTATTATGTTTTTATCATGAAACAGTATTTTTAATCCATTTGATGATGTTCTCGAACAGAAATACAACCGATGAACAAATTAGTCATGCGATTTATTTCAAAGGATGACTTGACCACAAAGCATAATTTTTCTCCTTATTTTTCAAGCTTTGTTAAAAATGAAAAAAGGATTTGAAGCACACTTTTATCTTTTTTTTCGAGCTTCAATAACAGCAAAAAAAGGAACCCCCTGGAGTCTTCTTTTCACTCTTTTCGTACTCCAATAATGTGAAAATATTGTCGATCACTTGTCTTTTTCAAGCTCGTTAAAGTAAATGAATTGATATATACTCAGCATAAGTTTAACCCTTTTCCATACCGAGATAGATTATTTACTGAAAAAGGAATACCTTTGGTTAAACATGACCAAAGAGGTTCTCTCAGATATTATTTTACACTTTTTTAGGTCTCGAAAGACAAATTTACGAAAAAGTACTTATGGAGTTTTCTTTCGTCCTCTTTTTCAAACTCTCTAAATATGAAAAAGGACCGGGCTATCACTATCGCTAAGCTCGTTAAAACACATAAATAGCAAAGCAGTTAGCTTGTCGATCATGGCAGAATTGAGTTTCATTCATCACTAGACTCATTAAATTATTAAATAGTGATACTTTATTCACCCGAAGGGTTGAATTATATATCAAGCAAATTTTATCCTCCTCAAGCTTGTTAAAAAATAAAGAGGTATTTGTGTCGACAAATGACCGGGGAAAAATTTGGGAAAAGTGAGAAAATTTTTATTTTTGGTAGCAAGTCGCTCTTGAACATGACACTTCTTTCACTCCATGTCCGTGACGGTTTGGGTTGGGTATATAATCTCGACGCGTTAATTCACACGTATGGTTCATCATACCTTCACTTCAGTTATGGGTCAATGTTGCTAACTCATCATAGTAGTCATCGATATGTTCAAAAGAAGTCATCCAGCTGATTTAAAACTCATCCTTTCTCGCAATACTCATAAACCTTCATTCTCATGACTCGTCATCCCCGAAAATTCATATCAAACTGTCATACCCTTGTCTCCCGAAATCAATAACTCCTATTTTTAGCAACAAGGTGACTTCCGTCGACAAAAAATCAATATCCAAGAAGTTCACTTAGAAACATCAGTAATTCAGTACCATGAGGCTTGTTACAAGATCGACAAGATCCTTGCTTCCGAAACTTTGACCGAAATATTTTTATTTGGCGTTCGACATCAAATCATCTATTCATGCCTTACGAAATGTACCGCAAGCACCTTGAGGACCATTTTCATTAATGGTGGTTCTCTCGTGTTTGTTAACAACTCACATCATTGGTCGGTAATCAAATGATGTCTTTCCATGTTCGACTACAAATCATATATTTGCATGGCTAGACTTTTACCCAAATGATCGAGTGAACGAGATAAGAAGACCCCGGATCTAGTTTCATCCATCCGGGTTGCGATTTCAGGATGTTTTTACACATCATCTCAGTACGTGTAGACCTTACATACAAATATTCATCCAAACATGGGCCTATATCTATAGGCATGTCCGCATTTGGACAACATTCCAATGAAGACGACTTTTTTGAATTATGTACATGTTATTAGATTGTTTATGTGCCGAACATGGGAATGCCTACCCTCAGCAATTATGATCAAAGAGGATATATCATGATGTAATGTATTGTAAGATTGATGCGGGTGACCGTTTCGCTTCATCTCCAGTGCTCATCCACTTTAAAGCATCTCAATCAAATGTTTTTTATTATTTGGATCTCATGCTTTAGGGGAAATTGTTATAGTTCAATTTGGGCACCATTCCCAATGACCTGGTTAATCGGGCATCATCTCTAGGACAAATGATCAAGGGTCTATCATTCCCTATCATTTCGCGCTGCTACATGCCCTAAGACAAGAACAAAACAAATCAAGCAGTAATTTCATCACAAAAGGTTTCCAAGGTTTGAAGCTTATTATATAGCATATGAGAGCTCACCAAAGTAGGCTATAAGGGGGCCTAAGTGCATCGCATATGCAAGTAGCCCCATGCAAGGCTTCTCCGCATAGCACTTCTCGACATTCATAGGTGTGTTGGTCACATTGGGAGCGAAATTCTCATTGTTCTAGAATCTCCACTTGGCCAATGCCTTATAGAAGAGTTCACGTGTCAAGCTTCGTATCCAAGTGTCCATTTGACATCTACATGACCGGAAACATGTCTTTCCTATTATTGGAAATTCATTGATTTCAAAAAAACCTATAGTTCATCTATAAATTGATGCACACGATCTAAGTGCTTGAGAAGGAAGAATTTAAATAGAGAAATGCTAGAGAATTTTTAATTGAGAGCTAGATTTGTATATCTCTCTGTTGGAGAGATTTATACTATGATGAGGCTTGGGGACATTGCCGGAAGAGTCACTTCAAATCACCATTTGGTTGTAACCTCTCCTTCTATCATCAATAAAGAGTACCGCTTTATTTTTTCCCTATATGCATCCGTATTGACTTTGATTTTCCATATTGTAAGATCTTGGTTGATGTATATGGTTTATGCTTTACTAATTTAGCTAACTAGCTTGAATAGATATCTATATTATCGTATCTTTTGTTGTTTCAGTGTTCTTTCTTGCTTGAAGCATTTCACACAAACCGCTTGAATTTGAAGCCTGCAACGTGAGCGTACGTAAGGAGCCGTTTGGAAGCGATTGATCAAGTAAGCATTCAATCCTTTCTCGTGTATCTATTCTGAGTTGGGAAAAATAGTCTTATAGTCTTTCACCTCGATGTTCTAGACTAGCACCCTCGTCTAGGGAAGTGTGATTTATCCGTAGTTCACAAATCGGCCCAACATGAATAACAAAATTTGGGCCTTTGATCATGAAGAAGAATATTTTACATCGCTAGAATATATACACATCTCAAGGAAAAATTATCCACTGATATAATTTGTTTGTACATCTATAAGAAAAAAAATTCGATAAACTATGGGCATGATTAAGAGGTATCAAATTAAGAACATAATTTAGCATGATTTTTTCTCAGTCATGTTTTACTAACAAACAAGTTGACAAATATATGGAAATTGAGGCAAACAAATATAGTATATATCCCAAATATGAGTTGAAAAAATAAATAAAATAAAATGAATGTGTACAACTTTTTTTTATCATATATTTCTTATCTTATTGGTGAGAATCTTGATATTGGTTTGAAAATTTTGATTTAATCTAATTTGTGTTTGAAAAGAGTAGAAATATTTTTGGTAACTCAATTATATATTTAGTTTTTTGGGTTGATTTAGGGTAAGATTAAATCCTACCAAATACTTATTCAAGTAGAAAATTCAAGAAGAAAATACACTCTCCCTTTTGTCAAAGTATGAGCAAACGCAAAAAAATTTTCTTCGAGACATCCGAGTTCATCGAAGTGGTTTAATTCGTAATGACCATAGGACAAAGCCATCGAAGGTGGAATTCAAATCATTCATTATAAGATTGGTGACAATTTAAGTGAGTAATCGTGATCAAATTATTAATCATTTTAAAGCAATTGAACTCAAGATCACATCGAGCATTCAACATAAATAAGGAGAATTAGTAAAGGAATTTGGGATGTTTATGCGTGGCTAGTTTTTCCTTTCAGAAAATTTTCAAGTGTCCCATATCCCAAAACATATCGCATATGTGATAGATAGAAAATTATTATTTAAAAAAAATGAGGAATCAATAAGTACAAAAAGTTTAGTGACTAAGGAAAAACATCGTGAACTAGAGGATATAGTGGATAATAATATTTATACCTATTCTCTTATTTGTAATCATATTATTGACAAAGTGAAATAAGAAATAAGACTTTGAATTGTTGTAAATGATATGATTCTTGATCGAGAGGGCTATGAGTATTCATCTACACAAGAATACCTTGTTATATTGTGGTAGGAATAATGCAAGAACAAATGGTTAACAAATGAATGTTTGGATAATAATAACAACCAAGGATGTAGGACTAATAGAATTGAAGGTTTTTGGGAACAAATTTAAATATCCAAAAGAATGTTTAAGCCAAGAAACCGTGGTTGAAGACCTGTGACCTGAAATCAGATCTCAAAAGAAGACGCTTATGAAGAGAGGGAATAGAGAGTAAAACCAAGATAGCACAATAGCACAAACAGATGGCATTTCTCGAAAGGAAAGGTGAGAATTTTGTCGCATTGAATGATTAGGAGTATCAATTATGATCAAAATTAAAATTTAGTGAAACTAATTCAACATGGAAAGGTAATTTGAGAAAATGAAAGGTACTTTAAAAAAGAAAACACATAGATTTATGTTGCTATTTAAAAAAATGAGCCGTGTGTAATCACATGGAAAACCTTGAGTTTAGGTCCTGGGTACGAATTGAAAATTGTTTTTATATATATTTGGAAGATGTATGAATAATCCTTTAAATGACCCGATTGTCGGTTGCCCATAAATCGACACCGAGATGGTGTCAAAATCAAGAAGAGGAGGATGTGATATCCTCAGATTGCGTGTTTATGTATTAAATGTGCATATGTGTGTTCCTTGTTAAATGTTTGTCTAAAATACATTTGAAGAATTTAATAATCGAGTAATTTATTACTCATAATAGCTAAATTAGAAAGTATCTTCGAGGGTTAGCTCAATTCGTCGAGTCCCCCGTTGCTAAAATCACCACACTAATGTGATAATTCGCCGAGTCCCTATCGCTAAAATCACCACACGAATGGGATATCGTCATGGTCAATTATCATCGATTCCCTTCGAGGTTATTTTCTACTAACAAAAGTGGATCTACCCAAATATTTCCTCATGATTATAAATTTGTAAATATGATGTTTTATTTTTATAAGTAAAGAAAATTGAAAAATTGATTCTTTAGCAGAAATGGCTAATTGCAAAATTATTGTTGAATATTTATTACCCACCAAAAGCATTTCCTAGGCTTCTAATCCTGATAATCAGATTTATTGAGAAATTATAGAATTGGTCAATTAATTGTTTCCCTAAAAGATAAGGGGTTGTTTTTAGGAGTGGGTACCGTAGCTCGTTAATGAGTTGTTAATCTACCTTCCACCTGCCAGTGAAGTGAGGTAGTTACTAACCACCCAAAAAGAGTGGTAGATGGGAAATTGATAAACATACTTTTTGTGTGTTTGTTTTTGTCTTACTTCTTTTTTCTCAAAGAAAAGAGGAGACTAAAGAGAAGCAATTAGGAAAAAAGCAAGAAGGAAAATTTTGCGTACTTGTTATGTTTGATACTATTTGTATATAGTATGAAGGTTGGGAGGATCCTGGCACTGCTAATCGACATGATTACTATCTCAATTCGGTATCTCTACGTTACAATGCATGTTTTCTTTAGAAAAAAATAAATTAGACATGTTTTATTTACAAATTGTACACAGGAAAAGTGAACTAGTTATGTTTTTTACTTGCAAATTATGAATTGTGAAAAGAAAAGACTTGTTTTGTATATATATATATATATATATATTTTCCATAGAAAAAAATCTAACTTTCTATTAAATAGATAGTGCAAACATATGCATAGCATTTTTAAAAACAGAGCCATTCCTTTTTGCAAAAGGAAGATGGAGACATAGCTACTTATACACCTGTGCAGATGGAAAGCAGCCCTAAAAAACCAAAAAAATAGCCAGAGCAGTCATCCGTGCATCTCTTTTAGCTCATCATCGCCAGTAACAGAGATGAGAGCAGAAAGAGAAAAAGGCACAGAATAACCAGAGCTCCACTATCACAAAGATAGAGCTGGCAGTAGAAACTATCCCAGCCCCTGGAAATATACCAGAAAGAAAACAAAAATGGAGCCCAGAACCTCCTTACATAAGGAAAAAAGTTCTGAACTCAATATAGTAGCTGTTTTAAAGTTTTTTATGAATCAAATATATACAGATCAAAATAACATGGAATAAGTTAAATAAAAGACGGCTGTTCACGAGCATGAACAGCCCCATTCACCACCTCAGTTACTGTCCAGGACCCCAGAGTGAGCTAAGCACCTTCTTTAGATAATCGATCTGCTTCCTGGTTCCTTTCCCTGTAAATGTGAACAACAGAGATCTCAGAGAAAAAGATTTTAAGACGGCGAATCTCCTTAAGAAAAGGTAATAGAATGAAATTCCTGCACTGCTGAGTCCCATTGAACCAATTTACTACATTTCTAGAATCACCAAAAATCTGAATCTGTCTCATATGTTTGGAAATTAACCAGCAGAGAAGCAAATGGAGAGCTTTGAGTTCAGCAAAATTATTAGACCCTTGCCCAAGGCCAACTGATGCACGGAGAGAGTTTTCAAGAGAGAGATGAATGACCAAACCAGCACCACATAGATCATTACCACTAGAAGCCCCATCAAAATAAGCCCATGGAACTGATTCATTAATAGCCTCAGGCTGAATATTGCAAGTTGAACCTGAAGCAGAAGGAGTAGGAATACTATCAAAAATAGCAGCTCCCTCTGCTGCCAGCCTGGCTAAAGGAAAAATATGCTCATTGAAGATCACCTTGTTGCGCGCTATCCAAGTCCCCCAAGCTATAAGTAGAGGGAAGGCCCTGACTTTATCATCAGGAGCCTCCTACCACCAAGAATTCCAAGCCTGAGAAAGGTCCTCACCATGCCACCTCAAGGGAATATTGGTTAATCTCAAAGATTCTGCCTAAAGGCTGGAGTTGAAAGGGCAGAAAAGGAAGAGGTGTTGTAAAGTTTCTTCAGCAGTCTTGCACAGGGAACACAAACTCGGCCCTTGTTTCCCTCTCTTTTGCAGAAAGTCCCACGTTGGTACCTTATTGTGGAGAATGCACCAGAAAAAAAGTCTGGTCTTGGCTGGGATTTTTAATTTCCAGAGTGGTTTAGACCACCAGCTTGGGGTACCCCAGCCTTCTTGCGACATAAGCCATTTGTAACCAAACTTGGGAGAGTAGGTGCCTGTCTGTGCATTTACCCAGCGCAATTCATCAGAAGAATCCGAGATTCGAACAGAAGAATGCAATAGGTCTGCAACATATCGATTCCATTCATCCATCCACCTGTCTTCTAAATGCAGATCTGTACTGGAGAGCCAGCCTTGTTTAACAAGGGAAGTAGTTCTAGGATCGGCCACCTGATTCAAGGTATAAAAAACTTCTGCGTTAATATAATTAACCAAGGCCGGAGACAGAGAAAAGTTGAGCGAGCAACCAACCCAAGGATCACAGCCCACTCGAACTTGCGAGCCATCGCCAACCTGCCAGGCCAAACCTCTTTCAATTAACTGAACGGAAGCCACAATAGCTTTCCAAACAATAGAGGCATTTTTGGAAGATTTTTCTGGAGAGCGAACCCAATCCAGGACAGATCCTTGAATGATATATTTGCGTTTAATGACCGAAACCCAGAGGGAGTCAGTAGATATCAAACGCCACGTCATTTTGGCAGCCAACGATTTTGCAAAGGAAGACAGATTTTTTATTTCCTAGCCTCCCCAATCCTTTGGTTTTGAAATTTTATCCCAAGCCACCCAAGGGCTGACAATGTCCTGTTTTGACCCAGACCAAAGGAAAGTTCTGCATAATTTATCAATGGAGGACAGAATGCCTTTAGGAACCCATGCCAGGCTGGCCCAATAAACTGGTATAACCATCAGAACAGACTTAATTAAAACCAGGCGACCTACCCTCGAAAGCCACCTGAAACTCCAGTGAGTTAGCCTTTTTTCGATCTTAGCGAGAAGCCATTTCTAGTCTCGGATTCTGTAGGTATCTGGTTTTAGAAAAAAGCCCAAGTATTTGAAATAATCCTGCAAAGAACGAACTTCAAAGTTCAACAGTCTTCTTACTCTACTTATTTCATTGACGGAGAGGCCTGAGGGAGTGATAGTTGACTTATGAATGTTGATTTGGAGCCCAGTTGCTTTGAGAAAAAGATCCAACAGTAACTTTAAAGAACGGCAATCATTTATACTCCCAGTAAGGAATAACAATATATCATCAACAAAAAGTAGATGCGAGACCCAGAGATTTGGGGCCACTTCAATACCTTTTATTTTGCCCAATCTTTTATCCTTATGAATCATGAGGCTTAATCCTTCAGCTGCCAGCAGAAAAAGCAGGGGCAAAAGAGGGTAGCCCTGCCGGAGGCCTTGTTCTGGATTAAAAAAAGAGGTAGCAACACCATTTATTAGAAGAGCGATAGCTGAAGAAGAAACACAGCTCATGATCCATCTGAAAAAGTCAAATCTAAATCCAAGATGAGTAATTAAGAGCCTTAAATACAACCAACTGAATCTATCATATGCTTTAGACATATCCAATTTGACAATAAGCCCCTTCCTACCACTTCTCTTTAGACTGTGCAGGGATTCTTGAGCAACACCTACAGCTTCATGAATCTGCCGGCCACTAAGAAAACCAAATTGTTCTGAAGAAATATGAGAGGAGAGAAAAGGTTTAAGCCTGGAAGCTATAACTTTTTCTATGACTTTATAAACACAAGTGAAAAGAGAGATAGGCCAGAAGTCAGCAAAGGAAGAAGGGTGGTCAGATTTGGGAATCAAAGCAAGAAAATTGGAGTTGAAAGGGGCGAAGACTTGACCTGAAGCTCTAGATTCCTCTACAACAGCAACAAGTTCATCACCAAGCGCCTCAAAAAAATGCAGAAAGAATTCAACAGTCCAGCCATCCGGGCCGGGAATTTTGTCCCTTTGCATTCCTTTAAGAATATCCTCAACCTCCTGTTTGGTAACTGGTGCCATTATTGCATCATTTTCTTCCTCCTCAATGAACCTAGGAAACAACTGCGCCACTCTAATAACTTCAGCAATGGACACTTCGGACGGAGCTTTAAAGAGATCTTTGAAATAAGAGGTACCCAAAGAAGCTAGATCCTCAAAGGAAGAAACCACTTCATCATTTCCTTTAGGCATTTCCCAGATAGAATTTGCCATCTTCCGACCTTTGGCATAGTTTTCGAAAAACTTAGTGTTTTCATCGCCCGCTTGAAGCCATAGAGCCCTGCTTTTCAACCGCCAACTTTCTTCTCTTAGCTGGAGAATTTTTCTCCTGGAGGCCTCCAGATCCTTGATTCTATTCCTTGAATCAATGGAGACGTAGCCTCCTCCTTTTGGATCTTCCAAACGAGCGAGTTCAGCGTTAACTCTTTTAAGTTCCTCCTCCTCCTGCATCTTCTTTTTTTCCGCCCAATTCTTTGAGGCTGCTTTCATTTTCTTCAGATTCTTCCAAAATAAGGCACTCCTAGAAGAATCAGGCCTGACTGGATCTTTCTCCCAGGTTAAAGCAAAAAGATCCTGATACGAGTCATCCTTAAGCCAAGCAGGATTAAAGCGAAAGGGCAGCCCAGGTTTACTTCCTGCATGTTTAACTTCGAGAAGGATGGGAAAATGATCCGAAACACCTCCTTCACCAATCCAATGACGATAGTCCAAGAGATTTTATAAAAGAGGCTCACTTAAAAGAAAATGATCCAACTTCTTCCCCACCCAGTCCTGACCAACCCTTCTGTTCCTCCAGGTGGGTTTCAGCTTCAAAAGGGGCATGTCCACCAGATGAGCAAGAGCAAGATGGTTATTGAAAAAATTAGTTAAAGGGTCTGCTCTGGCCGAGTCACCCCAAGACTCCGCTTCCCCCAAAGAGAAGTTCAGGTCTCCTCCAATAAATAAATTAGGGTGGCCTATCCAGGAGGAGCGAAAAACAGAAGACCAAAAACTCTCCCTTTCCACACAAGGCCCGTAAATGTTTATGGAGAGCAAGGAAAGATTGAGCTCACTGGAAAAAAGTTCCAGAGCTAACACACTCGAAGACCCCCAGGAAGAAACATACTTCAGATTTTTTGGGTTGAAGCCAGAGACCACACCCCCAGATCTCCCAACAGCATCAAGAGCAAAAAAAGACCAGCCAGGCAACATTTTAGAGATGATACAAACAACCTCCTCCCCTTTGCCCAAATTTTCTTGAAGCAGAATGATATCAGGATAGTGAGAACGCACAAGCTCTTTGAAGGCTAGCTTTTTAGGTTGGCTAGCTAAGCCTCTGCAATTAAACTAAAGAACAATCATGGCACATCTTCAGGGGGTGGCCGCTCTGCTCTAAGCACCCCGGTGAGAGACATCTGTTTACCATCGGAAATATCAACTACATTTTTCGACTCAGCTAAGGAGAGGTTAGATTTTCGACCTCTCGTCTTTCTGGCCCCAATTACGATAGGATTTGAGGCAAGGCCTCCCACGACTAAGCCAGGCCCTCTTCTATCAGCCCGAGGTCTAAGATTATAAGGGAGAGGTTCAGAAACAGAAGGCCAAGGGCAAGGGCCAGGGGGGTCTAACAGATCAGGAGAAGAAGGAAGATCAGAGACAGCATGGACGGATAAAACAACACTATCCATAGGAGGCAATGAAAGGTTTAAGGTAGAGAGATCACTTAAGAGCTGCCTGGAAGGACCAGGCTCAGAACACACAACAGAAGGGAAAAAAACAGAGGACAGAAACGAGGGAGGAGAGGAGGAGGACATACCCGCTTGATTCACCCCCACGAGATCAGCTTCTGAAAGGGGAGCCAGGGAGACTGCCAGATCCTCGCTAGGAAGGGAGGAAGGGCCAACAGCATCCGCCGAATCTCGAACCACGTCCACCACATGGGGAGAGGGAAAAACCTGAGCCGAAGGACCAGCCTTGGCTTCCATATGACCCACTTCTTGAACTGAGACTGAAGCTTTCTTCATCCTATTCTGCCTTCTCGGTCTGCGTTTACGCTGGTGGCCAAGCGGGCAGTCACAAGCCAAGTGACCAGTCTTATGACACCTATTGCACCGGAAGGGAAGGTGCTCATAATCTAACATCTGCAGAAACTCCATATCCTTATATTGAAGCGTCATTGCTTCCGCAAGGCCTTCTCGAGGTTTTAGACTCACCAGAATACGGGCCATACTCTTATCCTTTGTTTGCAAGTAGGATTTATCGACTTCAAGGAAGGTGCTCAGGGTATTACCAATAGAAACAAAGACCGAATCAGTCCAAAATTGCAAAGGAAGGCCGGGCAACTTAACCCATACAGGTGATTCAACCATTTTCTCCTTCTGAGCATCAAAGAGGGGGGTCCATCTTCTAAAGAGCACCGGTCTCTTACCAAAGAACCAATTACCTTCAAGGACTCGATCCACTTGGTCTTTCCTGTCAAAGGTAATGCTGAACCAACCTCGCGCCAAAATGGTGATATCAACAGGCATGCCTAGGGATTCTTTCCACATTGTGTGAGCCCATTCCACTATGTAGTCTGCCGAATATTTCCGACCCCTTACTCTGCCCACAATCATGATCTCAGATAAATCCATAACATTCTCAATGCTAATATCCACTCTTAGCAAACATTTCGGGCAAACTTCCTTGGATTTAATGAATTTAGCTTTCTTCCTCTTCGTTCCCACAGCTTTCTTGACACCCTCCTCCTCTGCTACCGACTTGGCTTGAGGAAACTCGTCTCTTAAGGTCTCAAGAAGAAAATGCCTCAAAGCATCAATGGATCTTAATGGCACAAGCCCATTACTTGAGTTCTTCAGGGCATCGACCCCTGAAACAACATCGCCCTTTGCGCAACACCTTGATTTTCAGAGGCAACAGATTTTGGGAGAATTTCAACAGCCTCGCTAGAAGAAACCCTTGACTGAATATCACGACTAGGACCCCCATCCTTTACTGGTTCGGCCAACCCTCCTTCATTTTTCTTTGAAGGCACTTGATCCTCCACCGCCCCTGTAGGAATTATCTTTGAAGAACCATTCTCTCCCCCAGGCAAGAGAAGCCCTCTCGAAAACTCCTGAGAAGGTCTCCCCAACGAGGCAGGCCCTGCAGAAAAATCAACCCTGGGCAGAGTAGAGCCTGGCAGGAGTTGAACCCCTCTACACCCTATCACGTCTTCTAAACCACCTGTACCAATGAGAGGAGGGAAAATACCTTGAGGGGCCGAAAGCGGCAAGACCGGATCAAAGGTAAGGGCTGCCTTGAAAAGCTCTTCAGAGTTCTGCGGATGACTGCTGTTAGGGAGGAGCTGATTACCGTAGCTGAAACCACTCTGAGGGACGATAAAGTTATCACTTGCTGGCCCAAAATCTGGCGAAAATCCTCCCAAAGCTGCTTCAGCAGCTAAATCAATCGAGGAGCGATTTGGAAAGTAAAGATCAATGTTCTTCTCCGAGATTTCCAAACCCCAGCAGGTAAGGAGATCCTCCGGCGACGGCTTCAAGCTCTACGGAGAAACTATCAAGACCCATTTTGGTCAAAAAAATAGCCTTCTTAAACTAACTTCCAAAGCCTTCAACCTTTGCTTTCTGCAGACAACCCTAGTCTCCGAAAACGCTCGAGAGATGCCAAATGTGCATCCAAGGGGAGCCCCCATATCGAAAAGTCGGGAGTCGAACGACACGCACCGATGGCGAGACCTCGGCCTCGCGGAAGGCGCACGGAGGAAAACCCAGAGGCGTCTTCGGAGAAACCCTAGCCATCCTATCTAGCGACAAGCTCTTCCCAAACTCTTGATGTAGTGTTAAGCACCAAGCTCGTACAGTCACGCATAATGTATTTACAATGCATGATTATCTGAATAAATCACAAAATATTTAGACATCAAGTAATGTCTCCATTTTTTTAATGACTGCACAACCACATAAAATTATTTGCATAAGAAGAATACTTCCTTCTTGTCTCATTCATTTTTTCACTGAAATAAGCTACAAGTATATCTTCTTGACTTAACACAGCTCCAATAGCTTCTCCACTGGCATCACATTTCACTTGAAAGGGTTTTTTAAATCAAGCAAAACTAAGATGGGATTTTCTGTTATCTTTTGTTTCAACAACTGGAAATTTTTCTCTACTTCATCAATCCATCTAAATGGTTTTTTTTCCTTCTTTATGGTTTCAATAATATGAGCATTGAACTTACTAAAATTCCTTATGAATTTTATATAAAAACTTGCAAAACCATGGAATCTGTTTACCTCAAAAACACTCTTAGGTGAAGGCCATTCTATGATTGCCTTTATCTTCTTTGGATCCATTTTCAATCCATCAGTAGAAACAACAAAGCCTAAGTATATCAACTCTTCCTTCATGAATGAACATTTTTTTAAATTTACTAGCAACTTTTCCTGATGCAACTTCCTTAAGACATAATTCATATGTCTCATGTGTTCTTCTTTAGATTTGATGTAAATTAATATATCATCCAGATACACTATTACAAATTTATCAATAAATTCTTTCAGTGCTTCATTCATAAGCCTCATAAATGTACTAGGAGCATTTGATCATCCAAATGGCATTACCATCCATTCATAAAATCCTTCATTTTTTTTATAAGATGTCTTCCATTCATCTCCTTCCCTTATCCTAATTTGATGATAGCCACTCTTTAAATTCATTTTTGTAAAATATCTTTCCCCACTTAAACAATCCTTCAAATCTTCAATTCTGGGTAAAGGAAATCTATACCTGATTGTTATTTTATTGATTTCTCTTGAGTCAGTGCACATTCTCCAACCTCCATCTTTTTTTGGACTCAACACTGTTGGAACTGCACAAGGACTCAAACTTTCTCTGATTATTTCTTTATCTAACAGTTCATGTACCTGCTTCCTGATTTCTTTATTTTCTGTAGGATTCATCCTGTATGCTGCTTTATTTGGAAAATTTTCTCCTGAAATCAAATATATATGATGGTTGATTTTTCTAATAGGTGGTAATTCATCCGGAAAATCATCTACAATGATATCACAATAATTTTCTAGCATCGCTTGAATTTCAATTGGTAAATCAGAAATTTTAGTGGAATTAATTACTACCTTGGGTTTTCAAACTAATGCAAATTTTACCTCATCATCTTAAATCTGCTGCAGATATTCTTTCCCACTCAGTAATAAAGCTTCCCGATTAGGTCTTCTTTTTTATGCATCTTCTTATTCTATTGGCAACAATGTATGATTGACACCATCTTTACAAAACTTATATGTGTTCTTTTTCCCATCATGCATAGCTCCTATGTCATACTGCCAAGGCCTACCCAGCAATATGTGACATACATCCATAGGCATTACATCACACATAATTTTTTCTTTGTAGTTGCCCAACTGGAATTCCACTTCACACTGTTCATTCACTAACTGTTGATGTCCTTTCTAAAGCCATGACACCTTGTAGGGTGTTGGATTTTTCTTTGTCTTCAATTTCAATTTCTCCACCACTTCTGTAGAGACCAAATTATCAGTGTTGCCACTATCAATTACCATTTGACAGCATTTTCCTTGAACTTTTCACACACTTCTAAACAAAGTTTTTCTATGTGTTGGTTCAAAAACTTCCTTTGTTGGTTTTAACAGAACTTTGTTAACTACCAAAGATTCTCCTTTCTCTGGTGCATTCTCAACTTCTGGCACTTTTTCCACTTCTAACACTTTTGTTGCTTCTTCTTCATTCTAAGCAACAATTACATTTCTCTAATTCGTCCCCACATTCTCTGGACATTCATAAGCTCTATGTCCAAGCTTATTACATCTATAACATTTGATTTCTCTTCCTCTTCCTCTGCCTCCTCTTCCTCTCGAAAAACTCCTTCTACCACTTGCATCACTTTTTATGGTTGTATGCTGACTTGAGTTGCTACTAGCTCCTTCTCTCGGTGTTGTAGATCTTCCTCTACCACCTTGACTTCCTTTTCCTCGGAAAGTACCTATGCTTATGGCATATTGCTTCTTCATGAGTTTTTCTTCAACCTTCAAGGTCATTTTATAATCCTCTTCCACTATTTTAGGAGACAACAGACTTATCTTGTCTTGGATCTCCATTCTGAGACCATTAATATAACTTGCAATCTTCTCTGTTGTATCTTGAATTTGTCCTGCTCTTATGCTTACTTTGTAAAATTATTCCATATATTCTTTGACTGTCATTGATCTCTTTCTAAGATTCTTCATTTGTCTAAATAATGAAAATTGATAATCACTTGGCAAAAACTTACCTCTCAACTTTGCACCATCCTGTTCCAATTCTTTATTGGATGCTTACCAAGTCTCCTTCTTTCTTCCTGCACTCCATCCCACCAAAGCGCTGCATGTCCTTTCAATTTTGTGACAGCAAATTTCACTCTTTTTCCTTCTTCCATTTCCTCATAATCAAATAAATTATCCATGTCAATAACACAATCTATCAACTCCTCTGGTTTTAAGCCTCCTATAAAAACTAAAACTTCAAGTCTAGGTTTAGATGTGGATCCCAACACTGATTTAAAAAATCGCATTTCAGGAGTAACTTCTGTGGGTTCTCCCTCTTCTGCAGATTCAACTTCAGGCTCACTAACATCTCCAGCATCTGCATCTCTTTGATTTCCCATTACCATTGCTTCTAATCTGGCTTGCATCTGTTGCATAACTTCCATCACTTCAGCATTTGCAACTGGTCTTCCTCTTCTTCGACCAGCACCACCTCCTCTTCCAAATCTGTAAGCCATGTTAGATTTATTTTCCTGAAATTTGAGATCTTGTTCAGTGTCTAAATGTTGCTTTGATACCACTAATGGTGGGCTGGATGCAGGAGTCAAAGATAAACTCTCAAACTTTGAAACTATTTCTTCAAATTCAGGTGGGAATTCTTCTCGGTTTTTCTTTAGACTATCAGTCATTAACCTTAAAAATTTGTTGCACAAATTTAAATTACATTAAACCCAGTTCATAGCCTTTTCTTAAATGACGGAAAGAAAATTTAACTAATAATCATATTTCCTTCCATTAAATGATTTAATACCAAACTTCAAACCTTTTTAAAGCTCTTCTAAAAACTATATCGCATCCATTCAAATGGTTAAACCATATGCATCTAATTATGTGATATTCGTTTGATAAAAGAACTTAATGCGTAAACCGTCAAATCAAATGAATTGTTGGTGGACAACTTAAATCATTAAACCTGATTTATAAAATATCGGGTCAATTTGAAAGTTTAAACTCCTCACATATTTTAATTCGATATTCGTTGATCATATTGACACCTTGATCGAATGGTTTTCCGGCTTCTGAGACTATGGTTAATACATTTCAGATCTGGATTGAATATTAAACCTCCCTACCACTTCAAATACAAATTCCGTCAGATTGCAAATTGGATGGTTGCAATTCCCCTTCACTCCTTACGCATTACAATGTTTCCGTTTGACGTAATACACATTTCAACGTTCCCAATTCTTCAACTCCACCAGAATAGACACTATGTCTAAGAGCCATGGTTTCTTTTGGCATCAACAAATTACAGTCCTTTTTTTAACAGTACAACCGGATTGTTTCATCTCACAGTGGACGCAGAATTTTAAATGAAAGATATACACAGCAATCAATTAATCAAAATTTGACCTGAATTATCATCAACTCATAAATTTCGAACGATGAATAAAACCTCCCAAATTTGGCATTTACGCACAAAAATTACACAGCTGAAAAGGAAATGAAATTTTATTCTATTTGATTCCTATTTCCATCATGTCCTCCTCTCATTACATTTCAAACTTACATATAAAATAATGCTCACAATTACTTTGATCTAATTCAAAATAATTCCATTAGTTTAATTTTGGATAAAATCCTATTACATGATATTTTCCTAAAAATCCTCAACTAAAAAATAAATTCAATGAATCAAATACAAGCTATTCAAATCCTCGAATACCAGTCAAATCTTATCTACCAAAATAGTAAATCACCAGCTAAAGGAACCCACTCCTTTGATCATAAATTTTTTTAGTATTTTTGGAATAAAAATAAAGTCCTTTTTCCTCTATATCTCATGCTCCTACATCAACTAACCATCAACCTAGGGATCTAGGTGCACATCCACCCAACGCCACCCTCCCTACTAGACATCAAAACAAAGCGTCAGCCCGATGTCCCCCAGACAATGCTTCACTCACAAAGCCTTAACAACAGATCTCTCCTGATCAAACTGATCGACAACCAACATATTTATCAAACCTTCGAGAGATTCACCTGTACAAACACAACCCCAATCAGTACTTTCAAATATACATCATCAAAAACAAACCTTTGAGATCTCGATGTTGCTCTTCAACTTATCTCAGTAGGACTACCAATCAAATCTTTTGACAGATGATTCCTTTTTCCTACTCCTCATGCAGCAACATATCCTTCATTCTCCAATCAAAACTATGTTATGCCCTCCCTCTTAACCAGGGATATTTCTTCTATCCAGGCTCCCTCTTAATCTAGGGTGATCAACTTCTTCCTTCCATATTGGAGAATCTTTCATGGCTTCCATCCTTCTTATCATGCTTATCATATCAACTTCTCTTACGGACATCTTCATCATCTTGAATATGATGTACCTACACAACTTAGATAGCAAGTACAACCAAATCTATAGAAGCATGAAGTTAGTCATAAAAAAAATATTATAGATGAGTAGAAGCATTAGACTTTACAAAGATAATCAGCAATGTGACTATAATTCAATACTTCGACGTCTTTCCTAAATCACATCAACAACTCAATCAATTTTCTCGACAATATGACAAGTTCTTTCATATAGTGAACCCTAGAAATAAGTCAAACAATAAAAGTATCTAATAAATTTCAGAATTCATATGTTATACTTCCCACTAGGATTTCATGTAAACCCTAGATTTCATACATGAGCTGCAAAAACCAAAAACAATCACATCTGGATTAACATGAATAGCTTCTACTAGGGTTTGATGTAAACCCTAGATTTCCCAAACATCATCCTAGAACTTCAAACTTTGACTAGGGATTGTTTTCAAACCTTATGACCATTAGTAATTAGGTCAACACACATATCTAGGAAATAATTATCAAGCATAGGCACATCATATTTCAGACAATATTGATACATATATCAACCTAAACTAGTCTAGGGTTTCAACCAAATGAATACATACCTATGGTTTAATTCCTAGGACTTTATAAAAATGGTTTTGCTTGTAGACCCAACCAAACCCTAAGAATATATGGTTTCAAATCATAACATAGAAAACCATAATTTACCAAAAACTTCAAAGGTTCGAGATTTCAGACAACATCATTTCAACCCTAACAAGTTAGGGTTTTCATGATCATACCAAAACCCCAAACATGACATCATTAATATATCATTAATATATCAAACATAATAGCAATTTCTCCATCAATAACCCTAAGTAGGTTTAGGGTTTCACAGATTTATAGCATACCCTTAGGTTAGGGTTTTCCAAAGAACCTTTATAGGGTTATTTTATAATCAAAGATATGATGACGGTAGATTTATCAAATGATGAATCAGCTAGAATAAGAATCTTCATGATTCAAGAGAGCTATACATAGCAACGTTAGTAATGTAGAATGGATTACCAAAGAGAATGATTATAAAGAGAACAAATCTTATGATCCAAGACATACCTTTATTTCTTAGCAAACCTTGTAGGAATTCCTTGACGTGTTATCCTTGTATTCAGCCATGATATATTACACCTATAATACATACTCTCAAACAAAAACATGTGATACCAAGAACATGATTTAATTCCTCAAGTTATATCTCCTACATAGCCATGGAGGATGGAATCCTATGATGTCAAATATCAAATTATTCTTTCAATTGACAGAAGGACATTTACTTTTCATCCTATATTGATTGTAAGTCCTAAAGGATAAGGATGTACGTTATCCAAGGATCACAATTATTCCCTAGACTAGTTAAGAACCATTTTAACTCAGATACATTGAAAATATTAAAAGCATATGATTATACTTACCTTTTGTTTACATACCTCTGGTTTGACAACTCATTAGACTTGTTTTAAGTGCATCTTGAATACTTACTTGATTTTCCTTAAGTTGATCCCTTTTTCTTGTATTATCATCTCATAGATCCTTGATATATCTCCATGGGAAGTTGTACCCAATTCTATTTCTTCAACGAGTGGAAGGCAGAATATACTACTTTATTGTTTCGATCTTACACATATCAATGACCAATGCTTAAGATCTTATATATATCAGTATTTTGACCATATATCACTGATCCTGAATTCCCTTTATAACCATGACTATGATTTACATCGAACTTCATACTAAACTGGCTACACAAATTGAAGTAGATCTGAGTTTGTCTTCTTGTAGTCTGTCACTTGATTTTACCAAAACTCCTCTCTGAATTTAATTCGAACTTGTCTTACTTCATAGACACCGAAATTTATTACTGAACTGTTTGTTGATTAATATAGACCTTATATTACACTTGTTTCATCAATGCCTTTTCCATGAACTAAGATGATCCAAGATTCTTCACAGTGATCCACCAAAACTTACTCTATGAATTATATTAACCATTTTACTGAACTGATTTCTGAGGTTGACCTTGATCACCCATTCTCTGAAATAAACGAATTATATTGCTATTATTTTTACTTCTCAGACCCTTTTAAATCAGTCCTTCAAGATTCCTTTGAATCCTTTTGTCTTGATATTCAACACAAATGCACCCAATTGATCTTCAAACTGCCTTTGATCATGACCATAGCTCTAATACCATGTTGATAAATCCAAGGAGGTGGAATTTAAACAATTTCTCTTGTTATGACATTATCTTGTTATGTTTTCATTATTATTAGTAGTTTTTTCTATTTACATTTTCTTATCATCAAGACTAATTCTAAGAAAAAAATAGAAGAGGACACAAGATGTAGGCACGTAGCCAGGGAAAAGCCCCACTCTTGGGGAAAACCTGGTCAAAATTCTTCCTTCGATAGATTCAATACGATACGAAAAGGATGCTTGCAAACAATAGACTCCCTTCATCAAGTCATCCTTTCATTGTGTTTGCATAGAAAAATCCATGTCACTGTGTTTGCACTGAGATATCCATTGTGTTGTCACTGTAGTGGCACCAAGATCTTATTACTTGTAATAGCACTGAGATCTTATGACTATATCGAGACCTCATCAGTGTATTAAGACCTCATAACTACAACAACACCGAAACCTTATTTCTAATTTATTATTTTTGTGGTAGCACTAAGATCCTCCTATTGCGATGACACATGAACTTTCTTACTAAGATGGCATTGAATTCTTCTTACTGTGGTGATACCAAAACAGAGATTGCACCGAGACTGTGGTAGTTAGCACCAAAATTGTTGTAGCATCTTAGCATCGAACATGTGGTAGCATTGAACCTCAATCTGAATTTACTAAAATGATCCAAATTCATCTTCTTGTGATTGCACCAACAACACACCTGTGATATCCGAATTTCAGAGATGATCTAAACTGCTTGACTGTAATTTATGTGAAGTCATCACAGTTGTATTTATAGTTTTTTTCTATCATAAATAAGTCGACATGAACACATGAAGAGATGTTTCACTGTATTAGGATGACATGAATATATTTAGGAAACCGACTTAAAGATAATTTATTTGAGGTTGACTTGATGGATACTTGATGAAGAGGAAGAGTTGATCACTTTGATGAAGTGGATGACTTGATGGAGGAGTCTCTAACGAAATAGTAAATGACTTTGACAACAGTCCAAAGGCTACAATGGAGGCTTGACCTATAATTGACCCAAGCATGAAACCCATACTTTAGCAAGTCAATTCAATAATAATAATAAACATTTTTGCTTTTATTTGACTTGAGTATAATTTATGAATATTGAACATAGTTACATTCTTCAACACCCACAAGGTGAGGTTCTTGGTCAAATCACACCATGCTTCAGTAGCGATTGAAACTGCTTCTTCACTTCATTTTTTTCCAAACAAACTTTCTATACAACCCAATATTCAGTAATGGGAAATTTTAGCAATAATTGTATTTCATGTTATCATTCTTGCTTAGGTGATAGATTTAGGATTGTAAAACACTATTGTATATGCTTGTATCAACTCCTCCAACTTTTTCTTCTACCCTTTCAAGTATGCCTTTTCTCTTATTGCGTCATAATCAGATTGGTTTTGTCTTTAAAAAAGTAAAACATATTTCTTACTAGAATCAATCATATTCTTGGCTTGGTTGGCACTTACTAGTACGATATTTGATGCATTAATGATGTAGGATTTCTCATCCTTGACCAAGCGGTATTGATTGGCTCTCTACATGAAGATTGCATGCCTCATATACATATATGGGCTTCCAAATACTACTTTACATAGATCAAATATTACTATGTCTAAATCCACTTCATTAATATAATCATAACATGCAACAAATTTAATCTTGCATTGTTTCGTTACATTGATCTATACATCCTTGCTTACTAATAGATATATGATAGGATGATCGCAAACCTCCAATCCAATATTTTTGACTAGATCCTATACTATGAGATTAGATTGTGAACTAGAATCAAATAGAGCATTTATATTGGTCTTCTTGACCTAGAACTTGATGTGGAAGAGTTTGGTCATCTCCTTCTCTTCCTAGCTATGAAGACTACTAAGGTTCACCTCCTTTTACACCAATGTGTGGAAATTTTTCTCATCCTCATCATAGTTTCTTTCAACTTGATTGCTTGAATTTATGGCTAGAAGATTATTTTTATTTTCATCCTTCTTATATGCCTCTAGGTTTAGATTTGGATGTAGTTTTTACCACTTTTCCTTAGTGTTACCAACAATATGGAAATGGTTACAATGGTTACTGGGATCCTTGTAGTGATGTGTAATGGCTTCCATATTCTTATCCCTCCCCCTCCCCCCTTCCCCATTCTTCTTCCCCTCCTTGGAAGGTTATTGGTGCTCTTTCTACTTGCAAACACTTTGCTGCTCTTTGTTGTGGCCTATGATATCTAGATATTGTGCTTGTACACATACCTTATTCATTTTCCTTGGATTTAAAAGCATCACTTTCTTTCATATATTGTTATGTACACAACCTAGATACTTGAGCAGCACATTTGGGTTCTTGGGAGAGATACTCAATACAATGATCATGTTTGTAAACTCGACAGTGTACTCTTGCACACTCTACCATTGCCCTTGCCTAAATTAGTGTTGTCGGAACCATTGGTCCATTACATACTCAAAATGATAAAATTATGGTTTAATGAGGGTTTTGAATTACTCCCACCTAGTTATTGACAAATCACCCTTTGTACTAAGTTTTTCCATAAGGCTTTCCCACTAGATTAAATAATGGCCTCGAACTTAAATATTGTAAATGAAATATTTTTATATGGCGAATTTAGAAATAAACTTCTAGTTGTTGCACCTAATGATTTAGTTTTAATGTATCGATCTCATCTTGGTATGTCTTCATGTCCATTTTTACTTCCTTGACTCCCTTTTTGGGTGTTCATTATCTCCCAAATTCCCCTATTATCCAATATATGAGTTAGAACATCGAGCCTATCTGAACGACTGAAACATCATTGTTGGAACTGCCATGAGGAGGTATATATTGTGATTAATTTTAGCAACTTGTGCTTCCAACCTCACAAATATCTCTTCTAAAATATCTTAAAGGTTGTTCTAAATATATTTGTCAACCATTTCTATAGTTCTCTCACTTCTTAAATTATTTCTTGAATCCTTGCAACTTCCCACAAAATAACCTAAAGAAAACAACTCTAATACCAATGTGATTGATAAATTTCCATGGATCATTTTCACTATAACATTTCATCACAACATATCTATTAAAATAACCAAAATCAATACTGTGAAGGTTCATTTTCCTTTAGATATTAGATTATTTAATAGTTGGTTTTTGCTTTAATGAATTTAATAGCTAAAATATTAAAATAGAGAATAGAAATATAATTACATACGCATCCATAATAGACACAGATGTTTCATTGGAAACCCTTATGGGGGGGAACACAACTAGAAGGTGAGGCTACTTTGCTCTCTATTCTCTAGACTTATGAAAATATGAAATTACAAAGGAAGAGGTACTCTCTATGGAGTTACCTAAGAAGACATGTGGCCTATAAGGTTGTTATAAGACCTTAGCTCCCTCCCTATTTCCTTGTAACTTCCCAATCCTAGTTTCTCTGCTCAATTATGGAACACAATACGATAACATAGAATGGAACCCCTACTCCTTCTAATATCCCAATATCTAACACTACATAATAGCCAACTAGGGGTAAGGTTTGACTCCCTAAACCCTCAATTAGAGTTACTATTTTGGAACTTGTAGAGTCTTCTTGAAATTCCTCACATGGATAGCCCCATTTGCATGAGTAATGGGGGCTGACATGGCATCCTCTTGTACCATGGTTCTCAACACGGTAGGCCAAATTTCAATATGCATAAAATTTGTACATAAACTTAGACTGGCATGATTCTTGAACATTTGGAAATGTCTTTGAGGATAGAATGGTGTCCTTGGGTCCTGCACTAAAGTGTGAAATTTTTTACCCCAAAAATTCCATTTGATGCTTCAAAATGGTTTTGTAATGCTTCATACGCCAATTCTCCAAACTAAAACTCGTTGTTAAAATGACCTTGAAAAATGATTCCTCCAATATTTTATGCTTTTAAAACATCGAGATAGATGAAAAATAATATAACATTTCAATCTGGATCAACCCCACTTGTATTTAACTAGGTCCAACCTACTTGAGACTATTATGCAACATTTCCTAGGGTTATGGAAGTTATTTTGTAACATCAATTGGGTCTGAATTTACTTTTAGAAAAAATCAACACTTTCACCAAGTGTTGGGTTTGAGATGCACCAGAGGCTAATGAGCCCTTTTCCTATATTAAGATCTCTTAGCTTGATTCAAATTTGATCTCTTGACTTGGAGAAAATCAAGTAACCTATAAAATTTTATTTATCGGGGAAGATAAAAAAGTGTTTTTTTCTAGGTTTAGCTGGCATAAGGAAGCTTGTGAGGAATAACATGCACACTTTATGGGAAACCAAGAGGAAGGTGTTTAGGTGTTAATTTTCTCTTAGGGATATATTGTTTTTCGCTTTAATAATTGCATTAAACCATTTATTGAATTCACACCTCAACATTTTAACATTATTACTTCATATGCAATTATGTAAAAAGAACAATATTATCATCAATGGAACATAGAGGAACAAAAGAATAAAAGCAAGTACACATAAAGACATCAAGATTGGTCGAAGCCCAAGTCAAAATCCCACAAGGGGAAAACCCTAGAATTCAATTCTTCTTCTTCTATTAGAGTTCATCAATTTTTCATATAAAATACAAATTACATCCATAACAAGGTTACAATACTACATCAGGACTCTTAGGGCCAAACTAGGTCAATTGACAACTTTATTTGTGAAATGACTTCTGATAAACCATATCACTCATATTTGACTCTGTCAATACTAAGTTATTTTTATGCATGAGAGCTCATCCATGTACATAATGGCCCAAAGATATGCCTACCAAATTGTCATCATTAAATATATACTGCCAAGATTTCTTCAAGGTTCTTTCCAAGTTTCACTGCTTAATCCAATGGGGTATCTGCATATATATATAAATCAAAATTATTGTCCTTTTTAGGATTTAACTTCAGGGTCATTGGAGACCAAACAATTTTCAATGCCATATATACTATGTTTCCAATCAAATCATAAATTGGACCCATACAAACTGTATATTGAGATCTTACATATTGTATTTCATACATTCCATATGAAATATGAATCAATGCCACCAATAAAAATATTTCATTTCCATACTAATATGAACCCACACATGTAATGTAGAGGGACAAAACCATACATAATTATATGAAGCCATACATAATTCTAGTGGTGTGAATACATTACTTTGTGTTATTGGTCAATAGTGAGACCATAGACAGAGTTATATTGAAGGATGTCTATCAAGATCATATGATATTACTGATGTGAGATATGTGAGTCCATCAATACATTGATGCGATATAGACTCGGGCCACCATAATCATTGTAGATTCCATACAATTACAGAGAGTAATATTGTTATCATTAGAGTGCCAAAATAAATATGTGCCTCCAAGGGATCATTCCAAAGTAGTGATGCCATACCTATAGAAATAAATTATACCATATAATATAAATCGCGTAGCGAGAGTCATGGTGAGGAAGCGAAAAAGTAGACTTGTAAGTATATTATGAGAGCCTAGTCATGAGAGAAAAATATATTACAATTAAATCCATAGTGATATCATTACAATAAGATTGTTTCAAAAGCAAGATCACATGTTGAGGTCATAAAGTGAGAGCCTTGAAGCAAGAGTCTTGTAGTCATAAATGATAGGCTTGAAGCAAAGGTGAGTATAATTTCCAAAACAAATAAGAGAATAATCCTGAACAAGGATGCCAATGCAAGAAACCAATGTGAAGAATTTGAGTCAATGTGAATACTTTAGACCAATATGAAGTTTTGATGATTTGAGAAAAGGAGGAGAGACATCTATTTATAATTGTCTTGATAAGGAAGTTGACCTTTACATGGAGGGAATTTCAAATTTAAACTTTTCCATTTAACATTTAAATATTTATTTCCAAATACTATTATAATTATTTACCCAAATAATAATAATATTTTCTTTTGATCCAAATTGATGTTTGTCTATTTGATCTGATGGATTAGGTCATTTCTCCTTGGCTACCAAATTTAACACTCCCTCTCAACTAGGGAGAAACTTCCTTTTGCATACATAGTCTTATCTCATATTTACTCTACTCTACTCCTCTCAGAACAATATTATCCCAAATGTCATGTAACAATATAAAAAGGATAGGCAATTGCATCACCATTACATCTCATCTCATAGAAGAAAAAGAATGCATAATCAACGGTAGGGGAGATCAATCCTCAAACCCTACTAGTCTCCAGGTCAAATCTCATGACCTCCATGTCAACTATACCAAAAAAATATCCATCTCATCACATCTCACCCTTTGATCATTAGTTGAAAATTTGTGATATAAAGAAGAATATAAAGAATCTTCATAAGGCAATCCATTTGAACCCACATCATCATAATACGGAGGAACATGGATTCCATCCTATATCAAATAATAAATGCACTCATCTAAAATAGAATTTTCATCATCATCAATTCATATCTCATCTCGACTCATCTCTATGTGACTTTGTCCAATAAACAATTTTAAATATGAAGAGGAATGTGACATCATAAGGGAGCCCAACTCAACCCACATCAAAATTGAAGAGTATATCTCAATATGGAACAACATCACCGAGCCCTACTCAACCTGTTCTTAGGGTCCTATAATAATAAGGATCATAATTTTGAATTGACTATATTAAAATTCTTGTAATATTGTACATTCTTTGCTTTCTGCAAATGTTTTCCCATATGAAAAAATGAAAAGAGGGTAAGCCCTAAAAGAAAAATCAAAGGACTAAAAGAAAAAGATCAAAAAAGAAGATAAAGTATGAACCCCACAAAAAGAGATAAAAATAGATCCTGAAATTGTTGCACATTCAAATGCCACTACTCTTACTTTAGTTATTTTTGAAAATATAAATTTGTGTGTAGTTGTCCAAAATTCCACAATTCATGATGATCAAACAGTTTAATCTTGATTCATTCATGCTTTTAAATTTCATGTAATGATAGTTAATGAATAAATATTTGGCCAAACCATTTAATCTTGGCATATCAGTAGTTAGGTAGAGAATAAAAATGAGCTCATCAGTTTAATCTGAGCCATTGGAAGTTATAAGGTTAGAACTAGATTAGTTTGGTTATCAAAAGAAAATAAAATTGTCAGCAAGCTAAAATGCACCCAATAAATGAAGTAAAAAATGTTAGGGTAAATGATGGGTAGGTAGATTACTTTCACAAGGCATGGAAAGCATCAGTTGGTCATTTCATATCACTAATATTCCCCTAAATCCCCTTCCCCTTGTTTAAAACCCTAATGCCACTCTTAGAAGTCATTTTCCCTTGTAAAATACCCCTTTCCCTTCATTCTAACCTTTTTCCCCTTATTTCACCCCTTTTCCCTTCCTAAAACCCTTTTCCCTAGTTAAAAAGCATATTTTCATTGGAAAAGTAAATTCCCCTTTACTAATTCCCCTTTTCAATTAAAACATGTAAAAACCCACTTTGCATAGTATTAAAAGGTTAAAGTATATCGGGCCCCACTACAACAAACCCTTTCCCGATATTATTTTTAACTCATCCCTAGTGTATTTTTACATCCCACATCCATATTCATTTACCCCTTATTATATTAATTCCCGCATATATATTACAAACCCCTCATTGTATTATAGCATGTAGTTTTAATTTCGCCACTTTATACATCACTTTATACTCCCCACTTCATATAAACCCCTCCACTATAGTTTAAACCGACCCCTCTATATTAAACCTTCGCATATCTGATCCATCACATAAAATATTCCCAGTTCCACCTCTCAAATCCCCCCTATTTGTCCATTCGCTTGATCGTGATTCATCAGATCCAATGGCCAATAATTTTTTTCGCACCCCTGATAGCTCGATGTTTAAAACCATTAGGGGGTTGCGAAATGGGTGGTTTCGCAACCCTGCTCTCCGACCATGCGTCAGTCCCATGTTTTATCGCATCCCACAACCAAAAACCATCAACCTGTACCTGTGCATTAAAATGAAACCACCCTTCTGTTTTAATTCAACCTCGCACCCTATGATTAGCCACCTCCATTCAAGAAGGAATAAATCCCACCCAAAATAGTTATTCCTTATTTCTTTGTATTACAAAAATATTTATTTGCACAAAAGAACCATTGTTGAACTATTTTAAAGCTAATCCAAACCGGAATTCAAGCTTATTGTTATCAGAACCTTGGTTGACCCAGTTTAAAGACATTTCCGACTGAGAAGTTGAATATTTATAAACCACTGATGCCTATTTGCTGCCAAAACCCCTGTTGCGGCTAGAACCCTTCGAAAGACCGAATTCAACCTTTTCCAGGTAATCCTAAAGTTCCAGAAGACATTACTTAATCTAAAGAAAGTGATAATTTCTAATTGAACAAGCTAAATGGCCTCCCACAGCATAATCTTTGTTAACCCTCTACAACCCCCTATAATTGATGTTGAACATACCCCCCTTGCTAATAAAGACTTCAAAATCAGTGTTACAGTCATTGATTTCAACCTCTTAGACATCCACTGCTAGAGCCATGATAAATCCATACACCAGGTTGATGATATCTATCTTTGGGACTCAAATTTGCATAGATATATTTTCCCACGGACCTTTCAGTTTCCAGAAATCATCAGACTCTATCAGATTAATTACTTGCCCAATGAAAGAGCCCTAATAACCCCTAGCAAAGACATTTTTTTCACAATCACTGCAGATTCAATAAACCAGATGTTACAAATCCAACCCAAGCCTGATGAAGCCCCATTGTCTATTGAAATCCTCACTAAATTATATTGAAGCTGGACTTCCCAAAGAGGTTTCAAATATTCCAAAATTTTCTTCCTCCATTAGTAGAAACCCCAAAGAATAACCCTCCTTAATCAACTTCAATTTTTTCAGAGAGAACTACACAGATTATCACAATGTTGTCATGAATTTTAGGATACTTCGCAAATTATTATGTAGATGCTTCTATCTTATGTTTTATGTCCATATTCTACCCAGGACAACCTCCAACTTCCACATTTAACTTTGCTCAATATCTATCAGATTCCATCCATGAGAAACTAGTTAAATTACCAAAGGAAGGAGTGTTTAAATATTCATCTTTTTTGTTTCATTTGTTCTTATACT
This sequence comes from Pinus albicaulis, assembly GCA_034641835.2. Lineage (NCBI taxonomy): Eukaryota > Viridiplantae > Streptophyta > Pinopsida > Pinales > Pinaceae > Pinus > Pinus albicaulis. The sequence continues at coordinate 172,145,521 of CM076570.1, forward strand.
TCTAATCAGAAAGGTATGCAGTAAGCCTCCAAAAATTGGACACAGAGGGTAACCCCCAATCTGTAGTCTTCTGGACATCCTTGATCAGAAAGGATTCCAGAAAAATTTAGCTACAAATATTTCATTGATGCATTTGTTTATCCAATTGTCAACATGCTAAGTAGTAGCATTCAACCTAGGGTAAATGAAGAGATAAAGAAGGTCTTACAGTTGTCAGAACAAAGTAGGATAGGAGACTCGTACTTATACCAGAACCACACTGAAATTAGGGTGTATGGATGTCATATTACTCCATACAAGCTACCCAAATACCTCCCAATGAGGTTATTTGCATTAGAATACATAAGGAAAATCTCAAACTCAGATGAAGTTAATTTCCTGTCAGCAAAGAAGAAAACTCAATTTAAAATTAAAAACCAAATTGTTACTTTCATTTGCAATAATAGGAATGCTGGTCAGCAAGAAAATAAGTGCTTACAGGATTTCAAGGTCAATAATACTTTCAAATGGCAGTATGATCCTTTGGGAGTCATCAGTAAACTAAAAATCAAATTCTAATTGACTTCTTTTTCCCATGAGTCAAACCAAATATTGAAAAGTATTCCAACCAGTCATAGTGGTTGGAAAATACTTTGCAAGAGGTGGAGAAGCAAGTTGATACTAGTTCCATCCTGCATAATCCAGCCCCACAAGACAGGATCTCAAAAAGGCTAAGATAAGAAGTTTCTTATTCTGCTGAAACCACTTTTGACACCAAATTCAAGTTAATGTATAAGAAAAAGGCCAAGCTGAATCTAGTAATTGAATAAGAATAAATAATTGACACAGTTGAGATTATTGATATAGATATAATTGTCAGGAATAATACACCTCCTATTGTTTCAGAGGAAACTCATCAACCTTCAACCTCTAGTGCTCAGATCATTCATAAGCAACATAGTGTTGAAGTCTCTTCATCAAGCAAACGAATAGATAAATAACAAGATATAATGGAGAAGTATAAAGAAATCAAATTGAAGAATGAGGCATTGAAATTTGTAACCTATGCCCAATATTGGAAACAGACTCCTAGTGACCAAAACAGGTTACTTTCAGCCTTTGATTATAAAACCGGAAAGATGCAAATGACCTTTTTGCAGCCAACAGTGCAGGCTCCAAAATCATCAGCAAACTACACGAAAACAGGATTTAAATTTATGGCTAAATATGTTCATCCTATAGATCAAATTGAGTTTCATAAGAAAGAAGGAGAAATGATCTACTCCACTATGACCAAAAAAGCTATGAGTGTCCAAAAACTTCATAATTCTCTAAAGAATATCATACTGCAGTTAAAACTAGATAAGGCATCCTCACAAGCAAAGGATAATAGAATCAAAACACTTGAATAATTGGCAATGGAGATTGGATATGATCCAAAGAACATCAAATAAGTTGAAGAGCTTATCAAGAAAAAAAAATGCAGACATTGCTGCATTGAAGAAGTAGCTAAAATTATCTCCCACTGAACATCCACAAATTAAAGAAGTTTTGGAGAATGAAGGTCAGAAAGATGAAATGATGAATATCATCATTCAATTGACAGCTCAACTAAAAGAGATGGAAAATTAAATGGAAAAATTAGTGCAGTAAAAGAAGGCCAGCATGGAAGCATTTATTGTTACTACCATTCCTATAACCTCCACATCAGCTCCATTGGCAACAGCAGTTCCAACTACATCAGCCACTACACCAGCAACAGATTCAACATCAACAACAGCATCCCATCCCAATGATGAGTCAGGTAAATTGATTAAATCTATGCAAGATATGTCAATCCAAACAAATGAGATTAACAGACTTAAGGATCAAGTAAAAAGTCTAGAAGATGAAAATAAGTTGGTTCAAATCATGTATAAATCAGAAACATGGAATTCAAACAGATTGACTGACAGAATACAGAAGTTAGAAAAATAATTGACATTGAATGAACCACTTGCCCAATCAAATCAATAACTATGGGCCAATATCATTAACTCTGTTAATGATATTTGGCCATCTATCCAAGTTATCTTTGAGCAGAAATATTTGATCAAAGAAGCAGGTAAAGCTATTCAGAAAGTCAAAGAAGAACCTGGGAAGAAACTAGAGGAGGCCACTGAGATAATTAAGTTTCTCAATTCTAAGAACAAGCAAGAATTAGAATAAATTGGGATAAGTGACAAAACATAAACAATCTTAGAGTTTAAAAGGGTAATTTCCAAGATGAACTTGATGACACAACTTGAAGATAAGTGTCAAAATATGGAGCTAGCAGTAAACAGATTCATGATCAAATTTGATATTTTGAGGCAGAAATTTCTACCTAATCCTTTGGTGATTAATGACAGATTAATGAGGCATGAAGATTTTGACAAGAAGATCAGGGAAGTGGCCAAAGAACAGTCCAACAATTTCTCTATGAAAGGAATTCCTACAGGAAAAGTACTCCATCAGACTTTTGAAAATCTCTTTTACCTCCAGCATGAGGTAAATCATATCTTTATAAAAAAGCCTACTTTTACCAAATACACAGAATCAGATGAGATTTATTTGGGAATGGTAAAAATTAAACTTCCAGATGAATAGGCTTGGGAAAATTTGTATGATTTGCTATAAAAGGTAAAAGTAAAAGCAGGTAAAAGAGCAGTCAGGTCAAAGGTGAAAACAGAGTAGGCAGATAAAGAAGTGAGATAAAATAAGAATTCATAGTGACAGCAAAGACAGAGATTAAAGATTAAAACAGATAAAAGACAGTCTAAGGCAGCAAACGTAAAAGCAACAATGTGAGAGAGAAGACAACAAAATATCAAAGAAAGAAAACAAAAAAACAAATAAACAGGGACAACTTGCATTTAGTTACTTAGGTGTCTCTATCTTCTTGCATGAAGATATTCTCTTTTCCTTGAATAAATCCTAAATCAGTTTTAGGATATTTTGTATTATTTTTTGTATAAATACTTCATAATTTGAAGTATTGAGTGTGGATTCCTAAACATTTCTATAGTTGTAATTGATCTAAGTACCTAAGGGTTTATTGTACCATTTTAAAGTCAACAGACAGGACAAGTAATAAAGGAATTACATTACAGGATTCATGTGTTGAGCCACTTCAGTGAAGTATATTTCAATTATTCATTTTTTTCCTTAAGTATTCCATAAACTTGCATGTTTTCCAAATTTAAATGTTATAACAGGAATATTATTGCAGAAATTGTTTAAGTACACTCAGTTCTGAACTGTTATTCATTTTAATGTTTTCTTTTGATATCTGGATCTGAGAATCCTTAATTACTCTCACATCCCAATGGAACTCTTTCCGACCTTCCCTCATTATCTGGTTTAAGGAATCCTTAATTGCTCCTTGATCCCGATTGAAAACCACTTCACCATTCAGCGCTTAAAGATCTGATTTTGCTCAGCTACCTTGCCCTCCGAACACTTCCTTTAGAACTTGATTTTGTCCCGTTTTCTTGATACATTGACTCCATAGTCCAATGTAAAATAGATAGACATCTATCCATCTAAATCAGTAATTCCACCAACAAATCAAAATCAAACCAAATCAATCTTACATAACTAGCCTAAAATCAATTCAAACAACAAAGTTAAATCATAAAGAGAGAGCCCTCTCTGAGCATTAAGAAGGCTATATCCTGATCTCAAAAGTAGGTTGATATTTACCTCTAATATTTCTTAAACACACATAAAAACCCTTGGAAATTATTGGAGTGATAACATATTGGCGACTCCACTGGGGAAATCAGTCCTCAGTTAAATAAATCTTAAAGGAAACACTTTTCCTCATCTTTTCACCTTAAGTTTTATTTATGGTTGTTTAAAAAATTATCATTGAAATTTAAAATTTTGGCTCCTAAAAGAACATACTATACGACAGGGCTCATCCTGATCCACAACCTGTTATAATAGTTGATGATTCTGATAGAATTTTGAGAAAAACCAAAAAAGTAGAAAGTCTAGGAAGTAGTAGTCAATTAATAAAAGCAAATTCATTGCCCAAAGAATTATAAAGCATACAAGATATTGAATTTGATTTGTCATTTTAACAAAAGAAGGAAATTATACAACTTGACTTAGATCAATAGGTTCTAAATACTTTGATGAACTTGATGTTTTGACTGCAACTTTGATTAAGGATATATATGAAGCATATTTCCAACAGTCGATTGAACTTGTTGCCCTAGTTGCTGCTACCCGTAAGCATTCTACCATTCCTTCAGAGACTGTAAATCCAACTATATTTGGTACCACCTCATCTATTATTTCCACCACAGTTCACTCCATAGAACCATTCATCCCCAAGCTTCCTCTTCAACCTAAGGTTTTATTTCCATCTTCAAGTGTTCCGAGTACATATACAAGTATTTCAAGATCATCTTCTAGCACTTTTACTTCATCTCCAAGCACTTCAACCTCATATCCGAGTACATATTATAGTATCCCAAGATCATCTGCAAGTACTTCAAGCTCATCACCAACAACCACTAATTTACCTCCTAGCCAAGCTAGAATATTAGCCATCACAGCCAGATATGCCCCTTTGGTATTACCAGCTCAATTACATGCCATTCCATAGGATTACCAGAGTAAAATCTTTCAGTTTGATGGTACTGGTCAATATATTGCCCAACAACATGTTAGTAAAATGACTTATTACTTTGAATTACATGAAATTGATGAAGTTGATGTTCAAATGAGATTTTTTTCCCAAACATTAGCAGGAAATGTAAATAAATGGTTTAAAGATTTACCTGCCAATTATATTGTTGATTTAGTTGCTTTTCATCAATTATTTATCAATAGATGGGAAAGAAAGAAAAACCCTTTACAAATATTATCTGAATACGAAAAAAATTAGAAGAGCTCCTAATGAATCTGTTCAGGATTATTGTACTAGGTTCAACAGCATTTACAATGCAATTCCTGCAAATATAAAACCTCCACCAGACTTGGCCTTGATCAAATTTCCAGATGGTTTTGATATCGATATGTCTTACCAATTGAGAGAAAGAAACCCTGAAACATTAGAACATATGCAAAGTAATGAAATTAGTGTAGAAGCTAATTTTTAGCTAAAAGAGATAGGATGAGAAATGAAAGAAGAGTTACCATTAAGGATGAACCATCCACATCAGACATTAAGATAGATAGTTTAGCTAAAAGTGTGGAAAGAATAATGGATAGATTAGAAAACATGGAAAGAAAAGCTCAGTGGGATAATCAACAACAATGTCCTCGGATAGGAAACCCAAATTTTAGAAATAATCCCGATACTGGTAAATCAAGAGAAACAGCGTCGGATCAATTGATTAGACCACCTTTCCAAGAAAACTATGCTGAAAGTTCCCACCAAAATGAAGAAGACCAGGACACTTAGATAAACTTAATGGGAATAAATGATGATAATACTATTTTTCTTACCCAAGAAGAACAGGAATTATACATGTTACAACAACTACAGTTATAATCTGGAGAGTCCTTTAACTATAAACAAGGTTATGATTCTGCAATATATGAAGTTCACGAAAAATATAACCTTAGAAGCAAGAAAAACACAGAATCCCTTACTATGAAAACAGTCCAAACTCAGACCAAGGAAACAGTAGAAGCTCCTACAACTAAAGTGATACAAATTCTCCCTAGAGAAACTTAGAAAACTTCCACTCCAAAAATTGTAGACATCACACCTACTGATACTCAAGCATCAACTGCTGCATAAACTTCAGCTGCTGCTAAAAATTCAGTTGATGCTAAAACTTCGGCTAATGCTAAAACTTCAACTGCCACTCAAACTATCCCAGATAAGAAAATTGAAAATAAAATAGTGGAAACACAAACTGAAATACCAATTGTTGATAAAAAAGACAAGAATACTCAAACTACAATTGGTAGAGAGGAAATCATTCAGTTAGGAAAAACTCAAATCCCATTTAATATCCAAACTGAGATAACCAAATTGAAAATATCAGTTCCCTTAATAGAGCTGGTGAAACATGATTTATATAAATCACTGAAACATTGAACATAAGTGAAGGAGAAGATGTTGTTAACCTAAATGATGACCAACCTGGGTTACTATTTGGTCCTGAGGTAAATGGAAAACATCAAGAAGGAGGTGTCCCTCCATTCTAAATTAGCTTGAGCATTCATGATCAAATCTTACACAATTTTATGCTAGATTCAGGAGCATCTCACAACTTAATGCCTAAGGCAATCATGGAAACATTGAATCTAGAAATCACCAGACCATACAAAGATATTTTCTCCTTTTATTCTAGTAAAGTTAAATTTCCTGGTCTGATAAAAGACTTGTGTGTAACTCTAGTCCAATACCTAGCTAAGAGTATTTTCATGGATATTGTAGTTGTTGATATCCATCCAAAGTATGGAATGTTATTATCTCGCTCATCGGGAGCAAAATTACAGGTATCACTACAGTTAGGCATGTCATATGCTACAATTTTTTTATTTGGTCAACACAAAAATCTTTATAGAGAAACTTTGATGAAATCCATGGTCAGTAGTGCAGAAAAACCACAAAATTATCCTATGTATTCCCTGCATTCTGATATGGACTCTTTTATCCTATGCAATTCAGACACTGGCACAAACAAAAACACAGTTTTAGAACAAAAACATAAAGAAATTGACAGTGATAATATATTTCATGAGCATATGTGGCACTTAGACTTTGATGGCTCAGTAAACATATTAGGAGCAGGAGCAAGAGTATGGATCTATAACATGGAAAATGATCATTTAGAATGTCATGCTTGCAGGTTAAACTTTAAATGCACTAATAACATGGCAGAATACGAGGCATTAATCTTAGGACTGAAAATTGTAAGAAAACTTGGAGCCAAGATGTTTCTATCATGGGATACTCGGAACTTACAATAAAACAAATCAAAGGAAAGTGTCTTTTCCAAAGAGCTATGGATATATATTTTTCCAAAGAAATCCATGACTTCATAGTCATTTATCTAGATGATATAAGAGTATTTTCCAAAATATATAATGAACATCTAGATCATTTGAGAAGAGTTTTCATTAAATGTAGAAAAATTGGTATTTCTGTGAATCCTAAAAAGACACTCTTTGGACTAGAAGAAGGTAAAATCCTAGGACATATAATTTAAAAAGAGGGAATTAGAATTGACCCAGCCATAATAGAAGAAATTTTAAACATCAGTCATCCTAGAAACATCAAATAATTATAGGAATTCTTAGGTAAAATAAACTCTCTTAGAAGATTCATTTCTAGTTTAGCAGAACTAATCAGAGAATTGAATAACATGTTAAAGAAAGATTTAACACTTAAATGGACAATAGAGGCTAAATAGTCTTTTGAATCAATTAAAGAAGCTCTGACTAAAACACCTGTCCTCATAAGTCCTGATTTCAAAAAATATTTCATATTTTTTTCTTTTACTTCAAAACACACCATTGCAGCAATCTTGTTGCAAAATAATAATCAGGGTTATGAACAACCCATTGCTTTTTTCAGCAAAACCTTAAGAGATGCAACACTAAAGTACAATATAATGGAAAAACAAGCACTTGATTTAGTGAAAGCTATTAAATATTTCAGAGTGTACATTTAATACTCACACATAATTGCATATGTTCCAAATTCTGTAGTAAAGGACATTCTAACTCAGAATGGGCCTGATGGAAAAAGAGGCAAATGGATTGCCACTATATTGGAATATGACATTGAAATTAAGCCCACAAAATTGATTAAAGGCCAAGGTTTAGCCAAAATTATGGCTAAATCGAACTGTCAGGCCTTAGATATAAATTTTATTTCTCAACTAGATGATCAGGAAGAGATGGCGACTCCGCAGATCAGTGAAGCTTTTATAGATTCACCCTGGTATTCAGACATTATATTTGTTTTACTCAACCTACAAGCTCCTCCTGTTTTATCTAGAACTAAAGGTAGATTCTTAAAATTAACACCAATGAAATATTGTATTATATATAATTCTTTATTTTGGAAAGATCATGGTGACATTCTATTAAACTGTTTATTGAAAGATGAAGCTGATAAAGTTATGCAATAATTTCATGCAGGAGACTGTGGAGAACACATTTACTGGAAATCAACTGCTGATAAAATTTTGAGGGCAGGTTTTTACTGGCCCACTCTTTTTTCATATGTTAGAAAGTATGTGACCTCCTGTCACAAATGCCAAATATTTGAAGGGAAGAAGAAACTCTTACCATTACCCCTCAAACCTATCTCAACAGAAATGTCATTTCAACAATGGGGTTTAGACTTCATTTGTGAAATTAGCCCACCCTCCTCTGCCCAGCATAAATGGATTTTGATAGCCACTGACTATTTTACCAAATGGATAGAAGCCATTCCTTCTAGACAAGCCACAGACTTTGTCATTATCTCATTCCTTGAAAATAATATCCTTTCTAGATTTGGATGCCCACAAAAGCTCATTACTAATAATGTAGTTGCCTTCAAATCCAAGAAAATGATAGACTTTTGTAACAAGTATCACATCAACCTTGGTCATTCCAATACCTATTACCCTCAAGGTAATGGACTTGCAGAACCCTCAAACAAAATCTTGTTTAATATCATCAAAAAACTGTTAGAAGATAACAAGAAGACCTGGAATAAAAGGTTGGTTAATGCCTTATGGTTAGATAGACTAACTACAAATAAATCTATTGGTACATCTCCCTATCAATTGGTATATGTGGTGGATGTTGTTTTTCCATCCTCATTGGGAGTGCCAGTGATGAAAATGACTCAAGAGATGCAAATATAACCAAATGATATCCAAAGGAGGATAAATCAGACAATACATTTGCAGCAAATCAAGGAAGAATTTTATGTCAAATCACAAGTGATCCAAGACAAAATAAAAAATATATTTGATAAGAAAACAAAAGAAGATGATTTTTACATAGGTAATCAAGTACTCAAATGGGATTCTAGAAGAGAAGACAAAGGAAAACATGGTAAATTTTATTTTCTATGGAAAGGCACATACATCATTTATGGTTTCAGAGGTAATAATGCATTTTTCTTGAAGGAGTTAGATGTAACAGATCTACCAGGTGGACTAGTCAATGGTAGAATGTTGAAGCACTACTTTTCTCCAGATTAACACTAGTTCATTTGCTTTACTTTTCTCATTGTACATAACATTGAAAATTTTAGATTGGATTGGATGTTTATCTTGCAAAGTTGAAGCCCGAAAAGAAGGCCCTAAGCTTTGAAAGAGATAACATCATATGTATGAATAAAGGAGATCACAGAAAGCAGTTTCAAGGCCTGCAAATTCAAAGTTCCAAGGCCATTGATCAGCAAGTTCTTGACATTTCACCAGGAAATTCCATCCCCAAGTGGAGCCATTGTTAGGGTCCTATAATAATAGGGATCACAATTTTGAATTGACTATGTTAAAAGACTTGTAATATTGTACATACTTTTCTTTCTGCAAATTTTTTCCCAAATTAAAAAAAGAAAAGAGGGTAAGCCCTAAAAGAAAAATCAAAGGACTAAAAGAAAAAGATCAAAAAATAAGATAAAGTATGAACCCCACAAAAAGAGATAAAAATAGATCCTGAAAGTGTTGCACATTCAAATGCCACTACTCTTACTTTGGTTATTTTTGCAAATGAAAAATTGTGTGCAGCGTGTCCAAAATGCCACGATTCATGATGATCAAACAATTTAATCTTGATTCATTCATGCTTTTAAATTTCATTTAACAATAGTTAGTGAATAAAGATCTAGCCAAACCATTTAATCTTGGCATATCAGTAGTTAGGTAGAGAATAAAAATGAGCTCATCATTTTAATATGAGCCATTGGAAGTTATAAGGTTAGAAGTAGATTAGTTTGGTTATCAAAAGAAAATAAAAGGGTCAACAAGCTAAAATGCACCCAATAAATGAAGTGAAAAATGTTAGGGTAAATGATGGGTAGGTAGATTACTTTCACAAGGCATGGAAAGCATAATTTGGTCATTTCATATCACTAATATTCCCCTAAATCCCCTTCCCCTTGTTTAAAACCCTAATGCCACTCTTAGAAAGCATTTTCCCTTGTAAAATACCCCTTTCGCTTCATTCTAAACTTTTTCCCCTTATTTCACCCATGTTCCCTTCCTAAAACCCTTTTCCCTAGTTAAAAAGCATATTTTCATTGGAAAAGTAAATTCCCCTTTACTAATTCCCCTTTTCAATTAAAACATGTAAAAACCCACTTTGCATAGTTTTAAGAGGTTAAAGTATATCGAGCCCCACTGCAACAAACCCTTTCCCGATATTATTTTTAACTCATCCCTAGTGTATTTTTACATCCCGCATCCATATTCATTTACCCCTTATTATATTAATTCCCGCATATACATTACAAACCCCTTATTGTATTATCGCATATATTTTTTATTTCACCACTTTATACATCACATTATACTCCCCACTTCATATAAACCCCTCCACTATAGTTTAAACCAACCCCTATGTATTAAACCTTCGCATATCTGACCCATCACACAAAATATTCCTGGTCCCACTTATCAAATCCCCCCTATTCGTCCATCTGTTTGATCGTGATTCATCAAATCCAATGGCCAATAATTGTTTTCACACCCCTGACAACCTGATGTTTAAAACCATTGGGGGGTTGCAAAATGGGTGGTTTCGCACCCCCCCTCCCCTACCACACGTCATTCCCATGTTTTATCATATCCCACAGCTGAAAACCACCAACCCACTTTTTGCGATGCGATAAACCACCAACCTGTATCTGTGCATTAAAATGAAACTACCCTTTTGTTTGAATTCAACCCTGCACCCTATGATTAACCACCTCTAGTCAAGAAGAAATAAAGCCCGCCTGAAACTTTTATTCCTTATTGCTATGTATTACAAAATTGCTTATTTGCGCAAAAGAACCATTGTCGACCTATTGTAAAGCTAATCCAAACCGGAATTCAAGCTTATTGTTATTAGAACCTTGGCTGACCCAGTTTAAAGACATTTTCGACTGAGAATTTGAAGCTTTATAAACCATTGAAGCCTTTTTGCTGCCAGAACCCCTACTATGGCCAAAACCCTTCCAAAGACTGAATTTAACCTTTTCCAAGTAATCCTAAAGTGCCAGAAGCCATTACTTAAGCTAAATAAAGTAATAATTGCTAATTAAACAAGCTAAATGGCCTCCCAGAGCATAATATCTATTAACACTATGCAACCCCCTGTAATTGATGTTGAACATACCCCCCTTGTTGATAAAGACTTCAAAATCAGTGATATAGTCATTTATTTCAACATGTTGGACATCCACTGCTAGAGCCATGATAGGCTGATGATATCTATCTTTGGGACTCAAATTTTCCTAAATATATTTTCCCACAGACCTTTTAGTTTCCATAAATCATCAAACTCTGTCAGATTAATTACTTGCGCAATGAAAGTGCCATAGTAACCCCTAGAAAAGCGATTTTTTTCACACTCACTACAGATTCAATAAACCATATGTTACATATCCAACCCAAGCCTGATGAAGCCCCATTGTCTATTGAAATCCTCACTAAATTATATCTGAAACTGGACTTCCCAAAGAGGTTTCAAATATTCCAAACTTTTCTTCCTCCATCAATAGAAACCCCAAGTAATAACCCTCCTTACTTAGCTTCAAATTTTTCAGAGAGAACGAGACAGATTGTCACAATGTTGTCATGAATTTTATGATACTTAATAGATGAGTATGTAGATGCTTCTATCTTAGGTTTGATTTCCATATTCTGCCCAGGACAACCTCCAGCTTCCACATTTAACTTTGCTCAATATCTATCAGATGTCATCCATGAGCAACTAGTTAAATTACCAGACGAAGGAGTGTTTAAATATTCATCTGTTTTGTTTCATTTGTTCTTAAACTTCCAATTAGAAAGTTTTGCAGTAAGCCTCCAAAAATTGGACAAAGAGGGTAAACCCCAATCTGCAGTCTTTTGGACATCCTTGATCAGAAAAGATTCCACAGAATTTAGTTACAAATATTTCATTGACGCATTTTCTTATCTAGTTGTCAACATACTAAGCAGTTGCATGCAACCTAGGGTAAGTGAAGAGATAGAGAAGGTCTTACAGTTGTCAGAACAAAGTAGGACAGGAGACTGGTACTTATACCAAAACCATACTGAAATTAGGGTGTATGGATGCCAGCTTACCCCATACAAGCTACCCAAATACCTCCCAGTGAGGTTATTTGCATTAGAATACATCAGGCAGATCCTAAACTCAAATGAAGTTAATTTCTTATCAGCAAAGAAGAAAACTCTATTTAAAATTAAAAACCAGATTGGTCCTTCATTTTCAATAATAGGAATGATGGTCAGCAAGCAGATAAGTGCTTATAGGATTTCAAGTTAAATAATAGTTTCAAATGGCAGTATGATCCTTTTGGAGTCATGAGTAAACTAAGAATCAAATTCAAATTGACTACTTTTGTCCATGAGTCAAAACCAGAGATTGAAAAGTATTCCAACCAGTCATAGTGGTTGGAAAATACTTTTCAAGAGGTGGAGAAGCAGGCTAATACTAGTTCCATCCTACATACTCCAACCCCACAAGATAGGAACTCAAAGAGGCCAAGAGAAGAAGGATATTATTCTGGTGAAACCACTTTTGAAATCAAATTCAAGTTAATGTATAAGAAAAAGGCCAAGCTGAATCTTGTAATTGAACAAGAAGAAATAATTGACACAGTTGAGATTATTGATACAGATATAATTGTCAGGGATAATGCACCTCCTACTGTTTCAGAGGAAACTCATCAGCCTTCAACCTCTAGTGCTCATATCATTCAGAAGCAGCATAGTGTTGAAGTCTCTTCATCAAGAAAACGAGTAGATAAAGAAAAATATATAATGGATAAGTATAAAGAAATCAAATAGAAGAATGAGGCATTGAAAGTTGTAACCTATGCCCAATATTGGAAATAGACTCCTAGTGACCAAAACAGGTTACATTCAGGCTTTGCTTATAAAACCAGGAAGATGCAAATGACCTTGTTGCAGCCAACAGTGTAGGCTCCAAAATCATCAGTAGACTATAGGAAAACATGATTTGAATTTATGGCTAAATATGTTCATCCTATAGATCAAATTGAGTTTCATAAGAAAGCAGGAGAAATGATCTACTCCACTATGACCAACATAGCTATGAGTGTCCAAAAACTTCGGAATTCTCTAGAGAATATCAGAGCGCAGTTAAAACTAGAGAAGGCATCCTCACAAGAAAAGGATAATAGAATCAAATCACTTGAATAATTGGTCGAGGTTGGATATGATCCAAAGAACATCAAAACAGTTGAAAATCTTATCAAGAAAAAGAATGCAGACATTGCTACATTGAAGAAGCAGTTGAAATTACCTCTCACTGAACGTCCACAAATTAAAGAGGTTTTGGAGAATGAAGGTCAGAAAGATGAAATGTTGAATCTCATCATTCAGTTGACAGCTCAAATGAAAGAGGTGGAAAATGAAATGGAAAACATAGTGCAGTAAAAGAAGGCCAGCATGGAAGCAACTATTTTCACTGCCATTCTTATAACCTCCACATCAGCTCCATTGGAAACAACAGTTCCAACTACATCAACCACTACACCAACAACAAATTCAACATCAACAGCAGCATCCCATCCCAATGATGAGTCAGGTAAATTTATTAAATCTATGCAAGATATGTCAATCCAAACAAATGAGATTAGCATACTTAAGGATCAAGTAAAAAGTCTAGAAGATGAAAAGAAATTGGTTCAAATCATGTATAAATCAAAAACACAAAAGTCAAACAGATTTACTGACAGAATATAGAAGTTAGAAAAATAATTGACATTGAAAGAAATACTTGCCCAAGAAAAGCAACAATTGTGGGCCAATATCATTAACTCTGTTAATGATATTTGACCATCTATCCAAGTTATCTTTAAGCAGAAATATTTGATCAAAGAAGCAAGTAAAGCTATTCAGAAAGTCAAAGAAGAACCTGGGAAGAAACTAGAGGAGGCCATTGAGATAATTAACTTTCTCAATTCTAAGAATAAGAAAGAATTAGAAGAAATTGGGATAAGTGATAGAACATAAACAATATTAGAGGTTAAAAAGGTAATTTCCAAGAGGAACTTGATGACACAACTTGAAGATAAGTGTCAAACTATGGAGCTAGTAGTAAACAAATTCATGATCAAATTTGATGTCTTTAGGCAGAAAGGTCTGCATAATCCTTTGGTGATTAATGACATATTAATGAGGCATGAAGATTATGACAAGAAAATCAGGGAAGTGGCCAAAGAACAGTCCAACAATTCCTCTATGAAAATAATTCCTACAGGAAAAGTACTCTATCAGACTTTTGAAAATCTCTTTTACCTCCAGCATGAGGTAAATGATATCTTTATAAACAAACATACATTTACCAAATACATATAAGTAGATGAGATTTATAGAAGAATGGTAAAAATTAAACTTCTAGATGAAGAGGCTTGCGAAAAATTGTATGATTTGTTGTAAAAGGTAAAAGTAAAAGCAGGTAAAAGAGCAGTCAGGTCAAAGGTGAAAACAGAGCAGGCAGATAAAACAGTAAGATAAAATAGGAATTAACATTGACAGAAAAAAGAGAGATTAAAGATTAAAAAAGATAAAATATAGTCTAAGTCAACTAGTGTAAAAGCAACAGCGTGAGAGAGAAGACAGCAAAATATCAAAGAAAGCAAACAGCAAAACAAATAAACAGGGACAGTTTGCATTTAGTTACTTAGGTGTCTCTATCTTCTTGCATGAAGATATTTTATTTTCCTTGTATAAATCCTAAATCATTTTTAGGATATTTTGTATTATTTTTTGTATAAATACTTCATAATTCAAAGTATTGAGTGTGGATTTCTGAACATTTCTATAGTTGTAATTGATCTAAATACTTGAGGGTTTATTGTACCATTTTAAAGTCAACAGACAGGACAAGTAATAAAGGCATTACATTACAGGATTCATGTATTGAGGTACTTCAGTGAAGTATATTTCAATTTCTCATGTTTTTCATTAAGTATTCCAAAAACTTGGATGTTTTCCAAATTTAAATGTTATAATAGGAATATTATTGCAGAAATTATTTAAGTACACTCTGTTCTGAACTGTTATTCATTTTAATTTTTTCTTCTAATATCTGGATCCGAGAACCCTTAATTGCTCTCCTATCCCTATTGACCTCTTTCCAACCTTCCCTCATTATCTGGTTTAAGGAATCCTTAACTGCTCCTTGATCCCGATTTAAAACCACTTCACCATTCAGCCCTTAAATATCTGATTTTGCTCAGCTACCTTGCCCTCTGATCACTTCCTTTAGAACTTGATTCTGTCCTATTTTCTGGATACATTGACTCCATAGCCCAATGGAAAATAGACAGACATCTATCCATCTAAATCAGTAATCCCACCAACAAATCAAAATCAAACCAAATCAATCTTACATAACTAGCCTAAAATCAATTAAAACAACAAAGTTAAATCATAAAGAGAGAGCCCTTTCTAAGTATTAGGAAGGCTATATCCTGATCTCAAAATTAGGTTGATAATTACCTCTAATATTTCTAAAACACACATAACAACCCTTGGAAATTATTGGAATGATAACATACTGGCAACTCCACTGGGGAAATCAGTCCTCAGTTAAATAAATCTTAAAGGAAACAGTTTTCCTCATCTTTTCACCTTAAGTTTTATTTAGGGTTGTTTAAAAAATTATTATTGAAAGTTAAAATCATGGCTCCTAAAAGAACATACTATACCATGGCTCATCCTGATCCATAGCCTGCTATAATAGTTGATGATCTTGATAGAATTTTGAGAAAAACCAAAAAATTAGAAAGTCTAGGAAGCAGTAGTCAATTAATAAAAGCAAATTCACTACCCAAAGAATTATCAAGCATACAAGATATTGAATTTATTTTTTCATTTTAACATTCGTTATTTAGAACCGAATCTGAAAATTCAATCTATGATAGTGTAATAGATCCTGATTTTATTCAATTCATTAAAAAAAAAGGAAACTATACAACTTGACTTAGAGCAACAGGTTCTAAATAATTTTGATGAACTTGATGTTTTGACTGCAACTTTGATTAAGGATATAGATGAAGCATATTTCCAACAGTTAGTTGAACTTGTTTCCCTAGTTGCTGCTACCCCTAAGTGTTCTACGATTCCTTCAGAGATTGTAAATCCAGCTATATTTGGTACCACCTCATCTATTATTTCCACCACAATTCACTCCACAGAACCATTCATCCCCAAGATTCCTCTTCAACCTAAGGTTTTATTTCCATCTTCAAATGTTCCAGGTACATCTACAAGTGTTTCAAGATCATCTTCTAGCACTTTTACTTCATCTCCAAAAACTTCAACCTCATCTCCGAGTACATCTTCTAGTATCCCAAGCTCATCACCAACAACCACTAATTTACCTCCTAGCCAAGATAGAATATTAGCCATTGCAACCAGATATGCCCCTTTGGTCTTATCAGCTCAATTACATGCCATGCCATAGGATTACCAGAGTAAAATATTTCAGTTTGATGGTACTGGTCAATATACTGCCCAACAACATGTTAATAAAATGACTGATTACTTTGAATTACATGAAATTGATGAAGTTGATGTTCAAATGAGATTGTTTTCCCGAACATTAGCAGGAAATGTAAAGAAATGGTTTAAAGCTTTACCTGCTAATTATATAGCTGATTTAGCTATTTTTCATCAATTATTTATCAATTGATGGGAAAGAAAGAAAAACCCTTTACAAATATTATCTTAATATGAAAACATTAGAAGAGCTCCTAATGAATCTGTTCAAGATTATTGTACTAGGTTCAACAGCATTTATAATGCAATTCCTGCAAATATCAAACCTCTGCCACATTAGGCCTTGATCAAATTTCTGAATGGTTTTGATACTGATATGTCTTACCAATTGAGAGAAAGAAACCCTGAAACATTAGAACAGATGCAAAGTAATGCAGTTAGTGTAGAAGATAATTTTTTAGATAAAAGAACTAGGAAGAGAAATGAAAGAATAGTTACCATTAAGGATGAACCATCCACATCATAAATTAAGATAAATATTTTAGCTAAAAGTATGGAAATAATAATGGATAGTTTAGAAAACATGGAAAGAAAACCTCAGTGGGATAATCAACAACAATGTCCTCGAATAAGAAACCCAAACTTTGGAAAGAATCGCAATACTGGTAAATCAAGAGAAATAGCACCTGATTAATTGATTAGACCACCTTTCCAAGAAAACTATGTTGAAAGTTCCCGCCAAAATGAAGAAGACCAGGACACTCAGATAAACTTAATGGGAATAAATGATGATAATATTATTTTTCTTACCCAAGAAGAATAGGAATTATACATGTTACAACAACTACAGTTACAATCTGGAGATTCCTTTGACTATAAACAAGGTTATGATTTTGCAATATATGAAGTTCACAAAAAATATAACCTTAGAAGCAAGAAAAACACAGAAGCCCCTTCTAAGAAAACAGTCCAAACTCACACCAAGAAAACAATAGAAGCTCCTACAACCAAAGTGCTACAAATTCTCCCTAGAGAAACTTAGAAAAATTTCACTCCAAAAATTGTAGACATCACACCTATTGATACTCAAGAATCAACTACTACTAAAACTTCAGTTGCTGCTCAAACTTCAGTTGATGCTAAAACTTCAACTGCTGCTAAAACTTCAACTGCCACTCAAATTGTCCCAGATAAGGAAATTGAAAATAAAACAGTGGAAACACAAACTGAAATACCAATTGTTGATAAAAAGGACAAGAAAACTCAAACTACAATTGGTAGAGAGGAAATCATTCAGTTAGGCAAAACTCAAATCTCATTTAATATCAAAACTGAGATAGCCAAATTTAAAATACCAGTTCCATTAACAGAGCTAGTGAAAAATGATTTATATAAATCACAAATCACTAAAACATTGAACATAAGTGAAGGAGAAGATGTTGTTAACCTCAATGATGACCAACCTGAGTTACTATTTGGTCCTAAGGTAAATGGAAAACATCAAGAAGGAGGTGTCCCTCCATTATACATTAGCTGGAGCATTCATGATCAAATCTTACACAATGCTATGCTAGATTCAGGAGCATCTCACAACTTAATGCCTAAGGCAAACATGGAAACATTGAATCTAGAAATCACCAGACCATACAAAGATATTTTCTCCTTTGATTCTAGTAAAGTTAAATGTCTTGGTCTGATAAAAGACTTGTGTGTAACTCTAGTCCAATACCCAGCTAAGAGTATTGTCATGGATATTGTAGTTGCTGATATCCCTCCAAAGTATGGAATTTTATTATCCCGCTCATTGGGAGCAAAATTACAGGGATCACTATAGTTAGACATGTCATATGCTACAATCTTTGTATTTTTTCAACACAAGAAGTTTTATAGAGAAAATTTGATGAAATTCATGGTCAGTAGTGCAGAAAAACCACAGAATTATCCTATTTATTCCCTGCATTCTGATATGGACTCTTTTATCCTATGCAATTCAAACACTAGCACAAACAAAAACACAATTGTAGAACAGAAACATAAAGAAATTGACAGTGACAATATATTTCATGAGTCTATGTGGCACTTAGAATTTGATGGCTCAGTAAGCATATTAGGAGCAGGAGCAGGAGTATGGATCTATAACATGGAAAATGATCATTTAGAAGGTCATGCTTTCAGGTTAAACTTTTAATGCACTAATAACATGGCAGAATACGATGCATTAATATTAGAACTGCTAATTGTAAGAAAACTTGGAGCCAAGAGAATTTATATCATGGGATACTCATAACTTATAATAAAAAAAATCAAAGGAGAGTATCTTGTCAATAATGCTAGACTTATCCAATACAGAGAAACCATTCTTGATCTAATAAATTGTTTTCTTGAAACTGACTTTGATGTTATTCCAAGGAAACATAATATGCAAGCTCACAGTTTGGCTACTTTTTCCAGCACATGCAGATTACCTTTTCAACCAAATCATCAGTACACTGCAGAGGTAAGACATAGGCCAACAAGACCTGATAATTTGAAATATTGGTAGATGTTTTCACAATATTCTCAAATCTATAATTTTATGAATGTTGAGGGAGAGTTTCAAAACTGTAATATAGGTATATATTGTACAGTAGATTATACAATAAATATTGAGTTAGATGTAAATGATGTAGATATGACTGAACCAACTAGATTTACTAAAGTAGAAATAGATAAATTAGAAACAGCAGAAATAGAAGAATTGACTAATGATGAATCAGAAATTTTAAACCTTAAAGATAACCTTTTGCCTAAGGGATTAGCCCATTAGAAGATCTTTTTTATTCCAATTATGTAGCTAAAAAACCAAAAATGGAACCCTTAAGATCATACATAGAAGAATGTAGCATAGGAACATAATAAAATCCTAAGCTCATCAAAATATCCAAAGCATTACCTCCAGAAGAAAAGTTAAAATACATAAGTTTGTTTAAATAATTTCAAGATGTGTTTGCCTGGAGTTATAAAGACCTCAAGTCTTATGACACCATCATTATACAACACAAAATACCTATTAAAGAGAATCAAAATCCCTTTAAACAAAATCTTAGGAGAATTAATCCAGTTCTTATGCCATTGATTGAAATGGAAGTAAAAGGGATGTATGAAGAAGAAATAATAGCACCCATTAGATATTCTAATGGGGTCTCTAATTTAGTTCCCACTAGATATAAAACAGGGGAAATCAGACTCTATGTCAAATTCTGAAACTTAAACAAAGTGTCACTGAAAGATAACTATCCTCTTCTTAAAATGGACCATATTCTATAGAGGGTAGTAGGGTCATCCAAAATTTCATTGCCTGATGGATTCTCTGGATACAATCAAATCTTAGTTCAGCCTAAAGATAAAGCAAAGACTGCATTTACCACTCCATGGGGATCTTTCATGTACTTAAAAATTCCCTTTGGATTGATGAATGTTAGAGCTACATTCCAAAGAGCTATGGACATAGCTTTTTCCAAAGAAATCCATGAATTTATAGTCATTTATCTAGATGATATAAGAGTATTTTCCAAAACAGATAATGAACATCTAGATCATTTGAGAAGATTTTTCATTAAATGTACAAAATTTGGTATTTCCTTGATTCCTAAAAAGACACTCTTTGGACTAGAAGAAGGTAAACTCCTAGGACATATAATTTCAAAAGAGGGAATTAGAATTGACCCAGCTAGAATAGAAGCAATTTTAAACATCAATCATCCTAGAAACATCAAATAATTGCAGGCATTATTAGGTAAAATAAACTTTCTTAGAAGATTCATTTCTAATTTAGCAGAACTAATCAGAGAATTTAATAACATTTTAAATAAATATTTAACACTTAAATGGACAGTAGAGGCTAAACAGTCTTTTGAATCAATTAAAGAAGCTCTGACTAAAACACATGTCCTCATAAGTCTTTATTTCAAAAAATATTTCATATTTTTTTCTTTTACTTTAGAACACACCATTGCAGCAATCTGGTTGCAAAAGAATAATCAGAGTTATGAACAACCCATTGTTTTTTTTAGCGAAACCTTAAGAGATGTAACACTAAAGTACAATATAATGGAAAAACAAGCACTTAATTTAGTGAAAGCTATTAAATATTTCAGAGTGTACATTTTATACTCACACATAATTTCATGTGTTCCAAATTCTGTAGTAAAGGACATTCTAACTCAGAATGGGCCTGATGGAAAAAGAGGCAAATGGATTGCCACTATATTGGAATATGACATTGAAATTAAGCCCATAAAGTTGATTAAAGTCCAAGGTTTAGCCAAACTCATGGCTGAATCGTACTATCAGGCCTTAGATATAAATTGTATTGCTCAATTAGATGGTCAGGAAGAGATGGCAACTCCATGGATAAGTGAAGCTTTTATAGATTCACCCTAGTATTCAGGCATTATATTTGTTTTACTCAACCTACAAGCTCCTCCTGGTTTATCTAGAATTACAGGTAGATCCTTAAAATTAAAAGCAATGAAATATTGTATCATATATAATGCTTTATTTTGGAAAGATCATGGTGACATTCTATTAAACTGTTTATTGAAAGATGAAGCTGATAAAGTTATGCAAGAATTTCATGCAAGAGACTGTGGAGAACACCTTTACTGGAAATCAACTGCTGATAAAATTTTGAGGGCAGGTTTTTACTGGCCCACTCTTTTTGAAGATGTTAGAAATTATGTGACCTCATGTCACAAATGATAGATATTTGAAGGGAAGAAGAAACTCTTACCATTACCCCTCAAACCTATTTCAACAGAAATTCCATTTCAACAATGGGGTTTAGACTTCATTGGTGAAATTCACCCACCCTCCTCTGCCCAGCATAAATGAATTTTGACAGCCACTGATTATTTACCCAAATGGATAGAAGACATTCCTTCTAGACAAGCCACATACTTTTTCATTGTCTCATTCCTTGAAAATAATATCCTTTCTAGATTTGGATGCCCACAAAATCTCATTACTATTAAGACAGGTGCCTCCAAATCCAAGAAAATGGTAGACTTTTGTAAAAAATATCACATCAACCTTGGCCATTCCACTGCCTATTACCCTCAAATTAATGGACTTGTAGAACCCTCAAACAAAAGCCTGGTTAATATCATCTAGAAATTATTAGAAGATAACAAGAAGACCTGGAATAAAAGTTTGGTTAATGCCTTATGGGTAGATAAACTAACTACAAATAAATCTATTGGTACATCTCTGTATAAATTGGTATATGGGATGGATGTTGTTTTTCCATCCTCATTGGGAGTTCCAGTGATGAAAATGATTCAACGGCTGCAAGTAGAACCAAATGATATTCAAAGGAGGATAAATCAGACAATATATTTGCAGCAAACCAGGAAAGAAGTTTATGTCAAATCACAAGTGATCCAAGACAAAATCAAAAATATATTTTATAAGGAAACAAAAGAAGATGATTTTTACATAGGTAATCAAGTACTCAAATTGGATTCCAGAAGAGAAGACAAAGGAAAACAAAGTAAATTTTATTTTCTATGGAAAGGAAAATACATCATCCATGGTTATAGAGGTAATAATGCATTTTTCTTGAAGGAGTTATATGGAAAATATCGACCAGGTGGACCAGTCAATGGTAGAATGATGAAGCACTACTTTTCTCCAGATTAACATTAGTTCATTTTCTTTACTTTTCTCATTATATATAACATTGCAAATTTTAGATTGGATTGGATTTTTATCTTGCAAAGTTGAAGCCCGAAGAGAACGCCCTAAGCTTTTAAAGGCATAACATCATATGTATGAATAAAGGAGATCAAAGAAAAAAATTTCAAGGCCAACAAATTCAAAGTTCCAAGGCTACCGATCAGCAAGTTCTTGACATTTCACCAAGAAACGCCATCCCCAAGTGGAGCCACTGTTAGAGTCCTATAATAATAGGGATCACAATTTTGAATTGACTATGTTAAAAATTTTGTAATATTGTACATACTTTTCTTTTTGAAAATTTTTTCCCAATATAAAAAATGAAAATAGGGTAAGCCCTAAAAGAAAAATCAAATGACTAAAAGAAAAGATCAAAAAAGAAGATAAAGTATGAACCCCACAAAAAGAGATAAAAATAGATCCTGAAAGTGTTGCACATTCAAATGCCACTACTCTTACCTTAGTTATTTTTTCAAATAAAAAATTGTGTGCAACTTGTCCAAAATTCCACAATTCATGATGATCAAACAGTTTAATCTTGATTCATTCATGCTTTTAAATTTCATGTAATGATAGTTTGTGAATAAATATCTGGCCAAACCATTTAATCTTGGCATATCAGTAGTTAGATAGAGAATAAAAATAAGCTCATCATTTTAATCTAAGCCATTGGAAGTTATAAGGTTAGAAGTAGATTATTTTGGTTATCAAAAGAAAATAAAAGGGTCAGCAAGCTAAAATGCACCCAAGAAATGAAGTAAAAAATGCTAGGGTAAAATATGGGTAGGTAGATTACTTTCACAAGGCATGGAAAGCATCAGTTGGTCATTTCATATCACTAATATTCCCCTAAATCCCCTTCCCCTTGTTTAAAACCCTAATGCCACTCTTAGAAGGCATTTTCCCTTGTAAAATACCCCTTTACCGTCATTCTAACCTTTTTCCCCTTATTCCACCCTTGTTCCCTTCCTAAAACCCTTTTCCCTATTTAAAAAGCATATTTTCATTGGAAAATTAAATTCCCCTTTACTAATTCCCATTTTCAATTAAAACATGTAAAAACCCACTTTGCGTAGTTTTAAAAGGTTAAAGTATATTGATCCCCACTGCAACAAACCCTTCCCCGATATTATTTTTAACTCATCCCTAGTTTATTTTTGCATCCCACGTACATATTCATTTACCCCTTATTATATTAATTCCTGCATATAGATTACAAACCCCTTATTTTATTATAGCATATAGTTTTAATTTCGCCACTTTATACATCACATTATACTCCCCACTTCATATAAACCCCTCCACTATAGTTTAAACCAGCCCCTCTATATTAACCCTTCGCATATGTGACCCATCACATAAAATATTCCTGGTTCCACCTATCAAATCCCCCCTATTCATCCATTCGCTTGATCATGATTCATCAGATCCAATGGCCAATAATTTTTTTCACACCCCCAATAGCCTGATGTTTAAAACCATTGGGGGGTTGCGAAATGGGTGGTTTCGCACCCCTGCTCCCCTGCCACACATCAGTCCCATGTTTTATCGCATCCCACAGCCGAAAACCACCAACCCACTTTTTGCGATGCGATAAACCACCAACCTGTATCCGTGCATTAAAATGAAACCACCCTTCTGTTTGAATTCAACCCCGCACCCTATGATTAACCACCTCTGGTCAAGAAGCAATAAAGCCCGCCCGAAACAGTTATTCCTTATTGCTATGTATTACAAAATTGCTTATTTGTGCAAAAGAACCATTGTAGACCTATTGTAAAGCTAATCCAGACCTTAATTCAAGCTTATTGTTATCATAACCTTGGCTGACCCAGTTTAAAGATATTTCTGACTGAGAATTTGAAAATTTATAAACCATTGAAGCCTATTTTCTGTCGAAACCCCTACTACGGCCAGAACCCTTTCAAAGACCGAATTTAACCTTTTCCAGGTAATCCTAAAGTGCCAAAATCCATTACTTAAGCTAAAGAAAGTAATAATTGCTAATTGAACAAGCTAAATGGCCTCCTAGAGCATAATCTTTGTTAACACTCCGCAACCCCCTGTATTTGATGTTGAAAATACCCCCCTTGCTGATAAAGACTTCAAAATTAGCGATACAGTCACTGATTTCAACCTCTTGGACATCCACTGCTGGAGCCATGATAGGCTAATGATATCTATCTTTGGGACTCAAATTTTCCTAAGTATATTTTCCCACAGACCTTTTAGTTTCCAGAAATCATCACACTCTGTCAGATTAATTACTTGCCCACAATTGTTTCATAGAGAACCAAACAGATTGTCACAATGTTGTCATGCATTTTAGGATACTTCACAGATGAGTATGTAGATGCTTCTATCTTAGGTTTTCTGTCCATATTCTGCCCAGGACAACCTCTAGCTTCCACATTTAACTTTGCTTAATATCTATCAGATGCCATCCATGAGCAACTAGTTAAATTACCAGGCGAAGGACTGTTTAAATATTCATTTGTTTTGTTTCATTTTTTCTTATACTTCAAATTAGAAAGGTTTGTAGTAAGCCTCCAAAAACTGGACACAAAGGATAACCCCCAATCTGTAGTCTTCTGGACATTCTTGATCAGAAAGGATTCCACGGAATTTAGCTACAAAGGTTTCATTGATGCATTTTTTTAATCCAGTTGTCAACATGCTAAGCAGTAGCATTCAAACTAGGGTAAATGAAGAGATAAAGAAGGACTTACAGTTGTCAGAACAAAATAGGATAGGAGACTGGTACTTATACCAGAACCATACTTAAATTAGGTTGTATGGATGTCAGCTTCCTAAACTCAGATGAATTTAATGTCCTGTCATCAAAGAAGAAAACTCCGTTTAAAATTAAAAACCATATTGGTCCTTTCATTTTCAATAATAGGAAGGTTGGTCAGCAAGCAGATTATTGCTTATAGGATTTCAAGTTCAATAACAGTTTCAAATGGATGTATGATCCTTTGGGAGTCATGAGAAAACTAAGAATCAAATTCAAATTGACTCATTTTGTCCATGAGTCAAAACCAGAGATTGAAAAGTATTCCACCTAGTCAGAGTGGTTGGAAAATAATTTGCAAGAGGTGGAGAAGCACACTGATACTAGTTCCATCCTGCATACTCCAGCCCCACAAGACAGGAACTCAAAGAGGCCAAGAGAAGAAGGTTCTTATTCTGCTGATACCACTTCTGACACCAAATTCAAGTTAATGTATAAGAAAAAGGCCAAGATGAATCCAGTAATTGAACAAGAGTAAATAATTGACACAGTTGATATTATTGTATAGATATAATTGTCAGGGATAATTCACCTCCTATTTTTTTCAGAGGAAACTCATCAGCCTTCAACCTCTAGTGCTCATATCATTCAGAAGCAGCATAGTGTTGAAGTCCCTTCATCAAGCAAACCAGTAGATAAAGAACAAGATATAATGGATAAGTATAAAGAAATCAAATTGAAGAATGAGGCATTGAAAGCTGTAACCTATGCCCAATATTGGAAACAAACTCCTAGTGACAAAAACAGGTTACTTTCAGCCTTTGATTATAAAACCAGGAAGATGAAAATGACATTTTTACAGCCAACATTGTAGGCTCCAAAAGCATCAGTAGACTACAGGAAAATAGTATTTGAAGTTATGGTTAAATATGTTCATCCTATATATCAAATTTAGTGTCATAAGCAAGCAGGAGAAATGATCTGCTCCACTATGACCAACAAAGCTATCAATGTCCAAAAACTTCATAATTCTCTAGAGAATATCATAGCACAGTTAAAACTAGAGAAGGCATCCTCACAAGTAAAGGATAATAGAATCAAATCACTTGAAGAATTGGTTATGAAGGTTGGATATGATCCAAAGAACATCAAAGAAGTTGAAGAGCTTATAAAGAAAAAGAATGCAGACATTGTTGCATCCCACTAAACATCCACAAAATAAAGAAGTTTTGGAGAATGAAGGTTAGAAAGATGAAATGATGAATCTCATCATTCAGTTGACATCTCAATTGAAAGAGATGGAAAATAAAATGGACAAATTAGTGCAAGAAAATAAGGCCAGCATGGAATCATTTACTGTTACTTCCATTCCTATAACCTGCACATCAGCTCCATTGGAAACATCAGTTCCAATTACATCAGCCACTACACCAGCAATAGATTCAACATCAACAGCAACAACCCATCCTAATGGTGAGGTAGGTAAATTGATTAAAGCTATGAAAGATATGTTAATCCAAACAAATGATATTAATAGACTTAAGG
Organism: Pinus albicaulis; assembly: GCA_034641835.2. Classification (NCBI taxonomy): domain Eukaryota; kingdom Viridiplantae; phylum Streptophyta; class Pinopsida; order Pinales; family Pinaceae; genus Pinus; species Pinus albicaulis. Next base: position 172,172,173 of record CM076570.1, read on the forward strand.
ATCAAGTAAAAATTATAGAGGATGAAAATAAGTTGGTTCAAATCATGTATAAATCAAAAACATAGAAGTCAAATAGATTGACTGACAGAATACAGAAGTTAGAAAAAGAATTGACATTGAAAGAACCACTTGCCCAAGCAAAGAAACAACTGTGGGTCAATATCATTAACTCTATTAATGATATTTGGCCATCTATGCAAGTCATCTTTAAGCAGAAAGATTTGATAACAGAAGCAAGTGAAGCTATTCAGAAATTCAAAGAAGAAATTGGGAAGAAACCAGAGGAGGCCACTGAGATAATTAATTTTCTTAATTCTAAGAAAAAACAATAATTAGAAGAAATTAGGATAAGTGACAAAACAGAGACAATCTTAGAGGTTAAAAAGGTAATTTCTAAGAGTAACTTGATGACACAACTTGAAGATAAGTGTCAAACTATGGAGCTAGTAGTAAACAGATTCATGATCAAATTTGATGTTTTGAGGCAGAAAGGTCTGTCTAATCCTTGTGATTAATGACAGATTAATGAGGCATGAAGATTATGACAAGAATATCAGGGAAGTGGCAAAAGAATATTCCAACAATTCCTCTATGAAAGGAATTCCTATAGGAAAAGTACTCTATCAGACTTTTGAAAATCTCTTTTACCTCCAGCATGAGGTAAATCATATCTTTATAAACAAGCCTACATTTACCAAATACATAGAAGAAGATGAGATTTATAGGAGAATGGTAAAAATTAAACTTCCAGATGAAGAATCTTGGGAAAAATTGTATGATTTATTGTAAAAGGTGAAAGTAAAAGCAGGTAAAAGAGTAGTCAAGTCAAAGGTGAAAACAAAGAAGGCAGATAAAGCAGTGAGATAAAATAAGAATTCACAATGACAGCAAAGACAGAGATTAAAGATTAAAATATATAAAAGATGGTCTAAGGCAACCAGCGTAAAAGCAACTGCGTGAGAGAGAAGACAGCAAAATATCAAAGAAAGCAAACAGCAAAACAAATAAACAGGGACAACTTGCATTTAGTTACTTAGATGTCTCTATCTTCTTGCATGAAGATATTTTCTTTTCCTTGAATAAATCCTAAATCATTTTTAGTATATTTTGTATTATTTTTTGTATAAATACTTCATAATTCGAAGTATTGAGTGTGGATTCCTGAACATTTCTATAGTTGTAATTGATCTAAATACCTGAGGGTTTAGTGTACCATTTCCAAGTCAACAGACAAGACAAGTAAGAAAGGAATTGCATTACAGGATTCATGTGTTGAGCCACTTCAGTGAAGTATATTTCAATTGTTCATGTTTTTCCTTAAGTATTCCATAAACTTGCATGTTTTCCAAATTTAAATGTTATAACAGGAATATTATTGCAAAAATTGTTTAAGTACACTATGTTCTGAAATGTTATTCATTTTAATTTTTTCTTCTGATATCTGGATCTGAGAATCCTTAATTTCTCTCCCATCCCGATTGACCTCTTTCATCTTCCCTCATATTCCAGTTTAAGGAATCCTTAACTGCTCCTTTATCCCAATTGAAAACCACTTCACCATTCAACCCTTAAAGATTTGATTTTGCTTAGCTACCTTTCCTTGTGAACACTTCCTTTAGAACTTGATTATGTCATGTTTTCTTGATACATTGACTCAGTAATTCCACCAAAAAATTAAAATCAAACTAAATGTATCTTACATAACTAGCCTAAAATCAATTAAAACAACAAAGTTAAATCATAAAGAGAGAGCCCTCTCTGAGCATTAGGAAGGTTATATCCTAGTCTCAAAAGTAGGTTGATATTTAACTCTAATATTTCTTAAACACACATAACAACCCTTGGAAATTATTGGAGTGATAACACCTGTAACCACATCATGGAACCCAGATCAACCCGAAACATTTTCCAGCGGGGAGCCAATGCTACAACCCAGGAAACTCTGCCAGTGGGGACCCAAATGCTACAAATCGTGAATCCATAGGAAAGAGGATGGATTCCATTTACCTTATGAGGTAAGGATCATACCTATCCCACTTCCTAGCGAGAATAAGAGGGATACGACTTACCATAACTGATAAGGATTGTGTTTATCCTATTATCTACTTATCTTCCCAACTTGACCCTCATGAGTCAACAATAAAACACATGCATCATAATATAATATTGGGTGAGATAATTGACTTACCAAAGGTAAGGATCACACACCCCCAAGCCTTCTCAACTCGTTGGCCATACGGAGAGGGACAATCCCAACAAGCTCAGCTTATGGGTATGATTCCAACTGTGTTATCCTTTGCTAGACCAAGATACAAGGAGATACTCGACTTGTCAAAATGGACAAGGATCATGCACACCCTATGGGTGATAATAAGGGAGATACCCGACCTACTGCAAGAGTAGGGATCACACACATATTTTCCAAATTTCCCTTAACCCCAGGAGCCCTTCGGCTCAATTCCTTAGCCTGGGAGCTTAGACAAGGGGGAAGAGCTAGCTTAGTGCCCTTGATCAGCCGGGACCCTTACCGAGGAGGTTCGCATCCATCAAACCATGATACTCTCTAAAGATCATAAACATATCAATGTGTTGGTATACGGTATCGGCTCAAATAGTTCATTGAGGAGTTCAACCATACTGCCTTATGCAACACATTTGAGCATCAATTCTTTGTCTTCTTATATATGTAGGACATCAAATAAAATATGTTAGATAAAATACATATCGTAAAGAAAATTATAGAAATTTTAATACAATTATGTATTGCCTAGATCCTCCTGATCTAACAATTATATGCCACTGTTAAATACATAATCCTTCTACTAAAATATTTGTGGAAAGTTAATCACTAATTGAAAACACATGAAGAAATATCAATCACACATAACATAGGCGTTTTTACCGAGAAAGCATAGAGCTAAAAACCCTACTATCATATATTATGTATATATCATGGATCTTGAAACAATATCATAAAAAACTCTAATCCAAGAGCTCTCATTACAAAATACAATCGTCTCACACCTTCATACAAAAATTGGCATATTCATGCACCAATTTACTGCCTCCTGACAGCCTGCCTCCACTGCGCAATCCCTGTTGATCACAATCCCTGAATGAATGAGATACTACCTTGCCTTGACTGCGCAATCCTCATTGGCATCTCCAATGTGTGTGTGGTTGCATGAGTGCACCCACTAATGTCACAAATGATAGTCAAATTGTCCCTTTCACCTATTTCTCAACGGGTCTCCACTGGATCTGACATGTATGTAGTTAAAATTAGTAAATCTTCAGTTGCATGTGATATCACTCCATGTGAATTAATTTAATATTTAATTCACTGATCTCACAACTGATTTAAACTAGCACAACTGATTTTAACTCACTTAACTGAGTTAAACTACTTTACAACTCACATAACTACACATCCAACTCTGTTACAACTTTGAATCACTCAATTACAACTAATTCCACTTGCATGTCCCACCAACCAAACTTAGAACTCAAAATTCCTTCAACTAACTGGTTTGTCACTTCAGTTAACTAAAATCAAGTGCTTCAAGAGAATAGATTATTATTTATTGTCTAATTATTATTAAGAGATAATAATAATCGACATGCATTCTATTTTTAGACATGTGATCTATAAATAGACTTCACCCATGCATCTAAAATAAAACCTCATATATAAATAGAATTTTCTCAACAATCTATAAATAGACTCTTGCTATAAATAGAATTTTCTCACCATTCTAAAAATAGACATACACCTAAAAATAGCCTGCAAGCCCCACCTAGTGTATGTGCTTAATTTTCACTAGGATCATCATCTTGTTGAATCTCAACACTCCCTCTCAAAAAGAAAGGGATTATCCTTCACCCCGATCCTGTCTCTATGGTATTAAAATTTGCTCCTGGTGAGCGCCTTCGTCAGAATATCTGCATCTTGATCTTCCGTAGGAATGTACTGAAGCAACATGATCTTCCGCTACACAAAATCTTTGATATGATGATACTGGATATCTATATGCTTAGATTTATCATCAAACATAGGAATAATCAAGAGTTTAATGCAACTCTGGTTATCACAATGAATCACTATAGGATCTAAGTGAGAACCAAACAAACCAACCAAGATCTTTCTCATCCAAATAGCCTCACTTGCAGCTTGACTTGCTGCCATGTATTTTGCTTCCACTGAACTGAGTGCCACGGATCTCTATTTCCTACTGTACTAAGAAACATTTGTAGATCTGATACTGAAGACCCCTCCTGATGTGCTCTTTCTGTCTGCTGGGCTGCCAGCCTAATCTGCATCCGTGAAGCCATGCACCTTCAGCTCATCTGTCTATCTGTACCATAAGCCATACTCAGATGTGCCCCTCAGATATCTCATGACATGCTTTCCTGCCTTCCAAAAGAGCTTGGTAGGCTTAACCATCGCTTGACTAAGTTGGTTCACCGCATAGCATATGTCTGGTCTTGTATTTACTAAATACATTAGCAAACCCACTAACTGTCGATAGACAGTAGCATCCACTACCTCTCCAGATGTAGCATCCTCTTTCCTCTAGTTTCCTGGAAGAGGAGTATCCATGGGTTTGAAACCCTCCATGTGAAACTTACCCAGTATCTCCCTTGCGTGCTTTCCTTGAGACACAAAAATTTCACCTTCTCACTGCCATATTTCCAATCCAAGGAAATAATGAAGGAGGCTCATATCCTTTATCTCAAATTCCTTTACAATGTCCTCCTTGCATGAGTGTATCAGCTGCTCATCACCAGTCAGTATTAAATCATCAACATAAAGAACAATGATTAAAAGCTTACCCTCCACCATAATTTGGTATAGGTTTGCATCCACCTCACTCTTAGTGAAGCCAAGTCCGGTGAAATAGTTTTCGATCCAAGTGTACCAAGAACGGGGTGCTTCCTTCAGCCCATACAGCGCTCTTTTGAGTCTGCACGCATGTGACTCACTGCTGAAGATCTCAAATCCTTTAGACTACTCAATGTACACTTCTTCCTCAATGATCCCATTAAGGAACGCATTCTTCACATCCATGTGATGAATGTGTTAACCCATCTACGCTGAGAGAGAAAGGATGGTCCTTATGGAAGAATAATGTGCGACAGGTGCAAAGGTTTCTTCATAATCAATCCCCTCGATCTGTGAGAAGCCCTGGGCCACAAATTTGGCCTTGTATTTCTAAACACTCCCATCAGTAGCTTTCTTTACCTTGTAGATCCATCTTGAACCTACCACTGATTTATCAACCGGCCTTGGAACAATTTCCCAAGCATTGTTTATGACAATGGATCCATACTCCTCCACCATTGCATCTACCCATGTGGGCTCCTGCACTGCTTCCTAAAAGGAAGATGGCTCAGTCACAATATATTTTCTCATGAGAGCCATGTATCTAGTGAATCGGTTAGGAGACTGTCTCTATCTACGCTGTGAAGTAGGGATTCCTACATTATGTGTTGCATCAAGCTTCAGCCTCTCAGCTTCTATGGTACGCCTTTTTCCAGTTCTGATGTTTGGCTCTACGTGAGTTGAATCCTCCACTCCATGAACCTCCTCCTGTGGTTGATCCACATCTAGAGACTCATCTTTGGGAACCAAAAGTTCCTCCTCCGCATGTAAGTCGAGCTCCCTCTCAAGCAACAACTTCATGGCTTTCTCCTCATTGAATTTTATATCCTATCGCACCACAGTCATTCGACTATTTGGAAAATACACATGATAATTATGGGGTGTTTCTATGTACCCCAAAAATATCCCAACTTCAGCAGTTGGCTCCAGCTTCTTCCAGGCATTCTTGGTCACATGCACATAAACAGATGAGCCAAAAATCTTAAAGTGAGAAACATCCAGTTTCTTACCAGTGAAAGCTTCTTTAGGTGTACTCATGCCAAGTACTTTATGAGGACAACGGTTTTTCACATAAACCGCAGTGTTGCATGCTTCCACCCACAAATTCATTGGTAAGACCTGATCATGCAGCATAGCTCGTGCAACACCCCTGATTTTCTATTCTTCCTCTCTGCAACCCCATTTTGCTGTGGGTTATGAGGCACTATGAGTTCTCTTCGAATTCCTTCTTTTCTACAAAAGTCTGTGAATTCATTCGAGATGTATTCTCCACCATTATCGCTTCATAGAGCCTTCACTTTCTTCCCCAACTCTTTCTCAACCAATGCCTTAAACTCACAAAACTTTGATAATTTTTTATCCTTCTTTTGCATGAATAAGATCCAGCATTTACGAGAAAATTCATCAACAAAAAACACATAATACCTGTGTTTTTTTGTTGAAGCAACCGAGAATGGTCCACACACGTCTGTGTGAACTCTCTCAAGGATCACCGAAGCACGGTTCTCCTTTTCATGAAAGGTGCACTTTGCATACTTCCCCACGGTGCAACCCTTGCACTGATCTAATTGAGCAAGTGTTCCCATTGGAAGTCCAATAGATATTTGTTTCATAAGATGGCCCAATCGCATGTGCCATAATTCGCCCTCATCCTAGCTCACCACTTTTTCTGCCTTGACCATCATTGCAGTGAGCCTTCTACCTCCAACTTGTATAGATTCTTGACTCAAATACCTATCCTCTTGGCTTGACTTGTTGTTTTATGTCACAGGAAATATTTTCCATCACTAAAAACAACATCATAGCCTCTGTCCTCCAACATCACAACTGAGGCCAAGTTTTTCTTCAGACCTGTAACATGCATAACATATTTCAATTGAAATGCTTTACCTAACTCCTTCTCAAAGGTAATGGTACCAATGTTGGTCGCACTGTATCGTCCATCGTCACTCATCTCTATATGCATCAGGAGATATTTCTCCCCCAAGTCACTAAAAAGCTCCTTATCTCCCATCATGTGGAAGGAAGCACCACTATCAAGATACCACACCGATCCCATTTCACTTGAAACCAAGCATGCGATTAAAGAGAAATCAAGTTTAAATTGCAAGGCAAGGGCCTCACCATCTGCAGCTCCAGCAGCCTTCTTGTTCTTCTTTTTCTGTGGGAAATTAGTGGCGCGATGCCCATGTTCGTGATAGTGAAAACACTTCACCTTGGACAAATCAAGATTCTTACCTTTAGACTCAGATTTTGAATGGGATTTATTCCCCTTCCCTTTCCTTGCCTTGGCATCCAAATCACAATCCTATTTTGATAAAGAGCCATCTCTGGTGTTCCGCCTGAACTCCTCCTGCACTAGGTATGACCACAGTCATTCCCAATCTGGTAGTTTTTCCCATCTGATGACAAAGTCTTGATAACTATGCCAACCCTTAGGAAGTAGCAAGAGAGCCAAGCTCACCAAATCATCATTAGCAACCGTGATTCCCACACTCCCCAATTCATCCCGACATTGGACAAACTTTGTGAGATATTTAGGAATATTGTCGCCCTTCTCCATCTTAATCTTTCTAATTTTATCCTTCAGCGCCAATTTCCTATAGTCATTGATGCTTTGGAAAATATCCATCAAAGCCTTCCACATAGAAAATGGAGTGGATTTCCCATGAAGGCTTGAGACAATATGGTCTTGAACACCTTCCAACAGAATCCTTCTCATCTTCGCTACTTTATTTTGCCAGGTGTCAAGTAATGCATTATCTGTCGAAGTGGGCTTACGAACATCACTGTCGATGAATTCCTTCAAGCCATTATCTTCAAGCACTGCCTCCATCCTATCCTTCCATGAAATGTAGTTCAAGCTTCCCTCGATTGCATACTCTAGCTGCAAACCATTGAAAGCCATTTCGATTTTTACTCAAACTGTCGTACCAAGAAATTCTTGCAGCAAATTTGAATTGTTTCCACCAACAAACTCAACTACTGCTTCAAAATTGCAATATTCTTTGCTCTGATACCATGTAGAAATTTTAATACAATTATGTATTTCCTAGATTCTCTTGATCTAACAATCATATGCCACTGTTGAATACAGAATCCTTCTACTAAAATCTTTGTGTAAATTTAATCGCCAATTGCAAACACATGAAGAAAGATCAATCACACATAACACAGATGTTTTTACCGATAAATAATAAAGCTAAAAACCCCACTATCATATATTATGTATATATCGTGGATCATGAAGCAATCTCATACAAAACTCTAATCCAAGAGCTCTCAATACAATATACAATCGTCTCACATTGTCATACAAAAATTGGCATATTCATGCACCAATTTACTGCCTCCTGACATCCTGCATCCACTGCGCAATCCCTGCTGATCACAATCCCTGAATGAATGAGATACTGCCTTGCCTTGACTACGCAATCCTCATTGGCATCTCCAATGTGTGTGTGGTTGCATGAGTGCACCCACTAATGTCACAACTGATAGTCAAATTGTCCCTTTCACCTATCTCTCAACTGGGTTTCCACTGGATCTGACATGCATGTAGTTAACAGTAGTAAATCTTCAGTTGCATGTGATATCACTCCATGTGAATTAATTTAATATTTAATTCACTGATCTCTCACTACTGTATCTTTAGTTACAACTAGTTACAACTACCACAACTGATTTTAACTCATTTAACTGAGTTAAACTACTTTACAACTCACATAACTCCACATCTAACTCTGTTACAACTTTGAATCACTCAGTTACAACTAATTCCACTTGCATGTCCCACCAACCAACCTTAGAACTCGAAATTCCTTCAACTAACTAGTTTTCCACTTCAGTTAACTGAAATCAAGTGCTTCAAGAGAATAGATTATTATTTATTGTCTAATTATTATTAAGAGATACTAATAATCAACGTGCATTATATTATTAGACATGCGATCTATAAATAGACTTCTCCCATGCATCTAAAAATAGAACCTCATCTATAAATATAATTTTCTCAACCATCTATAAATAGACTCCTGCTATAAATAGAATTTTCTCACCATTATAAAAATAGACAAACACCTAAAAATAGCTTGTGGGCCCCACCTAGTGTAGGTGCTTAATTTTCACTAGGATCATCATCTTGTGGAATTTCAACATAAATAATATCTTATTCATCTTTCCTTCCTCTCACACAAGGAGGAAATAACCACAAGCCTAAGCTTATATCATATAGCAACATCATCTCAATCCATGAAGATGTCTTTTTCCTAGCTATATACGATTAGACTTTGTCTAGATTAGAGTGCATACAAGGGTCCATTAGCAATAATACTCCATCAATGCAATTCAGCAAGTCATAAAATAAATTCTATACGATAGGTGGATCTTGATATGGCATGGGGTAAACCAATCCTATAAACAAAGAATTGTTAGCTCGTAAAATCAATAATCGAAGGCATACTTTCAAAAACGTAAAATATTCATCAATTCATGTCCAGAAGGCTTGTTTTATTATGCAATCATGGGACTTCTAATAATATATCACAAATAAGCAGTAGGTGTTGGGATCTCATCAAGCATATATCCCTATAAATGGGAAACCTCTTCAATCGTCATCAACCTATTTCTCGTATTACTATCATGCATCAACAAAAATATTAGATCACAAATTCAAAGTATATCAGGTTCTCATACATATATACATCATGGTCATTACAAGTCATCATCATCATTTGTTTCATTTTCACATATGAACATGATTTTAAACATCCATCAAAGATTAATTCACTTCATCACTTCTTTATCACATTATAAAAATATTTCATTAGAGTCCTAACATCATTGAGTCAGGGTATCTATTTGTCACATTGTCAAATTTGTTAGGACATCATAGCAGTTACATATTATCAAGGCCTTGTCAATATCAACATGAAGATAGTCAGTCGATCAATTTTACAACCACAACAAGGTTACCATACTCATTACAAGTATTGAAAATAATATCAAGTTATCACATATCAAGTCAATGTTTCTAGCCTGCTTTATAAAAATTCATTAACTCCACCATGATCACATGACAAGTATTGTCTAATATATTAAAATGTGAGATACTTTCCAAATACCAAAGATATTTTAAGTCATATTAAATGTTACTATAAGGTGCACCAATATATCAGATGTACCAGATATCACACTTACTTTCATATATATATGCATGCATTACACAATAGTATTGTATGGATAAATACCTCAGGTCTTCACTTTTCATCAAAATATTGTAACAATATACTATACATACCTTGTAATATGCAAATACCTTTAGCGGTTTGTAATACTCACATATTGTGAATTCTGAATTTTAAGTTACTTTTTCAACTAGCATAAACTTGAATTAGGGTCCTTCAGCTTCTTCGAGAACTATTTCTCTTTTCCTGCACCATTTTGCATCCAGATGATCCTCAAGAAGGATCTGCTTATCACATTTTCATCAAAAAGTTAGAAGTATTCAAATACTCAAATATTCATGCAGGAAGGATAAATAATAATCAAGACAATAAATCTAAACAAGAGATGTGTCATATAGAAACAATATAAATCTATAATGGTACTTATCTTTAACGATATTTAAAGGATGATACCATCCCCCTCTTGATCCATTCTCCAAGAGTTAATGTTGCCTTTAGGAAATATATCAGAAAAATACCTATCATGAGGTACCACAGGACATCAATCATATATCAGCAAAGGAGGAGATGCCTCAACTTGGCATCATTAATCAACTTTTTCCATAGCCAGTCCCAAACATATTATCTTCAACCCATCTAGGGTTACACTGAATTTGACATAGGTGCAAGATCAAATTCTCACTGATCAAGTTAGGGTTTCAAAACTTCAAGTCTTCATCATATCCAGGTCCTTCTACCAAACAGGCTTCACGAGCTTCTTTCAAACCCTAACCACCAAACCCTAATTTCCCTTGATAGAACAAGATTTACTAGGGTTTCCTTCAAACCCTAGCATTCATTTTTAGGTCTATGTCATCTTCACTTACTACCATCAACAATGTCTTCACATGGGTGATGACATTTCTTAAGCCCAACTCTTAACCATGTTAATTTTCTCTTCGGGCTATATTTTTCTTTGCTTTAATAATTGCATTACATCATTTATTGAATTCACCCCTCAAAATTTTAACATTATTACTTCATATGAAATTATGTAGAGAGAAAAATATTATAAACAATGAAACACAAAGGAACAACATAAGAAAATAAAGTACACATAGAGACACCAATATTAGTTGGAGACCAAGGTAAAACCCCACAAGGGGGAAACCCGGAATTCAATTATTCTTCTTCTATTATATTTCATCAATTGTTTAGTTGAGATACAAAGTAAATCCATAACAAGGTTACAATACTACATCAAGACTCTTAGGGAAAAATCGGTTCAGTTCACAGCTTTGTTTGTGAACTGACTTCCGATAAGCCATATCACTAATATCTGACTCTATCAAGACTAGGCTAGTTTTATGCATGAGAGCTCATCCATGTACATTACGGTCAAAGATAGGCATTCCAAACTATCATCATTAAAGATATGCCGCCAATATTTCTTCAAGGTTCCTGTCAAGGATCACTAATTAATACAACTAGGTCTCAACATGTATATCTGAATCAGGATTACCATCCTTATTAACATTTCACTTCAAATCACTGGAGACAAAACAAGTTTCTATTCCATATATATTATGTTTCCAATTAAATAATAAATTGGATCCATACAAACTATAAATTGAGATCATATATATCGTATTTCTTACATCCCATAGGAACTGTGAATTGATGCCACCAATAAAAAAATTGTGTTGCCATATTAATACGAAACCACACTCTGTTATACTCCCCTCGGAAAACATACACCAAAAAATGTTCGAAGAAAATGAAACTTTTTCACAGCCATTGTATTTCTGCAAGTGAATGATTTGATCGACATATTCCAAAACCAGGATCGGCAGCCTCGATAAGCTACATGCATGGCAATAGACATTTGAAAATCATTTGAATCTAGAGTAGATAAGTGTAGCACGATGTTTGAAAATGTTTGAAAATAAGAACAATATTTTAGCAATGAGGGTTTGTCCAAATGAGGGTTTGGGTTTGGGTTTGAGAGAGGCATAGTTCAAAGATGGGTGGAGGAATTAGGAGTTCGTAACTACAGTAGTGAAGGGATTGGAGCCTAACATATACAATTGCTAAATTCATTCAAACATGATAACGAGATAAGAAATTTCAGAACCTATGGAAACAAATGATCTAGGACATGTGAAAATTTCCTCATCAACCAAAGCTGGGAAGAGGGTTTAGGTCAATGCAAAACAATATCGGGGCATCTTAAAATGAATAATAGCCCATATAAAATGGAAACAAACAAGTCCCCTTTGCAAGCATATGGAAACAACAAGCCCAGAGGAAAAATCATTGATTATTCTTCCTTGTATAGTCCCACATCCACACCTCTCACCTAATCATCTGATCTCTATGTGAAAGAATTGTTAAGTGAAAAAAAGAGATTGGATGTTTTAGAAGCTAAAGAGTAGGAAAGAGATCATACAATTTATTGAATAACAGTTGAGAAACAGTCTTTAGCAGAAAGAAATAAAATTTTGAAGAAGCAAGTGGCATTGCTACATGGATCTCTCCTGATAGGGAAGATAGAATTGAAACGCATGAAGGAATATGTGCAAAGAATGAAGAAATTTGTAGTAGAGAGTACAGAGGTGGTGAATGTGAAACCATCCTAGGATAAATGGAAAGTGGTTTCCCAAATAGACAACCATGAAGAGACAATAGGAGAAGAAAGGAAAGGAGGCTCCACAAAATTTTCCAAAACTTGCGCTCAAGTTATTAGAAATTATACTAATAGGGAAGAAGAAGAAGAAATTTGGGTAACATGAAAGATAGAGAAAGCAAGGAAAGGAAAGTTAGATCAGCAAACATAATTATTAAAGGGGTGAAATACTATGGGAAAAATGAATCTAATTTTGACCTTGCAAGGGACTTCTTGAAAGACAAGTTGTTATGGCAAGGACAAATATGCCAAGCATGGAGGGTAGTAAAGTTTAACAGTGAGAGATTCAGGCTAATAAGTGTCATCATGCCTATATTGCAAGATAAATACATCATTCTAAGCAATAAGCAGCTATTGAGGGGTTCTTGCTTTTTTATAGAAGAAGATTTAACTGTAAGACAACAAGAGGGAAGGAGGGAGGAAATGTCAAAGGTTATGACAGAAATATATGAGGGAAATAGAGCATGGATTTATAAGGGTAAAGTTGTGATAGCATGATTTGGACCACCTTCCAAAATAGGGCACAAGATGATAATAAATAAGAGACAACAAACTCTTTAGTAGGAAATCAAGAAGCAAGGTCAGTATGGGCAAGGAGGGACAAAGACTCAACTGTGAGTCTTGCATGTCAAAACAAATAGAAATCAAGTCATACCCAGTTTTCCTTAATATTATTTTGTTGGAACTACAGATTTTACCCATGGAGACGAGGACCTAGGTTAGGGCCTATTAAGGAAGATAGAGACATAATTTACCTCATAGAAACACATGAGCATGAAGGGTGCAAGACATCTTTTTTTGAAGGGTATTGGAAGATGGAAGAGTGGAACAAGGTAGCATGGAATGGAAAAGGACACAGGGGTACCATGGTATTAGTGAGAGAAAAAGAAGGTTATTTCATTCAACTAGAAAAAGAATACTCAAATAAACAATTTGTTTGGTTTAAAATATAAGAAAATGGAAATCACATCAGAATTGCAGCATGCTATTGTGCGCCACAAGTTTCAAAAATCTAAAAAAGTAGAGCGCTTGACCACAAATATCCCTTTGCAGCCTTAAAGGTAGATATTGCAACATATTCTCAGCTAGGTGAAGTCATTATAATGGGTGATTTCAATGCTAGAACTGCAAGTGAGCAAGCTAGCATTATTTTTTGTAAAGAATATTATGACCCTATCTGGCTTACAAAAGAGAGTAATCATCAGTGGGAAATGATTTCAGAGGACAAGGGTCGCAATCTCTTTGGTGAAAAATTGCTTACTCTATGTGGGGCTTTTGATTTATTCATGTCTAATGGTTTGAAAAGATGGGAAAAGTCTGGTAATTTTACTTGCAATACTTACAATGGAGCAAGTGTAGTAGACTGTAATTTTCTCACATAGTTTGTGTGATAAAATGGAGGAATTTTTTATTGGAGATCATCTTTGGGACTTAAAATCAGATCATAAGCCAATTTACTTAAGTCTCTCTTGGACTGGAAAGAAATATTTAGGGTCAAAAACTCGGTGTGTTCAACAAAATTTTCCAAAGGACATAATTATTTTGACTCCATAAAATTGTAATACCATTAAAAAAGTGTTATATAGGCTCTTCAAGAAGGATAAAATCCCATTTCACGCCCTTCATAGTCATGAATTAACACATTAAATTCAAAGTGCACTTATAGAGTGAAAAAGAGCAAAAATTAATAAGTCTAAAATACATTTCTTTCTTGTTAATGCTTAGTTTGACGAGGAATGAAAAAATGCAAGGAGAATGTGGAAAGAGTAAAACAAGGATAGCATAAAGAAAGCATATATTAAGAAATAAAAAGGTTGATTTCATGGTTTCGAGGAGAGAAGAACTAATCTTCCTTGGGAAAAATAACCCCGAATTATTTTGGAAGGAGCTCCAACCAAGAAAGATGCAAACTGAAAACAATATTACAGCTTCTAAATGGTTTTATTATGCAAGACCACTTTATGATCAGGATTCCAAGGTTGACCCTCCTCCCTTGGTCAACATTAATACAAAACTCTTCACGGTGCAAGAGGTAGAGATGGGTATTAAGAACTTGGGTGTTGGAAAAGAAAAAGACTTAGCTATACTCCAAGCAGAGTATCTAAAATGGGGCTTAAAAAAAAATTCACCTCACATTATAAAAAAATTCAATAGCATCATCAAACAGGGGTTCCCCACAGATTGGACAACCAATCTGGAAATACATCTTTTCAAGAGTGGCGACGTCAATAATCCCTCCAATTATATGACCATAATGATAAACCCCTTGTTTCAAAGTTATTTGGAAGCATGTTAGAAAAAAAAATCAACAAGTGGGCAGAAGAAAGAGATAAACATGCTAAAGGGAAAGCAGGTTTTAGACATAAAATTCCATAGTTGATCATGGTATAACTTTAAGGCACATCATTGAAAAATTTTAGGATAAAAAGGAATAATATTTTTGTTTCTTTGTTGATTTCAGAAAATCATTTGACACATTTCCTAAGGATAATATTTGGCACAGAATGGAGTAACTCAGGGTTCCCAGGCATTTGAGAGCAGTTGTGCATAGGCTGTATGAAGAGGTGAAAGTCAAAATTAGAAATTCAGTAGGAAATCTGAAAGTTTTAGAAGCGATATCGGGGTCAAACAAGGTTTCCCATTGTCTCCTACCTTATTCAGTTTATATATAGACAAGCTTGAAGAGTGGCTAAATTCACAAGGGGGTGATGGTATCCATTTTGGGAAGTTTCTTATAAGGCTTCTTTTGTACGCATATCACCTTATTCTGATTTATAAAGCTTCTCTTGGTTCACAATATCATTTACTTTCCCTTGGGAATTTTTGTAGAAGAGTGGCATGCAAGTTAATATTAGCAAAATGAAAATAGTGGTTTTCTCTAAAAAAATAAAACATAACAAGCATCAGTTCTACTTTGAAGGCAACATTCTGGAAGAATTTGCGGATTACAAATACTTTGGAATTGACTTCAACAAAAATCTAAGTTGGGTGGATGTAGAAAGAAAATAACTTTGTGGGGGTGGAAATCATTTTATGCATTTAAAAATAGGTGTAGGGAGGCATAGTTATGGGACTGGAAAACTACTCTAACTCTTTTTGGATTTTAGTGATTCTGATGATTCTCTACGATTGTGAATTGTGGGCTAGTAGTACATATGAAATGCAGTGGAAAACAATTGAGAAAATCCAGAAGTGTTTAATTACAAACAAATTCAAACTTAAAAATGCAATTCCTTATGCTATATTGTTAAGTGAAACAAGGGTTGCTCCTATTAAAGCAATTGCTATGGTGTGGGTCATAAGGTATTTAAAAAAAAAATTTGAGCAAATGGAAGAGGGAAGATGGACTAAGGTTGTGTTTACTGACATATTGTGCAAAAGAAAGACAATTTGGATGTGGAAAAATAACAAATGGTTTAGTAAATGGGTTATTTGCTTGAGAATGTGTCCCAAAAACAGTAAATAGATACAAGCTTTTTTTATAGATAAGTTCCACAAACATACTTGATAGAATGAGCTAGGAAGAAAGAAAAAGTAATATATTGAAGAGTTTAATCCCACTCATAATCATCAACAAAAAGCATACGTAGGGGCCAATATTCTTGGAGAGCCAAAATTCTTATTGCTCAATTAAGGACTAATTCTCATTAACTCTGTTGTGAAACAGAGCATTGTAAAAGGCCAAAAGAAGTGTGGGAGGAAATAGTATGCATTTTTTTCTCTTGTGTAAAATTGGAAACAGAAAAGAATTTCATTTTAGAATGTGAGGCCTTCAAAGACACCAGGGAAAGTTATGCAGATATTTTGGAAGCTAACTCTTGGGATAATCTATTCAACGAGGGTTTTTCGAGAATTTGGGAGTGTTTATTGTAAACCTTCACAAGAAAAGGATCAAATACAAGAGCCAGATAGAGAAGTAATATGTCCCATAGGATATATTTAGCCTCGTGGATGTTAAAATAAATTCTTATTCTTATTCTTGTTCTGTAATGCAGAGGGATGGAACCATACATAATGATATCAAGCCTTACATAATTGGAATGGTCTAAATAAATTACCATGTGTCATTGGTCAAGAGAGAGACCATGACTGTTGGAAATGTTGGAGGGGGGCGGGAGGGAATCAGTATTTCTTATCAATTATCACTTTTAAATCTTTTCAGAGCATTATTTAATCTTCAATTATTCGTGATTTTTATCCAGTAGCAACAATAAACAATAGAACACAATAGGCACACGAATTTTAGGTGGAAAACCCCCTCTAGGTCAAAAACCACCGAACTCTTTTCTAATAAATCATTTAATCTTCAGCCCCAACTGAAATGAAAGGTACAATTTCCTATAATTATAGAAAAGCATTCTTCTCTAGCTCCTAATGAAAGGACGCCCCAACGCCCAGGTTTCTTAATTAGTCAACTGAATGGATGCCCTGACATCCTAGACCGACCTACCACCCTGAAGTGTTCACAGGGTTCAACCTGTAGGTGACTTCATGCACCAACCTAGCACCTCCCTGCCACTCTATAATGATCAGAAATAATACAAGAGTGTGGACTCCCATACGAGGGACAATGATCCATGATACAATACGATTCACAATGATTTTCTTGAACTAGACCAATCACTCAATCACACTATGACATGCAAACCAACCATAACATTATCAAATAATGATACTTATACCTCCCAACAATTCCTCTCCAACTCTAGGAAGATTGAGTCTTTTACCATAATGACTCTTTTACAAATTTACAATGATGACTTTTACAATACAGACTTTTAACATGACCCGATACTTGACTTGACACTGCTTCTTTGAACACTAGCAGCTGCTGAGGTATTGTTGTGCTTGCTTCAAGTAATGGTACTTTGGTGTTGCATTGTCCTTCTAGTATGTGTATGAGTTGTCCTATTGTGTCCTCCTTCTTGCACATGCATTAATTAACAAGACCCAAACCAACATACAAACAAAATACTTAAAATTTCCTGCAAACCATATGTCAAAGAAATATTCAAAATTCAAATGTAAATACATTCAACATTTATGAACAAAACCCAATCAAAGATACAAAAAAAATACTTACATTGTCCTACAAAAACACATGTCAGAGATCATATTCAAATTAAAATTCAAACACTAATCATACATACCTTTTTGTAGCGGACTTACCCTTGATTGTTGATGTGTTGGCCTTACTGCAGTGATCCTTCAATGCATATGTTTTCTTGCCTTCTAGAAGCTCGATATTGAATCTGTTGTATCAATGTAATTTCAGATCTCCAAGGTCTGAAATTGCGCTCTATGGTAGCCCTCTAAGTCCTCTTTCCAACCCTGCAAGTCTGATCAATATTGGATTCTTCAAGGAATAGTTTTGCCTAATCTCCTACGATGACCTGATTATAGATTAGTTCCGTAGAGCGAACTTGTACAAAGTGCCACGTGTCACTTTTTCAACCTTCGAACCTGAAAACGATATCCACCAAACTAATTTTTGTCCTCTTTCTATCACTTTTTACAAAATTTTAATCCAATACAAAGAGAGAAAGTTATAACAATTTTCCAAAGGTCACCTTTTTGACATGAAATTCGAGAGTGTACAAAAACCCTAAATTCCTCATATCATATCTTCGAAAATATAGCGAACAAATATCTGAAATTCGGTCACACATTGAATCATCAGGATTTCAGCTCAAATGGGTTTCTTTTTCAGCATTTAAAGCTTCGCAGAAAAAAAATAAAAATAAATAAATAAAATATAAAAAATAAATATAAATAATATAAATAATAAATAATAAATAAATAAAATTAAAAATTAAAAAAATTAAAACAAAAAAAAAAAAAATATATATATATATATATATAGTGATAATGCCACAATGGCTTGTTTTGAGTAGCAAAATCCTTGCATCAGGAGGATATGAGGGTCACAATTTATATAAATTCTTAGGTTGAGAGGGTCTTCAACAAGTGAAAGTTGGAGGGATTTTAGGAGTTTCAAAAATTATTTACTATTCAATGGCCACAACCAATTATTAGTGCCATGCCACAACCCCATGGGGTTTTAGCCCACTAACTTGGTTTACTAACTTCAAACATGAATATCTCTCAAACCGTGAAGAATTATGTGGCGTGCCATATATCAACGAAAACATATAGACAAGTAGAAACAATCCAAAATAACCTTGACTCAGAATAGAGTAAGTTGTAGAGTCAAAATTCCCATGCAAGATCAGGGTAGCCCCTAGTGTTGCTTGGGTTGACATAAATGACATCCACTAATCAAAAATCTCCCCCTTTGGCATTGATGGCAATACAAGTACTCCCCCTATGATCATGACACCTCTTCCTACATCATTCTCTCCCCCTTTGTCATCAATGGAAAAGGGTAACTCACCCTGACAAATGTCATCCTGCAGACTTGTACACACCTCAATTTTTTACTTAGTTAGATAAGAGAAAGAGTCTAATGAGAACTTGGGAGAATCCCAAGCTTTAGTCAAAGATACTCAAATGCTTCATGCGGTAATCGTTTGGTAAATATGTCAACAATGTGTTCCTTTGTGCCAACATATTCAAGCTTGATATTATTTTCGGTGACCTTCTCTCTAACGAAATAATATTTTATCGGAATGTGATTTTTTTTGGAATACATCACAGGATTCTTAGAGATACTGATGGCACTGGTGTTATTGAAAAATATGGGAATAGGCTCATCAAACTTGACTTGAATATCTTGCAAATTTTGCTTCATCTAGATAACTTGAGTACAAGTTGTTGTCATGATATATTTTGCTTTTGTTGTGGATAACGAGATTGAAGACTGCTTTTTACTTAACCATGAAACAAGGCAACCACCTAGATAGAATGTTGCTCCACTGGTACTCTTTCGATCATCAACACTTCCTGCCCAATCTGCATCTATATAAGCTTGGATAACTAGATTATTTCCTTTGGGATACCATAAACCATATTATGTTGTGCCCTTAAGATATCGGAGAATTATTTTGACGGAAATAAATTCTTTTGGTGTTGCTTGGAATCTTGCTACTTGTCCAACTGCCTCCATTACTTCTAGTCGAGAAGCTATTACATATAGAAGACTACCAATCATATATCTTTACAACCTCTGTTCCACATCCTTTGACGAATCTTCTAAGCTTAACTTGAAACATGTTACCATTGGGGTAAGGAAGGGCTTGCAATATTTCATCTTGAATTTCTTGAGAATTTCCTTGATGTAATTGGTTTGATATATAAATATTCCTTTATCCTACTGAGTTATTTGAAGCCCTAAAAAGTATGTCAGCTCACCAAGTAGAGACATTTCAAACTCACTTTGCATCTTTGTGGCAATTTTTTTACTTAATCTGTCTTCATTGCTTCTAAAAATTATATCCTCCACATATACCTCGATAATTGTTAGGTTATCATGATCCATTTTCACATAGAGATTGTTTTCGGTGCATCCTTTATTGAATACTTTTTGATGTAGATATCCATCAAGATGGGCATACCAATCTCTAGGAGTTTGCTTGAGACCATATAGTGCCTTATTTAATCTGCATACATAGTCTTCTTTTTTAGAAAGCAGAAAACCTTCGGGTTGTTCAATGTAAACTTCTTCTTCCAATTCACCATTTAGAAAGGTTGACTTAACATCCATTTGGTAGACCTTGATTTTTCTCGAGCATGCATAAGCGAGAAAAATTCTGATAGCTTCCATTCTTGCAACGGGAGCAAATATTCCTTCAAAAAAAACTCCTTTAACTTGTGCATATCCTTTGCGGACTAATCTTGCCTTATTCCTAGTAACTTGTCCATCCTCATTCAATTTGTTTCTAAAGTCCCATTTAGTTCCAATAACATTTTCATCATTTGGTCGTGGAACCAATTCACAAGTGTCTTTCTTCTCAATTTTATCCAGTTCTTCATTCACAGCTGCTACCCAGTGTTCATCTTGACTAGCTTCCTCAAAATTGCTAGACTCAAAAATTGCTAAAAAATAAAGGTGGGCTTGTTGTGATGAACGAAGTTGTCGACTTCTTCTGGTTCCAATTCCTTCATTTATGTTGACGATGATTTGATCTAACGGATGATTCTTTTGACACCATTATTTTAAAGCTTTTGGAGAATTTTCTTGTACATCCTGCTGATCATTTCTTATTTCCTCTTAGTTGACTATTGTTTCCCTATTTGATTGGTCTTGTTCTAGAGCTTCTTCTTCATCCTTCACAGATTCTCCCTCGGATCCCTTAGATTTTCTTGAAGGTAAAATCTCATTTTTATCCTTTGTAACACAATCTTCATCAAAAGTAACATTTATGCTTTCCACTATTTGTTTTCGCCTCAGATTGTAGCATCTATAAGCCTTCCTTTTGCGTGAATAACCAATGAAAATACCTTCATCGACACGGGAATCAAACTTGCCCATTTTTTTATCTTCTCTTTTGATGTAGCATTTGCTTCCAAATATTTTGAACTATTTTACGTCAATCGATCTTCCTTTCCATAATTTGTATGGATTCATGTTACAATTGTTCCTTATAAAACCTTTGTTTATAATGAATATGGTTGTATCGATTGCTTGAACCCATAATTTATCATCTAATTTTGTGGCATTTAACATTTTCTGGCCATTTCTTATACGGTTCTGTTTTTTCTTTTAACAACTCTATTTTGCTGCAGTATTCTAGCTATTGAGAATTTCCTTTTTATTCCATTTTCATCACAGTTTTATTGAAATACCTTGGAAGTGAATTCTCTGCCATTATCTGATCTCAGACATTTGATCTTCAAATTAGTTTCATTTTCGACCAATTCCTTGTAGATTCTAAAACACTCGAATGCCTCAATATTTTTCTTTAAGATGCTGACGGTCGTCATTCTAGTGTAATCATATATCATTAGCATAAAATACAATTCTCCATCTAAACCTTGTGTTCTCATAGGACCACATAGATCAATATGTACTAATTCCAATGGACATGATTCAAAGTGTTCTTTTGTCTTGAACTCAACTTTTTTCTGCTTGTCGTGCCGACAAGATTCACATATCGTATTTTAGGTTTTGAAATTTTAGGCATTTCTCTTACTACTTCCTTCCTGTTGATCCTGACCAAATTGTCGAAATTTATATGTCCCATTATTTTGTGCCATAACCAACTTTCGTCTTCATTTTCCAAAAAGCACCCTTTAGGTGTCTCATCCAAAATATATATGTCATTTGGAGCTCTTCTTGCTGAAGCCACAATTTTACGAAACTTTCCTTTCCTGATTTCACATTTCTTAGTGTTAAATAGCATCATGTGTCCTTGATCACACATTTGTCCAACACTGAGCAGATTGTGATTCATATCTTCAACCAACAACACAGCTTTTTCTAATGCATTCTTGCTCCCAAGTGTAATTGTACCTACTCCTATGACATTTGAATACCCGTCATTTCCAAAAGACATTGTTCCATCCTTATTTTCCTTCAAGGATATGAACATATTCCTATCTTGAGTCATATGAGTTGAGCAACCATTATCAACATACCAAATGCTTTTGTTGCTTTGAGCCTTGAGAGCGATAGCACATTTTTCAGTCTTCTTTTTCCATATTTGTTCATTCTGATTTTGCGAGAATTCCTTTGAAGAACTTCCAAGTTTGCAATATTTAGCGAGGTGTCCAAAATTTTTACATTTGTAACATTCTACATCATCTCTCAAATGATAAAATCTGTTAATATTTTTCTGATTTATAGAATATAAATTTCTGAAATATCTCCCTAAACTGTATTTATTCCAAACATACATGCGAAAATCTATAGCTCTATGTCCAAATCTTCCACATGAATAACAATGACCATAGAATATAGATTGATACCTGGCAGGAAATATTATTCGAGGAATTGTCTTCCATGGTTCTTCCTGTGGGTCCTAATCTCTTGAGTTGGATGGGAGGTATACCTACTTGTTATATTTTGTATATCCATCTTATTTTGTTGTCATAGAAGGACTTGGATCCTTTTTATATTTTTCTTTGTAACCAAGACCAGTCTTGTCACTATTTGATCACTGATTGTTGATGATTTCTTCCAATGTCTTGGAGTTGTTGGTGTAGTTTTGAAGAGTTTTTCCATTTTTTACTTTCTTTCATAGAGAAACTATTTCAGCTTCCAATGCTTCTCTTTCTTTGTTGCTTTCCTTTAATTCTTCCCTAAGTGATTCTTCAACTCATTTTTATTCTTCAACCTTGAATTTCAGATTTAGGACATGTTCCCTTTCTATATTTAATTTTTCTTCAAGAGTGTTGACATGTTTCTTCTCAACCTTGATCTCTTTGATAACCCTAATCACTATGTTTTTAAATTCAACCTCAATCATCTCTTCTTCTTCGTCTCCTTCTTCGTAAGATGCTTCTTGCTTATTATGCTTGGCCATAAACAATACTCTTTCATTCATTTCTTCTTCATTATCATTGTCTTCATCAGATGAGGAGCTATCTTCTTTGGAGAAGAAACTCTTCTTAAACCATTTCTTCTTGCCTTGGTTTTTGAACTTCCTTAGACCTTTCTTTCCTTTCATAACAGCCTCATTTTTGTGAGGAAATTTGGTTGCAAAATTCCAAACCTCACCACAATCAAAACATATCAATGGAATTTTACCTTTGAATTTCCCCGTACATATTCTCATTTTTCGTATGAAGTAGGTAAATTATTTATCTCAAAATTATTCTTCATATTCTTCCTTTTCTTCTTCATTACAACTACAAGTTTTCGCTTTCAAAGTATGCTTGTCCTTACTAGTCTTCTTGGATGTGGTGATTGTTGTTTCTAAGTGAGATGTGGCATCCTCTTCTTCAATCCTCATTTCATATGTCGTAAGCACTCCATGAAATTCATATTTGTTGAGATTGGTTAGATTCGAACTATATTCCAAGATAGATACCTTTGGGTTGAATCTTGCTGGAAAGGTTCTAAGGATCTTTCGGATAACAATTTTTGGGTCAACAGGTTCTCCCAAACCTTCCAATGGATTTTTTATTTCATTAACACATTGTAAGTATGCATCAATATTTTAATATTCCTTCATTTTGAGTTGCTCGAATTTTTCCCTGTAAATTTGAATCTTTGCTTCTTTCATGTTTGAGTCACCTGCATATATATTCTCAAGATTGCCCCATACTTCTTTAGCAGTTTTGAAACTTCGTACCTTAAGATAGATAGATTTGATAATCCCACTGATAGTGAGATCTTTAGCCTTTGCATCATATACGATATTTTTCTTACCTTGTTCATCCCAGGTCATTATAAATCCTTTTTCAATGATTTCTCATACTTCGTATCCTTGCGCTAGAAAATGAATCTGCATTATTCCACTCCAAAGTGCGTACTTATTTCCATTGAACAGAAGAACTCTATTCTTAATATAATACATGATCTCCTTCCAGTTGTTTGACTGTTATTGAAGGAACAAATCTATGATTCCAATTGTTGTAAATACTGAGAAGGGGGGCGATTAGTATTTATTATCAATTATCACTTTTAAATATTTTCAGAGAATTAGTTAATCTTCAATTATTCTTGATTTTTATCCAGTAAAAACAGTAAACAATACAACACAATAGGCACATGAATTTTAGGTGGAAAACCCCCTCCGGCTCAAAAACCACCAAACGCTTTTCTAATAAATTCTTTAACCTTCAACCCCAAATGAATTGAAAAGTACAACTTCCTAGAATTCTAGAAAATAATTCTTCTCCAGCTCCCACTGGAAGGATGCCCCAATGCCCTGGTTTCTTTAGTAGTCAACTGAATGGATGCCCCGACATCCTAGACCGACCTACCACCCTGAAGTGTTCAGAGGCTCCAACCTATATGTGACTTCATGAACCAACATAACACCTCCATGTCACCCTATAATGATAAGAAATAATACAAGGGTGTGGAATCCTATACCAGGGACAATGATCCACGATACAATATGATTCACAATGATTTTATTTAACTAGACCAATCACACAATCACACTATGACATGCAAACCAACCATAACATTATCCAACAATGACCCTTATACCTCCCAACAATGCCTCTCCAACTCTAGGCAGATTGACTCTGTTACAATAATGACTCTTTTACAATTTTACAATGATGATTTTTACAATGATGACTTTTCACACGACCTGATACTTGACTTGACACTTCTTCTTTGAACACTAGCAGTTGTTAAGGTATTGTTGCACTTGCTTCAAGTAATGGTACGTTGGTGTTGCATTGTGTGTATGAGTTGTCCTATTGTGTCCTCCTTCCTGCACATGCATTAATGAACAAGACCCAAACCAATATAGAAAAAAATACTTACACTATCCCGCAAACCATATGTCAGAGAAATATTCAAAATTCAAATGTAAATACATTTAATATTTATAAACAAAACCCAATCAAACATACATACAAAATACTTACATTGTCCTGCAAAAGCACGTGTGAGAGATGATATTCAAATTAAAATTCAAACACTAATAATACATATCTTGTTGTAGCAAACTTATCTTTTACTGTTGATGTGTTGTCCTTACTACAGTGATCCTTGAATTCATATGTTTTCTTGCCTTCTAGAAGCTCGATATTTAATCTGTTGTATCTATGTAATTTCAAATCTCTAATGTCCTAAATTGTGCCCTGTGTTATCCCTCTAATTCCTCTTTCCAACCCCACAGTTCTGATCAATATTGGATCCTTCAAGAAATATTTATGCCCAATCTCCTACGATGACCTGATTATAGACTGGTTCAGTAGAGAGAACTTGTATGAAGTGCCACATGTCACTATTTCAACCTTTGGTCCTGAAAAAAATATCCAACAAACTACGGTACGTCCTCTTTCTGTCACTTCTTACAAAATTTGAATCCAATGCTCAGAGATAAAGTTATGACGATTTTCCCAAGGTCACCTATTTGACATGAAATTCGGGAGCCTGCAAAAACCCTAACTTCCTCATATCATATCTCTGAAAATATAGCGAACCAATATTTGAAACTCAGTCACATGCTTCACTAGGATTTCATCTCAAATGGGTTTTTTTTCAGCATGTTAAGCTTTTCATAAAAAAGGTTATATCGATAATGTCACGATGACCTGTTTTAATTAGCGAAATCCTTGCATCAGGAGGATATGAGGATCACAATTTATATAAATTCTTAGGTTGAGAGGGTCTTCAACAAGTGAACATTGGAGGGATTTTAGGAGTTTAAAAAATTATTAATTATTTACTATTCAATGACTACAACCAATGATTAGTGTCATGCCACAACCCCATGGGGTTTTAGCCCACTAACTGGGGTTACTAACTTCAAAGACGAATATCTCTCAAACCGTGAAGAATTACGTGGCATGCCATATATCAACAGAAATATATCCACAAGTAGAAACCATAAAAAATATCCTTGACTCGGAATAGAGTAAGTTGTGAAGTCAAAATCCCCATGCAAGATCGGGGTAGCCCCTGGTGTTGCTTGGGTTGACATCAATGAAAACCACTTATTAACAACTCTAGGAGATAGGAATAAAGAAAAAGTATTATATTGAAGAGTTTAATCTCACTTATAATCATCAACAAAAAGCATACATATGGGCCAATATTTTTGGGAGAGCTAAAATTATTATTGCTCAATTAAGGACTAATTCTCATCAACTCTGTTGTGAAACAGAGCATTGGAAAAGGCCAAAATAAGTGTGGGAGGAAAGAGTATGTATCTTTTTCTCTTCTATAAAAGTGGAAATAGAAAACAATTTCATTCTAGAATGTGAGGCCTTCAAAGACAGCAGGGAAATTTATGCATATATTTTGGAAGCTAACTCTTGGGATAATCTATTCAGTGAGGGGTTTGTTGAGAATTTTTGAGTTTTTATTGTGAAACTTCATAAGAAAAGGGTCAAATACAAGAGCCAGATAGATAATTAATATGTCCCATATGATATCTTTAGCCTCGTGGACATTAAAATAACTTCTTATTCTTATTCTTGTTCTATAATCAGAGGGACGGAACCATACATAATGATCTAAAGCCATACATAATTTCAGTGGTGTCACCCTTTGTCATTGGTCGAAAGCGAGACCATAGATAGAGATTTCGAACAATATCATATGATATTACAGATGCAATAGATGTGATTCCATCAATACATTGATACCATACGGACTTGGGCCACCATATGCATCGTCGATGCCATACAATTACAGAGAGCGATATCATTATCATTAGATTGCCCACATAAATTTGTGAGTCCAAGGGATCATGCCAAAGTAGTGATGCCATACCTGTAGAGAGAAATTAGACCATTTAATATAAATCTTATAGCGATAGTCTCAGTGGTGATGCGAGACAGTAGCCTTGTAATTATAGTCTAAGAGCCTAGTCACGAGAGAAAAATTTAGTACAATTAAATCCATAGGAATATCACTACAATCAGATTGTTCCAAGAGAGATATCATATGTTGTGGTCATAAAGTGAGAGTCTTGTAGTCATAAATGAATAGGCTTTAAGCAAATATGAGTAGAATTTCCAAAACATAGACAAGAGAAAAATCTTGAACAGGGATGCCAATGCGAGAAACCAATCCAAATACTTTCATTCAATGTGAAGACTTCAAGCCAGTATGAAGTTTCGATGATCTAAGCAAAGGAGGAGAGACATCTATTTATAATTTTCTTGATGAGGAAGTCAAATTTGACATGGAGGGAATTTCAAATTTGAACTTTCCCATTTAACATTTAAATATTTATTTCAAAATCCTCTTATAATTATTTTCCCAAATAATAATAATAATTTGTTTTGATCCAAATTGATATTTCTCTATTTGATTCGATGGATTAGGGAATTTCTCCCTAGCTGCCAAATTTAACATTGGGAAGGGGTAATTTTGGGGTGAATGCTTTATAGGGTAATAAAAGAAATAAATAAGATCAACAAATATAAAATATTTACTTTTCAAGGCCAACTTTGGTTGGATTTGGCATTGAGTGCCCACCCATAATAGGTTATTTTTCATGCGTGAACTAACTATAGGTTTTAAAGACAATCACTTTCAAATTGTATGGCTTGTCAGAAACAATGTTTTTGGAATTTATGTAGATGGGGAATTCAAAGGTTTCTTTTTGTAATCTCTTTAAATTCTCTAACTTCTATTTAAACTAGGAAAATTTTAGAAAAATAAGTGTTGTTAGGTCTAATAGAGCAATATAATAAGATTACACATTCAAATCTAGGAATCAATATTTACAGTTGCTTGATCGTCGTAATAATATTAAGAAAAAATTTATAAAGTTGTTGTTGTATATCTAATAAAAATTATAAGGATGATCTTAATTTTAAGGGGTAATCACAATTAGAGACTAGGACTAGCCAAAATTAGAAGCTAGAGGTGAAATTATTTGTAATGCTTTGAGTGACCTTGGCCAAGCCACCTTGTTCCCCCTTCAAGTGTCTCTAATTTTCTTTGCTCTAATATATTCTTATATCTCTTCATAGGATGGAATCATGTATCAAATGGAAATTTTTAGGGTCAAAACCTTCCCACTTTGGTATAGGACCCCAGGATGTCGCTCTACCCTTAAATACCTTTCCAAAGGTGCAAGAATAATTTCAATCTATTTTTTTGTGCAAATGTTATTCCTTCTACAATTTGACCTACCATTTCATCCCTCATTACTGCAAATGGGGTTATCCATATGAGGACTCTCAAGAAGACTCTGTAAGGTACAAAATAGTAACTCTAGTTGAGGGTTGAGGGAATCAAACTTTACCCCTTGTTGGCTATTATGTTATGTTAAATACTAGGCCACTAAGAGGAGTATGGGTTCCATTCTATAGCATCAATATACCCCCATACATGCACATTTACGTAGTGCTAAATGTAGAAAATATAGAACTCTATGAGCCTTCCATGTTGGATCATGAAGAGCAACAAGTCCTACCTTTTGTAGAGGATTTAGCACCAGATGCTCAGATAGAGTTGGTAGAGGATACAATTTTCCAAAAGAGGTCCAAAACTACAATATAGGGGACACATAACCTTTGGCAAATTGGTTTGAAAGGATAGCTTCCAAGCAATGTTAAATGGTACTCCAAGGAGATGGTAGAGGAAAAATTTCCGCACCTCATTTAATAATATCTTTTGGGGACCAAAATCCTCCCAAACTTGAGAATTATGATCCAAAATGGATCATTTTATTATTTTCATCCATCTTGAGGTTTTCAAAGTGGAAAATTTGGAGAACTAAGCTCATATGACCATTTTTACTAGAAGGTCCCAATTTAGTGAATTAGGGTTCCAAACCTTCCAAAGTTAGTTGGAGGCATTTTCCAAATTTTTTTGGGGTTCAAAAAATATTTCTTTTGGTGTTATTATACGCTAATATACCTTTCTAACGACACAAGAAAGACCTCAAACAGACTTCTTATGCAAAAGTTATGCCACTTCAAAGTTGACCTTTCTATTTTGACCATCATAATTCAAGAGGATGTCACGTTAACCCCATTACTCATGGAAAATGGGATATCCATGTGAATATTATGAAGAAGACTCTATAAGATTTAATAATTTAACTCTAATTAAGAGTTGAAGGACTCAAACTTAACCACAACTAGGCTATCAAGTTGTGTTATAATCGGGCCACCAGGAGAAAAAGTGGTTCAATTCTATTCTAGTGCATTTTGTTCCATAATTGAGCAGGGTAGCTGAGAATGGATAGGGATGGTTCAAATTAAAGAGGGCTTGTGTTCTGTAGCAGCCCACTAGAAATAGCTCTTTCTTTTTATTTTCACCATTTCCATTCATAGAAGGTGATAGCATAGCAGCCACACCTTCCAATTGGGTTTCCTTTCGAAAGGGTTTCCCAAGTCATATCTTATGTTACTTTGGTTTTGTGAGTAATTGTTATATTTTTTTCTATAATTTATGCATTTTTGTATATTTCATGCATGCATAGTAAATGGTAACTTAATAATTCTAGAAGTATAAGGAAAAATTAAACCTTGTAATATAGATTTCGAAGTTCAATATTTCTTTATCAAATTTGTTGTGATGGACTATCTAGTGGAATATCCATGACAATTTATGGATAATTTAGGTTGGCATTTTCACCTAGTTGTTATCGGTATAAATATGGGTTTCTCCTCACTCATATATATAGCTTATCATTTAAGCAACACAACGAACTAGTTAATGGTATTTCCTAGATATATCTTCCTCTATTGTTTGGATTTTCAAATACCCTCCACCCTTGAGTGAGCAAGCATTCACATCCTTCTTCCTTATTTTATACTTTTATTTTTGTTGTTCTCTTTTTGAGAGGTGTTATTTAAATAGTTGTATTAGTAGTTCTATAATATTATATAATTGTTGCACCATTTTCTCCATTCATATAAGCAATTAGGTATTCAGCCATTTTAGTCACAAATTCAGATCATTTTGGTTGAAATTTTCACCTTGTTATTGGCATAAATATGAATTTACCCTCACTCATATATATAGCCTATTATTTGATCAATACAGCCAGCTAGTAAATGGTGTTTTCTAGATACATCTTCCTCCATTGTTTGGATTTGAAAATGCAATCTACCCTTGGTTGAGCAAGCATCCACATTCTATTTCCTTATTTTTTACCTATCTTTTTTTGTTCTCTTATTGGGAGGGGTTGTTTGAATAGTTGTATTGGTAGTTCTATTATAGTATATAAATTTTGCATCATTGTCTAATTCATATAAGCAATCACATATTCGACCATTCTAGTCATAAATTCAATAAAATTATTTTCATATAATTCTAACGTTTTGAGCACATATACATCAAATACTATTTATCATACCTCCATATAGCCATATTTGAGTTATGACAACCTCAATTGTTGGTGAATTTATAACTTCATGTTTCATTGAAAGGAATCCTTATAATCATTAAAGTTTCTTTTTAATGAAAGTATTAATGCAAGGCAATGATATCAGGGTTAATGTGAAATATTCCCAATTAGCCATGAGTTAGTTGGACTATTAAATTTTTTTTTGCTGCTTTGTTTTATGAATAAGAGGACAATGGAGGTCCATAATTCTCCTTAATAATGAATAAATCAATGCCATTGTTAAATAGATAGATCTTGGAAGCTTAATTTAGCACCTTAAAGTGTGGAAATGGGTTGGAACACCTTGACTGGGTCAACTTTGACCAAATCAACAATGTTGTCATGGAGGAGTGGTCATCAATGAAAGACAACGCATTTTTAGATGGAGATGATTTGCATGGAAGTAGTGCTATTATTGGATGGGGCTTAGGGTTTTCAAGCTCATATATTATTTAAGGAAGAGGATGGCATCCATATTGATTATGTATGTATGTTGATATGATATTTTTGAATATATGATCTGTTTAGACATATATCTTTATCTTGTTGTTTAGCTGAGATTGAATGTTGTTTAGGACTGGGTGTTCCAGATTGGGAATCCCGCCTCTTCAATTGAGAAGCTCTTGGAGGATTCTTGTACTAAATTTTCCACTATCAGGTTTAAGGCCAAGCTTCATCTTTCATCTATAGCGCAGATCCTGTTGAGGGTTGAGTTGTTTTGCAGGTTGCAATAGTGGAGACTAGATCTAGGTCATTTCATTGCTCATTTCTAGTGGAGGAGGCTTTCTTTCCATTGGGAAGATATTAAGGAAGTCCCTTGTGCTTATTTTCAGATCTTGGCATCATGCCAACCTTTTATTTATCCCTACAGTGCAGTTTACTTCCAGATTTGCGTTATTTTTGTAGGAGGAGTTGAAGGGTGGTTTAACACACCATTTGGAGAGCTTGTTTTCTAGTGAAAGGGATCTACCTTTCATTTAGAGGATCTATTGGAGGAGGCTATTATATTTATCATATCATATCAGCCATACTTTCCATATCTGTATTTTGCAATGGATCTTCATCCTTAGGGCCTAGATCCCCATCTTGTACATGGTGTTTTGCTTAAAACCCTTAAGGGGTTCTTCAAAGGAGGTTGTATGGTTCCCATATCTGTATTGGATCTATCTTTTGAGACACATATCAACCCTAGATCTGTTGTATAATCATTTTTTGTAGCAGTGGCTTTAAAACAGCACTATAACATTCTTCCAGTCTTTATATATAGTAGCAGCACCTCTTTTTGAGGGATTTTGTCCATTGGAGGCTTGTTCTTTCTTATTGTACATCTTATGGCCCATTATTTATGCATATTTTGCTGATGTTCTAATGTATGAAAGGTCTCCATATTGGCCTCTTGCTTTTATATGATGATTTACACTATTGTTCCAGCATTTTGCACTATATTCCTACTTTTCCCATTTAGGAATATTACATAATGGATTTGTAAAAATTTTGATATCGAGTAGGTTGAGGTTGAACACCATTTCATTTTAACTTGCCCCAAACTTATTTACTTAAGGAATACATTTAACCAATTTTATAACTTAAATGTTCAAGGCATCCTATAACAATATTAATACTTTCATTTCCATTATGTTCAAATGTAAAAATGACATTCTAAAGAATATTGAGTATGATTCTACTTATTTTTCCAATGGATCTTATTAGTCTTGGGGATGGTAAACATTACAATCGTCATTATCCTAATATGCAACTAATTTAAAAGTACATACATAGTTTATTCTTATTGCTTTATGATGAACCTTTGGTTTTTCCTTCAAAATAATGGGTGTTATTGTGTTGGTGGAAATACAATATTTTGAATAGTGTTGTAAGATTCACATAGATAATATGTTACAAAATCCATTAAAAAAAGTAAGGTGTTATTACAGCCTAGGGTGGGAGATATTTTCATGTTATATATATCTCATATGTGTGGGGAACTAAGATGAATAAAACGAAAAATAAACAACACTGTACATCTATTTTTTGTTACCATAATATCATAAAAGGAAACAAGAAATAAGGCATTAACCTTTTACTTTTTTAATTGGGCACCATAGTATGAAAAAATAAACTAGCCTAAATTGAAATATATATATATATAGAGAGAGAGAGAGAGAGATGGTCATTGATTTGTATTGAAAAGGGGTTGCATTATACTTTTCAGCATAGTAATACAAAAAATAAGTACCTCGTCAAGGATTAATTTTTCAAAACCATCCCAATATCAAATAAGATTTGGTCTTTCCTTTGTAGAGGATTTCTCAAAATTTTACCTATATAAATCCTATAAACAACTCAAAAATGAAAATTTATTTCCAAAATATTTAGAAAAAAATGAAATTAAACTAAGTCATGTTCAATATGAGCTTCCTATGGATCATTTGGATGTGGCTTGAATTACCCAGATTCTTGTTGCACTTACTCTTCCTCATGTGCTTCTTTAGGTGATAAACTAATTGAAATTTTATATTATTAAACCTTTGGAGTGAGAACTTATTCCTAGCCTTATTACCAAATGATGAATCATATTGCATTCTTTATCTAGCCTTTTGATTTTCCTCTTTTGTTGGACTACAATTTCTAAGGTTTTTACATGCTCATCATTCTGATATTCTTCCTTATATGTAATCATATTTATTACATTGGTTAGGTTGGACTTATTATTTTCCTTAATTATTTCATGCCTTCATAACTCCTAAGAATAATATACATGACCTTTCAAAACGGACATTTCACAATATGACTATGATCCCCATAATTAGAAGGGCCATAATTCTACAAGAATATGGGTAAAATCCTTCCTAGAACAACTTTGAGCTATGATCCATGACCAAACAGAAATCCCCCTTAAACCATGAACAAAATATGGGTAGACAATAGATTAAGAGCATGGATTGAACATTGATTTCCAAAAGCTTATACAATTCAAGAATTTCTTAAGAAAAAAATGAATTTCTTGGAGTGGAGGTGTAAATTGGACCAACAATGATCCCACCTTAATTTACCATAGTATACGCATGCATATATGGAAAATATACATATTTATGAGTGTACTAAGAGTCCCTATAACATTAGTGCCCATCCTTTTCTCATTAGCGCACTCCACCACTCCTCATTTTATTGGATTTGCATTGATAACTTTGGGTTCGTATATAATATTATTGCATGGTTTTGCGAAACCATAATCCAATATTTTATTCCCAATGATTCTTCCTCCAAATAAGACTTTGTATTAGTAACATATCAACTTGGTAGTTGTGTACCCTCAACACATGATAAAAGTTAACAACTTCAAACATTTTTTCCTCTTTGTGAGTTTAGACAATGAGCCTTGTTGAAAATTTACTAGGTTTGGTCTTCATAATTATCATTGTACTTGTATCAATATGTATTTCATGTAAAAACAAAAAGAAAAAATTATTATTATTATTATTGTTATTGTTATTTTCTAGTCAAAGCATGTTCTTCATGCTTCTAGGATTTATTGAGTTAAATAATTTCCATTGAGTAAAAGTTCTATTTGGAATTATTTTAAATAGAAAAGAAAAATAATTTTCAAAATGTAAGTTTGGGTCACTTCACCTCAAGAAGCCAAGGTGTCCCTCTAGGGTGACAAGTTAACTTGTTCAAAATACGTGTCTTTTCGCATGTGAAAACATCTATATATTGGCATGCATCCTCCACCAAAATGGAAAGAAATTTGTGATGCTTTTATATGATGAGTTCTACGGAAAATGTATGTGAATTTTAGAGGCTACATTCTTGTGAATACTTTCAGGTTCCTGAGGCCATATATCTGCAAAGAAAATGTGAGCTTCCTAGATATATGTCTGAGATAAATGTGAGTTCTTTGTGGCCGATGATCTGAGATAAATGTGATTTCTTTATGGTAGATGATCTAAGATAAAAGCGGGCTCTCACTAGCATGCAAGCTAATATTTACACAAGTTATTGTGGCTGAGATTGATTCTATCTCCTTTGAATTATATTGATGGGTTCTATCATGATAATGCATAATTTGGAGGCCTTTACTTCATTTCTTGGATGTTGGATTCTTGTATTAGTATTAGGTCTTAGATTTCTCACTTTGATCTAAATCTATAAGAAGAGAAGTTGGTTGGGTTTTCCCCTTTGTGGGGTTTTTCCCTGGGTTGGTGCCCATATCTTTATGTTCATTGTCTTTTTTGATCTTCATGTTTTATTTTTTGGTAACTTTTTGATGAACAAAACATAATTAAAGAAATAAGAAGCCAACAAATATTCACATGCAATTATCAAGTAAGAGAAATCAAACCTGATTTTCTAGCCTTTGGTCTCTCAACATTGAATGAAAGCTAAGGTTAAAATATGATAGTTTGAAGATCACATTTTGTTGGCATTTTTTAGGAATGGACAGCTATCTCTGAATCTAGGATGAACTATGTTGTGCATCTCGAGGCAAGTGTTGGACGAGGGTGATGATAATTGGTGGAGGGGCGAGTTACTTCAAGGGACAATGAAGGAGGAAAGGTCTTGTAAAAAAGGTATACAAAGGAATTTTGAAGTTTGTTAGGTTGAGACTAGAAGGGTCATGTAGCTATTAAACATCCTCAAAAGAGGCCGACAATCTCAGTCCATTTGGCAACAGAACCAAGACCTAGTTAAGTTATGTATCTTGCCTCTTACGTTGAAAGTACTGCATGGAGGATGGAGTCTTTCTATGATAGAGACAATATTGATCTAATGTCACTATATATGCTCCTGAGATCGAGTCCAGAAATCTCTATGAAGAAAGCGAAGAAGTTTGAGTTGAACCCAATGACATAAATAAAATATGTGGTAACCCTAAACAGAAGATTTGACCCTGTGGTAGCATTTGGTGAATAAGAGGTATTTGAACCCTTTGTAATACATATGAAAGGATACTAAGTCATCTATGGAAATGACAACATACACTATGGAGAGACCTATGATGTATATTATAAGAAATTAAGTTACACGCATACATGATGATTTCACTTACTATACAAAGTCATCTTAGGTCTTATACAACACCTTTATAGTCTACATCAACAATTTAAGATGGCAAAGAAAAGAATCTTATATAACATAACTGAACCTATAACATCTTTGGCGACATCTGAATATTTTAAGGTGCTAAATATTTTAAATCTCAATGACAGTATGCCTATGTGGCATACGAATTTTGTGACATATTTCTCCGTTCAGACATTTTTTGTGGTCTAATTCATTGTGCTAATTCGAAATCCAAAAGGTACATGATGATACGAATATTTTAGACACCTTATTCTCAAAAAATCAAAAGTACCCCTCACTCAAGTAAAAGTCTATTATATGAAGATACATGAAGAAATAATTACTATTGGAAGGACCAAAGTCTACTTACTTGCCATATGAGATCTAGAAGAATCATTCAAATATAATTAATGATGCAACGTCCTAAGGATTAATCCAAGTTCAATAAAAAGCTCTATGGTTTTGGTTTAAGGTGTGAAGGACAATATAATAATTTATAGAAAAATTTTGTTATATCCATGCAATACAAAAATTAAGATATGTCACCTTGTTGTCATATGTAGTAGATCACCTCTAAAGGAGACGTTGAGATGAAAACTTATCAATAGCGGTGTTACATTTTCCTAAATAAAATATCGTGATATTTGTAGAACAAGTATGTAAATCAACCACTACCAAGACTAATTTTCTACAGATGACACTATGAAGTCAACTTGTATGATTATGAAGCATGAGTGACAAAGGATGTTTTCTCTATGGTTCGACAGTTCGAAAGTCTAAGGTATATTTAATAAAAATAATAATACATCTTTGCATGGATCAAGTAAGGTCAAAAGAGGTACGCATCATTATTTTTCACTTTGTAATTATTTTACTAGCTATTGTGCATTGATAAGTCTTTTAGATCATGGTTATTAATCTTATGCTCTTTTGAAATTTAGTGTCAAGAAGATATGTCAAAAAATTTCATAGAATTCGAAGCATTCTCCTCCATATTTGGACTAGGTTTTTATAGTCAAAGAAAGAAAACTCTAGTATAGAAGTCTTTTCAATAAAGTTTCTAGGGTTCACATAGAATTTGTTATTCCTAACATGACAAGATCTTGAATACCTTAAAGAATATATGGTTTTATAACTAACTCTCTAATGTAGTTGTATAACTTGAATACTTTGGCATATAGGGTTTGTAAACCCTAGAAAATTTTGGGATAAGAAGAAAAACCATAGGAATAGAAACCCTAACTAAGTGTTTCCATTATTAAAAGAAAAACCTAGTTCTTTAGTTTGACGAGAATTACATCATGGTGATATAAAGACAAGGTTGGTGAACAAGTCCAAGATGAGGGAGCTAACCCTTTTCAAAAAGATATGTATCCTACATTTCCTTGATTACTACTGATGAGCTCCATCATTAGGTACATTGGGAGGGGTTAATGGTCACCTTTTTTCCTTATTAAGTTTGCTTTTCTTGCATTTTAATTATATTATGGGTAGTGATTGAGGCTTAACATACTTCGAGTACCTAACATAAGATTAAATGTAGGAAAATCATAAAGATATGGCATTTTTGTGGATATTTTGTCATAAAGACTCAGAGTAGATAGCAAGGATATATTCTAGGGGGTTTTCCACCCTCCTTACCTCCCAAAGGCAGCCAAGGGATCCTCGAGATTCCCTCCAACAGCTTGAAATCAAAGGCAACCAAGCAAACTCAATACCAAGTGCACTCAAGCCATACTTCACTTGGAGTCAAGTGGACTCAT
Source organism: Pinus albicaulis (assembly GCA_034641835.2). Classification (NCBI taxonomy): domain Eukaryota; kingdom Viridiplantae; phylum Streptophyta; class Pinopsida; order Pinales; family Pinaceae; genus Pinus; species Pinus albicaulis. The sequence continues at coordinate 172,209,618 of CM076570.1, forward strand.
AACCTATTTTCTAGGGCGTTGTTGGTAGCTACCCTTTAGGTTAAATAGAGCTAAGAAAGCGCTCATTAGGATTCAAATTTTGGAGAAAGCGATTAGGCTCTTTGCTCTTGTAATCAGTTTTTCAAGAATTTTATATTGATGTAATGAGACTATATTTTTAAATGAAATGATTATTCATAATTTACCTTACTGATCTAGTTCTATAGAGCTAGTCTTGTGGGCTAGGGCCCAATCCATGTGCCTCGGCCTCTCTTGTGTAATCGTTCTTTACTTTCATGTCATTTAGCTAGTTTTGCTTATGAATATTTATCTAGTTTGTTGGTATTTTCATTCACTATTTTATTTTTCTTCCATTTGTATTTTGTTGTATATTAGTCTACTTACATGAGTGGTAGAATAGGTGATAACTCCATAAAGTTGTGAGTCAAGCCTCCCCCTCTCACCTATGTCAATAGAGCTTGAGGAGGGTAGACCTTCCCCACAGACCAAAAATGAATTTAGTTTATTATTTCTTGGAATGGATGATATTAGTTGTTGTAATTCCATGAACATGTTTAGTATGCTATGGTAGATCTCTGGTTATATATTAGGATAGATTTGCTTTACAAATTCAAGTCATCTTTTCCATTGTCTTTATCAAGAATTTGTCCATTTTTATTGCATGAATAGGTAGTTTTATTGCAGGCATAGGTAGCACAGTCAAGTAGAAGTTCACCATCACCTCCAAATTCATCTCTCATCTTCCTTCAGCCCTCTATTCATCAAGATCACCATCAGCCATGTTTTCGGAATTTCCATCCCTACACCATCAGCAAACCCTAGGGGTTCAAGACAGGACTCCCAAGAGGCCCTAATCTTGGAAAATGGGTGGGCCATATCCCAATCGTCCTCATCCACCGTCACACCACCTTCCTTACCCTTTTTCCACCTCTTTTTGGCCTCGGATTTCCCTCGGCCTGTTTCCTGTAGAAATTCAAGACTTAGATGTAGCACTATAGGAAACATGTAGCAGCACTTGAAATAGCACCTATGGGCCCCTCTTTAAGCCCAGAAACCACCATGGCCATCTTATAAGCCTGAAAAAAACCACTCATAAACCTCTAGCCTTGCCCCCGTGTTTTCAAGCCTTCCATCAGCCACCTTAGCACTTTCTTCTCCTAGCTGCAAAACAACACATTTTCAAGCACAGTTAGGTCATGAATAGTTGCATGAATAAAAACATGATAGATAAATAACAGGGTAAGTAGAGTGTGTTTAGCCATTTGGCCCATCTAATTGTGATTATATTAGTTTCCTTTATGCCATTTCAATTAAGCAATTTACTCCATGCAAGGTACCTAGGTTGCTTTACAATTATTATCATAGTCTAATAAGTAGATTTGTTTCATTGTAGAATAGTTAGATGTAATTTTTTTTTTGGTATTGTAGTTTGTACTTACTGATAGTTCCATGGATTTGAATCAATCTTAGCCCTAGGCCTAATTTCAGAAGTGTGACAGAATTCACCTAGAAACCATAGAAGTAGCACCCTTTCGTAGAGCTCAGAAGAAGATGACATGAGTATAATGTGTCTACTGTGTATATAGCACTGTCACCTCCAAGTTTGTATGAACCCTGGGCTGATAAAGTAAAGTAGGGTAGCCTCTGGGAGTTGCAGCATTCTTGGTGCAATACCAGGGCTCACCACTTTTTGGTGTCATTGTTAGGGAGGTGTCTAGTAGATGCTTTGATCTTATTTAAGCATTATTTTCTGATTTCCTTTTTCATTTTGTTTCATAAATATTTAAAAAAATACAAAAAATTATTATTTTCATACCTCATAGGAATATGGATACTCACGGAAAAATTTTACCTAAAACCCCCACATCACCACATAGTCACCCTTTACTTCGCTTCAGTGGTTGTGAGATTTAACACACCATAGGTGAGCCTTTTGAAAATTTTGAAGAACCTATTAGGGAAGAAGAATATCTTGTTTCAAATGAGGGACCTGCTTCACCTATCTCAACCATGTCTGACACTGAAACCCAGGAAGCTTTTCCCATTAGAGAGGCAGATGGGGAAACTAAGATGAAAAACATTAGCCCCTCAGCTCTTCCTCACTTTCATGGACTTACTTCAGAAGACCCTAACACATTCATGTTTGAATTTGATGTTGTCTATAGGACCTATGACTATGCCTCAGATGATCAGAAATTGAATATATCCCCATCCACCCTTAAGGATGCAGTCTTGCACTGGTTCAGGGGTCTACATGGGAACAGCATCACTACCTGTGCATAGATGCAAGATACCTTCAACAACAAATACAAAGATTATTGTAGATCCAACGAAAAAAAGGATGAGATATTTAGGATGAATCTAGGGCCTAATGAATCCATAGAAGACTAGGAAGAGAGGTTTCAGTTAAACTATAAGATAGCCAACTATACTCTTGATCCTGGATCACTTAAACTTGTACTTCTCTGAGGGATCAGAGAGGAGGTGATAGAAACCTTAAATATGTTATCAAGAGGAGATATCTACCAACTTCCTTATGAAACAACGAAAAATATCTTCAATAACCATTCTAGGGCAGTTAGGAAGAAAGGAAGAGCTGGCCAAAGTACATCCAATACCCCTTCCTCTTCCACCTCCATCAAACATGAGATTGGAAATATGTTGGAGGACTTCAAGAGTGACATGTTGCACACATTTTCTTTGCAAATGGACACAATGCAGGTCAAAAGGAAGCAAGAGGAATAAAAAAGAGCCTTAGCTATATTTTTCCCTAGATGTACCAAAAAGCACCCGAGAAATGAATGTCCACTAAGTGTCGTAGAGCTTTTCTTAGTCCGTGTTGGCTTGAGGGGTCCTGGCCTAGGTTCATATTTAAGGTTTGCCAACGAACCCCTATACTACTGGCTCTTTCGGAAATGACCTATTTTTGCATGCCAAGGTCTCACCCGAAGTAGTATGGGTGGGTGTTGGAACCAGGTTTCTGCACCCTAGGAGAAAGCGGGTAATTAAGGCAGTCCTATTGATATCTACCAGGTTCGCACAAATGCAATATTATCACCGAGCCCTTAACACTATAGACAGCATGTAAACATAAACAAAGCTACTATTATTAAGAATATATTAGCAACACCTTTTCATCCACGTGCGCATCGGTAATTATCACCACAAAATAACACAATTGCAATTAATTCATATAACACAAACATGATTGCAAATAATTCAGGAAACGCAAAGATACTTCAATAGTAAACGCAACTATTTCAGGTAACATGGAGATACTTCAACAGAGTATACATTCATTAACATCCAAAACCAAGTTACAACCCAAGTCACAGCCTGCGCACACAGCCATCGGGGTCCGCACACAGCAGGACTGAGGATCTCCGCGCACACAGCCAACAGGAGTCCTTACCTAATACTACCCAAAACAGATCTCAATAGTTCGTACTTAGCATCAATCTTACTTACTTTCCCTTAGACTCAAACTGTTACACCATTTTTTGGTCATATAACCTGTTACTATTAGATGGACCTAAGTACACCATGTAAGACCAATTTTACCCTAAGCAAAATTGCTTTCACTATGAAAAATAACTTATTAAACCACCTTTATGAAGTTGTTTATGGTCTAAACAGGAAACCCCATGAGGAAATATTAAATAAATCTACATTTGTTTGATTTTCCTCAAGGAATAATTAGTTAAACAATAGTTTAATTAATATTCTTGGTCATATTTAACCCAAAACAAGAAAATTAATTAGATAAATTATTATTTATCTTATTATTTTCTAGGAATAATTATTTAAATCTTATTCAAATAATATTTTTTGTTAAATTTGACTAAATCATTCATTAATAATTAAATAAATCATTATTTATTTGATTATTACTCAACCACATCCTTAAAATGATAAATAAATCATTTATTTATTTATTATTTACAAATAAAGGGATTTGACCCAAGTCAAATTTCTTTTCCCTCCAACAAAAATAATAAAATATTCCATAAAAGTTGGATCTTGATTTGGTTAATAATATTTTAATTATGCACCAATATCTAGACTAACTCAATATTTTGTTATAAATAGAAGGGTTTTTCCATTCATTCACCACCTTTTGTTGCCTAAATATCACTCTGGATCTATACTTTTGGTCTGACTTTGATCCACCATCATTGTCACATCTTTCTATCTTTTTTCTTGTGAGCTCCCTTTGAGTTCCATTTTTGTCTGGGTTTTCTACACCATCAAGAGAGGAATTTTAGATCTGAAGTGTTGAGGACTTACAAGAACCCATCCCATTGAGGAGAACTCATAAAATCCTTCTATGTTTTCCTCCCAGGTGCCCTTAATATAAAATTCATTCAACATATTCTTGTCTTGTCTATTGGATGCATGGAACAACTATTGTTTTTATTTACTGCTTAATGTCTTTTAATGCATAGATCTATATTTTTGTAGCATTTATCTTGATCAACTAATTGCAAATATGAAGATATTGGCAGCCATCTTTGCTATTGGGGTTGTTTGTTATGCACAACTAAAGTGGTCTTTTTTCGTACACTTGCGATTAAGATTCATACTAACAACTGGCGACTCCACACGGGTTTACGATTACGCATTTGTTGTCCTTTTTAAGATCCCTACATATCCAGCTGCTTCAAACCCTAGGATTTCTCTTTAGTTTCTTGTTTTTCTTTTCTTGATGTTTTTTTTAACCTATAAAACCCTAAAACATTAAAAATTCTAACTTCCATGGGTTTTGGGACCTATTGCGCAGTGTGAGACATCGATTGCGAGTGAGACGACACATTCTACTAAAACCTACTCTAAGAGTCGAAAAAGCAAGTCACTTTTTTGGGCCCCGCACGTGACCTGAACCTCGAGTGCAAAACGAGGCTTAAGCTGAGCCTTTGCGAAATCGGTGTTGCGACCTGGACTTTTTGCGGGAGTTTTTCTGGAAGTTTTATGGGTTTGTTTGGGCCTTTGTTCTTGGTTGTCTGACCTCTGTCTCCGCCCATTCTGGACCTATACTTGTTCTGTTTTACTCATCTAAGTGGGAACCTAGCCCCCTAGAACTTCAATACCCTCCACCTATTATGGAAGAGTTTTAGCTGCTGCAGTTTGTCTGAAATTTCAGATTGTTCAGCCATTTGTTTAGATCTGATACCTTACCTTTAGATCCGCTTTATATTGGCTATTTATCCATCCAAATCACCTCCTTTTATTTTTTTTTGGGTTTTCCTCTAGGGTCCCCTCCGCTTCCCTCCAGGTTATAGCCTTTCGCCACCTCATCTACAACAATTTTTCCTTTGATTTTTTGTTGTTTTTCTGCACCTATTTCATGCAGATCTGACCTTTAGATCCCTGTCCCTCCTGAACTTAGATCTATTGGCTATTTTGGTGTGTTTTGAATAGATTTTTTCCCACCTACAGACTACTTGTTGAGAGGCCCGCCTCTTTGTGCTTAGATTATTACATTATTAGCTGTTTATTTTCTATTATTTCGGTTTCATATATTGTTATCTGCAGTTTTATTTACAGTTATACAACACACTTTTTCTTTTTCTCTACAAACATCTGGTTTTAAAAATTAAAATTTACACACTTTACACACACACCCTAAGTGAAGAAGAGATTGGTTAACACCGCCAAGAAAAGACTTTAACATTGAAATCAATTGATCCTACACCTCTCTACCCTTGTTTCGACATTGTAATCAGTTTATCCTGCACCTCTCTGCCCTTTTTGGTCTCTCTTCCCTTTGTGTCGTGTTTATGCTATCCTCATTGCGCCACCAAGGCATTTATCCTGGAGACTTCTTGGCCTTCACCCTCAGTTTTCGGTAGGAAGACTTACTCCTCCGTGTAGGATTTGAGTTAGTCCTCCACCGAGTCTGCACTCTGACTCCTCTTCTGGTTCATTGGGTTCTCCTTCTGGTTCCGCCCCCAATTCTCCTCTTGTCACCTTCACCATGTTTGGTTCAGGACCTAATGCTGGTGGTAGCCCTGGCCCTAATTCTGGGAATACTACTAGTGGGACTGCAACAGGAACTACTCCAGCTGCACCCTTGCTACCCTATATGGCAGGCCTCAGTCTTCCCGATTTTAACTAGTTGATAAATGACCCTATACACCATGACACTAGTTGGCCTACTATGTCGACCAAGCAACCTTTTGACATCCCCAAGTTTGAAGGCCTTGCTGGAGAAGATCCTACAAATCATGTTCGATCTTTCCACATGTGGTTTTCATCTAACTCCATTACCGATGACTCTATCCGTCTTCGGTTGTTCCAACGTACGCCTACTGGCGAAGCTTCTAAGTGGTATGTTGATCAAGCCTCATTCTCTCATACGACCTTTGCAACTCTTTCCCAGGATTTTTAGTCTTATTTCCATCTTCCCCTTCATTATGACACTGGTACCGAACTTTTGACTTCTTTTCGTCAATAATCTGCAACCCGCCTATCCGATCATGTCTAGGAATGGCGAAGAAGAAAGAGCCTATGTTGAGCCCCTACATTAGAATACCGTGTCTACTTGGACTGGCTCCTTATATCTGTCTTGCTTGCTATCAAAAAATATGTGGCATCGCATTTCCCTCAAATCGAAGAAATCGCTCTCCAAATTGCGTTAAAATATGACTTGATCTACGCTCAGTCGGGTTATGTTTATACCATTCTGCCTGATCTTCCTAGACCAAGTGGTGCCAACGCACCGGGGGCATCTCATGCTGCCGACGGTATCGTTGGAGCTCTCTCTCATCCATATGCTCAACCTCCCATGGGCTATGGTTTTCCTCAGGGGGGGCCATCACCTCCTGCACTTTTCCCCCTCCCGGTAGCATGTATCCAGGATACGGCATGCCTCCTCCTTTTGCCCAAACTCCTATTTACCACAATGTTATCCAACCTCCTTATTATCCATATTCGCAGCCTGATGCTCCAGCTCCTCCAGCATTAGCACCTCCTCCTCCCTTGCCTTCTCAACCCCTGCAACAGCAACCACCGCCCCCTCAAGGATAGGTGTATGCACAGCAGGGCGCGACTAATCCTCCTCCCTCTAAAAATAAGAGGAAAGGCACTCAAAATCCATCTGCTCCCGGTAATCCTGGAACTAATCCTCAAAAAAATGCACCTAACACTGCTAACCAGCAACAGGGCGCTCAGCCCAAGAAGGACAGGCATGTTCGCATGAACAAGACCTGTTCTTGTTGTGGTGTTTATGGTCATTACATGCATGATTGTCCTCTTTTACCACATATGAAGCAGATGTGGGAGTCTCAAGCAACATTGTGATGACAGCAAAGCCTCCCTTTCCATCCCTCCCACTACTGCGCCTAGTCAGTCGGTTGTGTTTACTAATCCTTTCCCTCAATAGGTATTTGTGGCTACCCAACCACCTGAAGGTCAGGTGGCCACTCAACCTCCTCCATCTGGTACCTCTGATTACCAGATTCTCATGATGAAATCTAACCAACCTACAACCATAGATATCAATCTTCAGACTCGGTCCCAACAGTACAATAAGCCTCCCACTACGTCTATCCCCGAGCCACCTCCTTTGGTCTCTATAGAGCCTCTTTCGACACCTAATGGTCCTTTGCAGATCCCTCAGCCTAAGGCAGAGATTCATACCAAGATCCCTAAGAGACCACTACGTCGAAATGTTACTTCTGGCAAAGTTGCCCATTCATATAGTATAGTAGATGATTTGGCACAATCTCCTGCTGCCATTTCAATGCTAGAACTCCTTCAGTCGTGCCCTTCACAACGAAAAGCTCTACTATCTGCCATGGGCACCGTAGATCCTTCTGATGATCGCTTCATCATCTTCGATGTTGACCAGTCAGACCATACTCCTCTTCCTACTTTTGTCGCCTTCCAAATCCCAGTCAAGATCCGTAACGCCAACATTTCCCGGTGCATCATTGATGAGGGGGCATCCACCTGTGTGATGCCCGCTTCAGTTTCAAAGCAACTTGGATCACCTGAGTTGGCTCCTTCCACAATCACTCTTCGAGCATGGGATGGCCATGCCTTTCAGCCCATTGGCCTATTATGCAACTGTCCTATTACTCTTGCAGGCAAGACTGTTTGCGTTGACGTAGAATTCATAGATGCCCCCTTAGATTACAACATTATATTCGGTCGTAGCTACACATATGCGATGTCTATTGTCCCATCTGCAGTCCACCACAAGATGTCCTTCCCTCATAATGGATAGATAGTCACCATTGACCATTTGACATATTACAAACCGAAGTCTCAGACCTCCCCTAAGTCCATCATCTCTTCGGTGGCTAATAAGCAAACCATCGATCCTTTAACCAATCTCTCACCCGGAGTCTACAAAGACTCCTCATTTCTTGGTATATTACCTGGTCTTCCTCCTCTTGTCTCTGATTCCATCTCATTGAATGTTTTCATGATGCAATCATCTCGGGCCTCCCTCAAGCGGCCTGGTTCGGCTATTCAACAGCCTCGCCCTCTGCAGCCTACTCCTAACCCTTAAATTCAGCCTTCTGGACCCCCTCCTCCTAGCCCTTCACCTACAGATGGTGTTCATGAGCCCTTCTATCCTCCTAGAATGGTTCCTCCAGGCCTTAACCATCTTGGAGTCATCCCGCCTAGCCATTACCCCTCTAGTCATATACCATTCCTAGCTCCCCCCTAGGAGTGTACACAGTACCTATCATGGCTACCCTCTCTCTTCCTAACCTAACCCTTGGGATTCATGTCTTGTACCTTGATCCTCCAGCCGCTACCCTGCCTGGTCAACCCAAACCTTATCTTGTTTTGACTCCAGTTCAACTAGTCCCCATGACTTCTCTCGTTGTTACAGTGCCTCAGCCCCTCAACAGGAACCACCTCCTGTTGCGACCGCTTTGAGTAAGAAGGGAAAATCTCGCAAGAGGACATCAAAAGACAAGGCTGCCCCGACTAACCCTGCTCCTCCTTGGCCTCCAAATCGTACCATCCAGTGTGTTTTGTGTGATGTTGTCGATCATGCCACCCATACTTGTCCAAAGTTGCCTCATCTCAAACCCATGGGTAATGTCACGTTCCCTGAGTCTACGTTCCCGGAAATCTCTATTCCTTCTTTGACTGCAGCCAGGAACCCCAAGACTATTCACACCAACCATCCCTGTGCTTTGTGTCATCTCCATGGCCATTATACCCATCTCTGTCCCCACCTCAAGGATTTTCGCACCTCTATAGCGGCAGTTCTCCAATTCGAGGCCAAGCACAACAAGTCCACCGCTCCCTTATTTGTGTGTTTTGCTTTAGCATAACCATAGGACACATCAACTCCCATAGACATTCCCCCTTCGGATGTTGAAATGACAGAGTCTTCAGCCACTATCTACTACCTATCATCATTCATGATATCCACGGTGGAAGCTCCCTCTGAGACTTCCCCTTCTGTTTTGCTCGACCTCCCTTTAGTGATCACCCTGGGCTCAACATCAATGGATCCCTCATTTGCTTGTTCTTATGTCACACCTTGTGACGATGCGCAAGTGAACCTCTCTTCTCATGATGATGAGTCAGGTAGCTTTGCCGTGTCAGGTGGTCTTTCTTCCACCAATCACCCCATCTTCTATTACGATGACAACATTATGGAAGTAGTCACCACCCCTGACTTTATCTATCCCCCCTTACATTGAACCCATGCATTCAAACCCCATACACCTTGTGGCCATTACATTGACACCCAATGTTTGGGTAAGGGGGCACCCATATTTGAGAGACGAGAAAAAGAAATTATCCACAACTCTCCTAGTGTATTTAGTCGTGTAGACTCTAGTACCATTATTATTCCCCATTTAGAAGAACCTCTAGAGTCCCATATCACTTTAGATCATTCCAGGGATGATACCCCTCATCATTCCTGCATCTTACATCAGCAACCCAGTCCCCTCGACATTATTGTTGACCAACCTATGGGTTTTCTAGTAGAGCACCAGTTCATTATCTCCAAATCCACTCTTTGGGATAGTGACACCATGTATGCCAACCCAAAAACTTAAGTCCATTTACTTCATATATGCAGTACCAAAAGAGATTGGTAATCCTCCATTCCCTTTCTTGAACTGCATAACCATAATGAAAACAAATGGCGCACCACATCATAAAATGTGTTTAGATTCCCCCTTTCTAAATACATTTTGGCGTGACCATAACATGCTTGGGGGCACCTATGCCCCTCAACCATAAAAATCCTAGATCTTAGCCAAAAACAGCACTGAAACCTCCTTTCTCTGACAGATTGCACTTTTTAGGTCATTTCCTGGGATAGGTCACAATTTTCTGCCCAGTACTTGCTACCCAGGTTGCATAATAGACCCCAAAAAGTACGACCTGGCCTGTTCATGAGCTCTGGATGCCTAAACTGAAATTCTAATCCCCTTAAATGAAAAATTAAGGTTAGGCCTCTTACCTGCAACTGACAGATCTCGATTCCAACGGTTGGTTTATCTACTACAATCACCGCAATATTTAGGGCCTTCTCTCCTCTCTACATTCACCACAGCTACACTTGCAAATGGGTGAATTTGGAAGGAAAATGCCTTATTAAAAGAGAAACCCCTGATTTTTCTTTCGCCTGCTACTGCCAAACCATAGCTCAGTTTAAAAAATCATCTATACTGTTGGAAATTTCTCACCGAGCCCTCAAATGGGTATCTGTTAGTTTTTTGTGATTTGATACTTCACCGGACACATTTCGTCCAAGAAGGGTCACTTCCCCACTCCTCAAAATGGAGTTTCTTCACTTGCAACACTTTTACTTGGGGCACCACTTTGCCTCCATACTTGTCCATGCTCGTGTCAATTTTCGTCGTGAGTAACCATCATGTACTCATGTTTCTATGGTTCCCATTGGACCTTTTCTGTGTGGCAACATCATCGAGTCACCCATGTTTAGAGCATCCGAGTTGAGTCATAATCGCATTAATGGAGTCTATCCCGAGTCCCTTTGTATCCCGCCTTAGTCCTCCATCCTTCATTGCCTGGTTCCTCTCTCGTGTCGCACATTATGGCCTTCAGTCCTTCTGTCCCCTATCCCTCATGATATTGTGTCAGTCGCTACTAGGTCATCCATGCCTTTTATGCTCTAACAAGGGAAGTCGTACGTCTGCTACTCAGTATCCCCCATTTTATCATCATCCCTGGTGTCAATCTGTCAGTCACTCTTCTATTTTCTCTCGTGCCTTAGTTGAGGATCCCTTATTGCCTCACCTATGGTGGACCTCCTTCTGTCGACATCAGATCATTCATTCCAGAAGACAGGTCTAAAGGGCGGTGTACCTTGGTTCCATATTCCACTCTTGTTCGGTGCCTTGGATCAGGCAAAGGGACTCCTTATTTCCCTTTGACTTGATTGTTTCTCAGCTCTAGCTCCTTTTAGCATGATCGAGATCCGTATACTTGATGGTTCAGTGATGCCGCAGCTGATATCGGTGATTCCCAGGTGTGTTTGAGATGTTTTCAGCCTTCATGAGGGGGTAGCCCTACAGGTAGCCCCCCACATGCCCGGATGACCTCTTCATTACAGCCTTTGATGCAGCTCCATATATTTGATGATGTCGGCCTCAGCCACTTGCAGCACCTTTTTGTATGCATGTATCAGTCATATTTTCAGAGCCCTTTCCTATTTACAGGGGCATTTGGGTTGTATTTGTATCTCATGTACTCAGATATTATTGTATAAGTCTTGGCCATTATCCCAGGCACAATATGTATGTGGGATTCATTATCATGTTTTTACCTGGCTCATTTTTATGTCAGCACATACTATATTGTTCATTCCCTTGTTTATTGGACGTATTATTCTTTGTACTTTGTCTCGGCGGGCATAGGTATGCCTCCCCTGCCGCCTATAGCACAGGTACTCACTCATAAAAGAGACTTATTGCACCTGTAATTCTCACCTCCTCAGGGTCTAGTCCTCTAGTGCTTTGGTATACCTTATATTTCTCTCACTTTGACTTCCCCTTCAGTGTCTAGTGATTGAGTTCTTACAACGTACTTCGGTCATACAATTATCTCCTAACGCTCACACGCTGGGGGAGAATTTGTTACTCCATTTTTTGGTCATCTAACCTGTTACTATTAGATGGACCTAAGTACAGCATGTAAGACCAATTTTACCCTAAGTAAAATTGCTTTCACTATGAAAAATAACTTAGTAAACCACCTTTATTAAGTTGTTTATGGTCTAAACAAGAAACACCATGAGGAAATATTAAATAAATCCACAGTTGTTTGATTTTCCTCAAGGAATAATTAGTTAAACAACAGTTTAATTAATATTCCTGGTCATATTTAACCCAAAACGTGAAAAATTAATTAGATAAATTATTATTTATCTTATTATTTTCTAGGAATAATTATTTAAACCTTATTTAAATAATATTCCTTGTTAAATTTGACTAAATCATTAATTAATAATTAAATAAATCATTATTTATTTGATTATTACTCAACCACATCCTTAAAATGATAAATAAATCATTTATTTTTTATTATTTACAAATAAAGGGATTTGACCCAAGTCAAATTCTTTTTCCCTCCAACAAATATAATAAAATATTCCATAAAAGTTGGATCTTGATTTGGTTAATAATATTTTAATTATGCGCCAATATCTAGACTAACTCGATATTTTGTTATAAATAGAAGGGTTTTTCCATTCATTAACTAACTTTTGTTGCCTAAAGATCACTCTGGATCTACACTTTTGGTCTGAATTTGATCCACCATCTTTGTCATATTTTTCTATATTTTTGCTTGTGAGCTCCGTTTGAGTTCCATTTTTTTCTGGGTTTTCTACACCATCAAGAGAGAGGAATTTTAGATCTGAAGTGATGAGGACTTACAAGAACCCATCCCATTGAGGAGAATTGGTAACATCCTTCTATGTTTTCCTCCCAGGTGCCCTTAATATAAAATCCATTCAACATATTCTTGTCTTGTCTATTGGATGCATGGAGTAAACCTCGTTTTATTTACTGCTTAATGTCTTTTGATGCATAGATCTAGATTTTTGTAGCGTTTATCTTGATCACCTAATTACATATCTAAGGATATTGGCAGCCATCTTTGCTGTTAGGGTTGTTTGTTATGCACAACTAAAGTGGTCTTTTTTTGTACACTTGCAATTAAGATTCATACTAACACAAAATATCTATCTATTTATATCATCATAGCATGTGTTATCCTGTGGTCTGCAAACCGTGGTTTGTGAACTCTAGGTCTACCCTTTGACCCATTACAATACATTAGGGGCTTTGACCTGCCCTAAAACCCTTGCGCTAGACTAATTACTACAAAAAAAAATATCAAAAACACAGCTAGGGGACCCTTTTCCAACAAGCTCACAACACAATCTTGTGACTCGTCCCGAGTCACAGCAGCCATGGGGTTTGCATCTTTTCCTGGAGCTTCTTGATTGCATCGACCAGAGGGGGAAACACTCCTTCGCTCTGCATGGCAACATTCTGCACAATGTCCACCAACTTTTGTGAAGTTGGGCCTTCTGTGGCAGCGGTGACACTCTCCTGGGTTTGATTCAGTTGTTTGACCGCGACATCCAAATCCTGAGATATCTTGAGGGCTTCATCGTCCCATGGATTGATTTGGTCACTCATAACCTTCTTCTTGTGGCAAATCCCTTCCAAGTCATATTTGAGCGCATGGTTGGCTTGCAGACATGCCAAGTGTTGGGTTGGGATCAGAGTGGGCATTGTAGCCTCCATTTCCTTGAATTCTTCTTCCTTCTGGCGTAGTTCTTGTGTAAATTCACACAGAAGAGGGTTTCGTTGCACCATAGACCAAAGCTGCATAGTTGTCTCATGAAATTCGGCGTCCTGAGCAATTGTTATTGTAATGGTGTTCGTAGCTTCTGTGACTAGCGCAGCTCTCTAGGTGTGTACCTCAGGAGGGGTTTCCGACTGCAACTTAGCTTGCAACGCATCAATCTGCTACTCCATATTGGCCTTAACACTCTAGATCTTGGTCCGAGAAGCTTTCAGAGTTGCGACGAGTCCCTCAATATTGGCCTGGGAGGTGGCAAAGGCCGGAATGTCTTCGGACACATCTGCACAAAGTCTGTTGATCAGACACTCCAACTCAGTCTATTGTGCGGCGGTAAGGATACACACGGCCTCTGCCTAGGACACCTCAATATTTTTTTTCTATAATGGCCTGCATGGTTGTACTTAGTTGTTTTTGCACCCATCGATCTCTGTGTTGGATTTCCTCAAAGAGGGATGTGTGGAGAGCCTGCAGCGGCTTGCCCTGAAGCCGGGCCAAGTCCAGATGTACTTCTGCACAGGCCTGGACTTGCGCACATAAGCTAGGCAGACTCATAGTGATTTTTGCATTTGGCAGGGGGCAGAGGTGACTCTCGGTCGTGGAGATCAACTCAGTGTTGGTCGCTTGAGGCAGCCTCACTTGCACCATGCTCGCCTGCAGGGTATCAGCTTTGAGCTGAATAGCTTGGAGCTCGGACTATAATATGGTGAGTGCGGCCTTCTGCTGCTCTTCCAAGGCAAGCCACCTGTCCTCCGAAGCTAGGGTGACCACATCTGAAATTTGCTCCAAATATTCCTCGGTTAAGGTAACCTCAATCTCCCTACTGGGCCTTGTAGCTCGTCATTTCGTTCTCCTGCCCTTGAGAGGTTCTTCTATCCATTTCGTGCCCCGCAGGGAACCAGTGCCTTGCGCATCCAGGCCCTTAGTCTCCATGTCTCGCTGCGACTCCCACTCCACACCTTGCATTGCATCCTCCATCGTGGTGGAGCCTTCTGGGCCACGGCATTTTGAGTTCTTAGCAGTATCAGGTGGGGTGGTTTTTGGGGCTGCGCTTGTACTAGCAGTTTCGGTCGTGACAGGGCCATCTGATTTGAATCCTAATTTCCAGTGCGGCGGCCAAGTGATGATGAGCTGATCGATTTCTTCATCAGAGACCATGTAAGGCAGCAACATCCAAGTTGGATTCTTACGGCCTTGAATCTGCACGTTGTGCATTATAACCTGGAATTTCGCAATGCGCTTATACTTTTCATAGACTATCGGCGATAGGCATGGCCGGGAGTGAATTTCTGTTGTGAGTGCACCGTAAAACAGTACCAAAAATACTTTATTTTCCTCAATACGCTTTGCATCCTTTCAATCCCACAAGTTTGCCTAGCGCGCCCCTTCGCACATGCCCGGTTAAAGTTCAGGGAGGAACGATCCTTCAGGGGCTTCACACATGCCCGGTTTGAGTTCAGGGGCTTCCCTTTTCGCAGCGGATAGCAAGCTAAATTACATAGGCGGGGATAGATGTAGCCTGGCACTTGCGCATCATTTTACAAGCCAGCAACAGGGTACCCATACACACTCCAGGGTCAGCAATAGTGTTGATCAGGAACCCTCTTGTGTTTCACTCAACATGGTAGTCTTCTCGCACCTTGTTAGTGATATGTTGCTCATCCTTCTTGCCGACGCGCTCCATGGGATTAGGCCCCTCCATGGGGTGACCACTAATGCGGTGAATTAGGGCAGTATCGATGGGAATTTGATCCTGGATCCACAAGCTGTCGTCATGGATCAAGGCTAGCAATTGTCGTACAACCAAGTCGGTGATATTGTATTGGAAAAAGTGAGGTATCTGCAGCAAGTTTAGTAATCTTGAACCTTCTAACCCGTGCACCCACGGCATTGGTACTACCTTTAGCACACCGTCCTCCAGTAATCTTTCGAGATATAGCACTGGTGCCAATTCTGGGAAAGCCTTCAGGTTGGCAAGGTCGTGATCGTCGAACTAAACTGAGGGGAGTCTGCCAAATGCTTCTCCAATTATGGGGACTTCATCTGGAATCAGCAACATTTACAGATAGGAGTGTACAACATCAATATTCTTGGGCATGTGTACCGAGGGTTTTCTAGGCCGAACATAGGGTGGTAGCCAAGTTAGCGGGGCAGCGAGCAGAGCTTCTTCCAGAGCAGGCAAAGGTCGCTTCACCAGGTTAGGCAAGCATGCCTTAGGCACCTTTCAGGGGGATTGCACGTTATGAGGGGAGGTTTGTGGCTTCACCCCAGCCCATTTTGTAGTCCTCCCCTGCCCCTACTCCTGGCCTTTCCCCTTACTCTTCTTTTTCTCCACCTACTTCCCCTTGGTCAGTGTGGACACGACCTCTTCGACTTCAGGGGTTACCTCCAATACTTCATTGGATGCTCTCTTAGTAGAGGCCACGATCTTCGATGACTCAGCGGGATTGGTCGCAGTCATTCTTGCTCGGAAGACGAACTCTGGTTGCTGCTCTCATAGGGGGTAGCACGGCCAAACATGAACAGAGCACAATAGTTACCGAAATTTTCAAGGCACAAGACTTTCAAGATATGCGGAACCCAATTCTAAGCTACCCTCCTCCATTTATAGCTTTGGATAGTGAACAACAGTCAGATGGAACTTAGTTGAAACTTACCATCAAGGAAACGGTAAAAAATCCTTGGAAATCGTCGCATTAATTGTCTACTACCTACTCCTTGCAATGGTAAAATTGGCTTTTTACCCAGCTTTATTATTCCAACAGCTAGTTTTCGCAGCTGCACATTAACCCTGCATGCCCAGCATACCTTTCCGTGCTCCGGTCAACCCCTGCATGCCCAGCGCACCTTTTAGTGTTGCGATCGTCCCCTGAACGTATAACGAGTCTGCCTGCATTTTTCCTCTGGCCTGAACGTACCCCTCCTAATACAGCTACTCCAGCCATATATTCATTTGGTATGCGCTGAGTTGACCCGGTATGGTTTGAGACGGATGTCGTCATTAGGGGAGTTTTGAGATCTAAAATGGGCCTCCTAAGGAAAATGTACAATAAAAATTCACTTTATGAGAACCAATCACATTTTAGAGGATGATATCATCTCCAATGGTTGAGGTGGCATTGCTTGAGTTAAAGGTACTTACTTGCTACATTCTAAATGGTGGATAAAAACTCATGGTTAACCATGATAGTGCTTTAAGTACTTTTAAATTCATAAAGTGAAGTACTAATAATAAATGTCATTTCACACTTTTTGAATAAAATATTACTATTGTCATTTCATATTTTTTGAAAGAACCAATGCATATCCTTACATAATCTTCATGTTTTTACACATTTTTCAATAAATTTATATTTGTATATTTTCATATATTTTTTTTTGAATTATATATTCATCTCATTTTACTTAATATTATAATTTCAAATTAATTATAATTTATTTTAAATTATTTAAGTACAAAGGACAAATGCATTAGTTGTTCAATGATAATGATATTTTATTGAAAAGCTTATTCTTATTTATATTTACATCAATACGATTTTTTTGTTAATTTTATTTTGATACACCTTTTCAATTGAATTTAACCATGGTTACATGGATTGTGGTGAAAAAGGTAAAATGCAAATTCATAAATATTATTGTATTGGTTTAGCTATTATTTTATTATTTACTTAGGAGGCCCATTTTAGACCTCAAAATTCCCCTAATGTGGCGTATCCTGGCAGGGGGTCCCCGCGCTGTGTAGCCAATCTCACTGCACCGCCATTCATAATTCTTGTTACGATATAAGGTCCCAACCAATGCTGGCAGAATTACCCTGGGTGGCACGCAAAATGGCTGTCATATAATAGTACTTGCTCGTCTTCTTTAAATGACTTCTGTCGGATATGCCTAACGTGCCAGGATATTTCCTAGACCTTCTGAACTTGCTGATGAAAGTTAACAATAAATTGATCTTCCTCCAAGGTGACTAGCTGCGTTAAGCGTTCCTCTATGATATCAGGCTCTGCCAAGTTTGTAAAGTTCGTTATGTGCAAGCTAGGAATGATATACTCCATGGGCATAATGGCCTCCTTCCCATAAACCAACTGAAATAGCATTTTCCCAGTCCATTTCTTGCACATGGTTAGATAATCCCAAAGGACTGACGAGATGCGCACATCCCAATCACTTCGATCAACATTACAGACCTTGGTAAGCTCCTATTCTAGAATTTTATTAAAATCTTCTACCGTTCCATTTTCCTGCGGGTGATATGGGGTACTTTTTGCGTGGTGGATTTGAAACTCCTCAGTTAAAGCTTGAATTGTGTCATTAAGGAAATGTGTACCTATATCACTCATCAAGATCTTCGGACAGCCAAACCTGGTTAAGATATGCTCAAAAATAAAGTGTGCAGTTGTATTTACAGTGCAATCCTTCACAGCTTGCGCTTCCACCCATCTAGTTACATAATCAGTCGCAGTGAGGATGTAGCGAGCACCTATCTTTTTACCTGGTGGGTTGATGGGCCCAATGAAGTCTATTGCCCATTTATCGAACGCCTGCAAGGCCATCTGTGGTTATAAAGTAATTTTTTCCCTTCGCGATGATCTTCCTGTCCGTTGGCATGTGTCATAGGCTTTGCAATAGTCGTGAGAGTCGTTATGCAGTGTGGGCCACCATAGCCCAGCTCTTAAGATCTTCTGTGCCATCACTTTTGTTGCATAGTGACCTCCTGCTACACCTTCGTGGGCTTTTGCTAAAATGGATTGTCTTTCATGCTCCAGTACGTATCTTCATAGCACCTCATCAACTCCCAACTTATACAGGTGGCCCGCAATGATGGTAAAGTCAACTGCGCGGATTACCAGCTCTTTTTTTTGTTGTATCGAATATTCTGTAAGTGCCATCCATGTAGTTAATAATTTAATAATATCAGAAAAGTGCTCATCAACCACCTTAATATAAAATAGTTGTGCATCGGGTAATCCTTCCTCTAGGTTGGTTGGTTATTCACCACTCTTGATTCGGGACAAGTAGTATGGTCCAGCAATTAATCTCCCCGGCTTCATAATTATCTCAAAGTCATATTCCTGAAACAGTAGTAACCATCGGCAAATCTTCCCCACCAACACAGGCTTATTGACAAGGTACTTCAAAGCTGAGTGATTCATGAACATCTTAAAGTGCCCTCCCAGTAGATAATGTTGGTATTTCTGTAGGAAATACACCATTTCCAGCCCCTCGCGTTCAGTAGTGGATTAGTTACTCTCCGCACTAGATATTTTTCTACTAGCAACCATATTCGGGTGGTCAATGTCCCCCTCCCTGGGCTGCGTAAGGACAGCTCTTAGGGTGATCCCTGAAGCATCCATGTGGACATGGAAAACCTTCCTCCAATCTGGAAATATGAGGATAGGTACAAAGACCATATTTTCCTTGAGTAGCTCAAAACTCTTCTGACTCTCCGTGTCCCAAAAAAATGATACGTCCTTCTTTAGCAACTTTTCCATGGGTGTCGTGATCAGTGCGTACCCTTGAATAAACTTCCTATAGTAGCATGTGTGCCCGAGGATGGAGCGCAGCTGTTTCTCAGTTGTGGGAATTGCTAAATTGGTGATAACTGCAACCTTGGCGGGGTCAACCATCAATCCCTGTCGACAGACTATGTGGCCTAACAAGATCCTGAAAGGTACACAAAATATGCACTTCTTAATATTGAGGGAAATCTGGTGCTTTCTACAAGCATCCAACATCATGCGCAGGTTCGAGACATGCTTCTTTACCAATCCAAATATTGTCCTATCATCAAAGTATACTTCGAGGAACTTGTGAATAAACTCCTTGAATACTGCGACCACTACTTGCGAAAATATGGCAGGGGAATTTTTGAGCCCAAATGGCATGACAGTGTACTAGAAGGATCCCCATTTGGTGGCGAAAATAGTTTTGTCGCGATCTTCAGGTGCGATCCTAGTCTGATGGTAACCTGAAAACCCATCAGTGAACGAGTATGCTTCCTACCCTCCCACACTGTCGAGGATTTCATCAGAGAATGGTGGAGGGAATGGATCATGTACACAAGCATCATTCGTCTTACACAATTCGACACAAATTCTTATTTCTCCTTTAGTCTTTTTCTCTTGGACCACCATAGGGCTTACCCAATCTGACTGTTCTACTAGTTCGATGATACATGCGGCTATCATGTTTTCGATTTCTTCTCTGACTTTCTGCTTATACTTAGGGTTCAATCAGTAAGGTTGTTGCTTGACAGGGCGTGCATCTAGTTTTAAAGTGATTCACATGACCCCCAGGTCCCTTGTGATACCTTTGAGTTCTGAAAATTTTGTGGGAAACAGATCCTCGTACTCCATGAGAAGTTACGCGACTTTCCCAATGGTATCATCATCCCAGTAATCCCAAATTCTATCCAGCTTAGGTTGTTCTTATGTTCCAATGTTGACTACCCTTAGCTTAAGAGGCTTGGTCACATTGATGGCTTGCAGTGGGGGTCCAGCAACTGCTCGTTCACCCTCAGACTCTGAGCTAGTGATATTTCACAGGTCTTCGTCACATTCCTCCATTGATAGATTGTGACAGTTAGAAATATCTTGCATCTTCATATCCCAAGTTGGTTCCCCATACTCCACATGAGGGTGTGATTCATCAAATACTAGAGCATCTATGTCTTCCAGGGCTTTATCTAATTCCTCAGTTCCTCCTATCAATCCCAACTTCCCCAAAAAATCGTCCCTCATGGTATCCCAATGGCGAGTGTGTTGATGTAGTTCTGCATCCAAATACCATGTGGTGGGGATTGGTCCCAAGGTATGAATAAACAGGTGGACCCCTTCATCCCAGGTCCTTTCACATCACACCTCCATCCATGAGGAAAAGTGCTTGCATGGGTCCCCGCGGCCGAGGAAAATCTCCCTGGGTAGGTGAACCGGGGGTTTAAACCGTAGGATCATCATCCTGTGACATTCCTCCCAATCTTGAAAAGTCCCCTTATGAGTTTCCCACCACTGTGCAGGGGTCTCACGCATGGCTAGGTTAAGCGCCCACATTCTCCAATCCCTTGGGACTTCTTCTTCGAATGCTCTAATAAAATCCCTAATACTACTAGAATCATCAAATTAAGGTAGCTCTCTTACCTCTAAGGAGATACACCGAAAGTTCTTTATGATCCTGAGACATCGTAGTGCAGATATGTCATGCAACCAGTTCTTCCAATTTTCAATCTCCCCATCGGAATCAGAGAGGCATTTTCTATCTTTCTCATAGCACAGCACTCCATCAGCCATAGGGTTAATCTAATCCTCGTCCCAGACGGTTAGTTTATAGATATGATCAACGTCGTCTTCTTCGTGCACGGTTTCTGTATACCGCTCTCCCTCTGCTGGGTCTAGAGGGACTATTACTCTCATCCCCGCATTCTCAAAAACCATGCTCCTTTTCTTAAAGTTGATAATGCCTCCCATGTCTATAGCCCAGTTTAGTCCTAGGAGCGCAGGATAAGGGTCTGCATCCTCTACAATTTGAATTACCTCAAAATCCGCATATACCTTAACTCCTGCAATATCTACCATAATTTTTTATAGTCTCCCCAACAAAATGATATTTTGTTGGTTAGCCATGCACAGCTATATAGTAGACCATTCCAGCTTAGTTTCTCCCATCCTCTGCCATGTCTATTTGGGCAGGACATTTGCATCAGATCCCAAATCCAGGATGACCTGATCCATTTCATAATCGCCAATCTGCACAGTTAGCCGCATTTCTCGACCAGTGCGTTTATTATGCCTATAAATTTTGTGGACATCTTTAATTTCCGTTGGAGGATTAGTCCTTTCCGCGCAACCATCTATTAATGCTTGAAGATTTTCTAATATGTTCTGGTTGTGTAGCAACTTCATACATACCTATAAGAATGGTTTAACTTCTTCATCTATTTTTAGGTTTGTTGGAGCCTTGGAGGTAGACGCCTCATTTTTGGTAAAGTCTCTACGAGCTTCTAGGAAGGTTTCATTCTTCTTCTAGAGGTCCAAGCTTTCCTTTTTATAGCGGCTTTTTGGATAAGGGGTTCAGCTGCATCTCTTTCCTCAGCTCCTCCAGTAGCCATACCACTACGCGTAGTGACATTAATATTGGGTTCCTCATCACGTGGTTCTACCTTAACCCTTTTTACATTCAGCGTTGGTGTCTGTTGTTTTTCCTGCATCTTTGCTATTAGTACCGGACAATCTTCGATCACATGATCCAATTGTCTGCAATATCTGTAAGATTTTCGTGCAAGGTTTGCATAGTCCCTTGTGAAGTTCCCTACTTATCCAAAATTATAGAAAATTAGTTGCCCTCTTCCCCGACCTGTGCTTCTGCCTCTTCCCCCCCCGGCCTCTAGCAGGGGAGCCTCCTCGTCCAGTGGGGGATAGTGGTGATGACGGGTTAGCCTGCACCCTGTACAGGTTTCCTTTTTCTATCATTAAGTCATATTTCTAGCAGTTCTATTCATCATGTCCCACAGATGAGCAGAATCGGCACCATCGTTGCTTCAACTCTGGAACATAGGCATCAAGACAAGGGCAATGGTTGGTATCATGTAGTCTAGCTACGTGGAAGTTGGCGCACCATAACATGGGGGTTCTTGGTCCTGCAACCTCTTTAGGGCATAATGGGTTGGGCACCCCAGCCTGCAGGTAGTCTACCAGCAGAGGGCACTAATCCTTGGTGTGGCCTGACACCCTGCATCTTATGCACCAAATGTCTGGACTAGCTTCTTTTCCTTGCTCCTTTCACAAATTCTGGATTTTGAGGTGCATTGCCCCCAGCTATCCCTGGATCTGTTGTACCCCAAACTGAGCATCGTCTCATGGCACAACTTCGAGCTTCATGGAAATCTCAAAGGCTTTCTCATGTGTATCAATTTCTTTCTGATCCATAGGCCTGCGCAGGTGAGGTAATAGCATGGCAATGAACCATTCCTTGTGTTGTCTATCCTCATACTTAAATTATCCATCTCTAATAACCTTATTTAGCCGCTAATCAGCCTTTCATACAGACTTATTGGATCCCTGTTTAAAGTCTTTCAAGTCAACCACCAGTTGAGCGTAGGACTTGGGCTTCCGAAAATTTTGTTTTAAAGCATCCTTAATTTCTTTTATTAATGGATCTGCATGTTGGCCCATGTCATGAACCAATCCAAGGCCCTTCCTTCAAAGGCTAGGGATAGTTGTGCCCTTTTTACAACATCGCTAGCAATATTCTGCGCAGTCCATACTTATTTCGAAACAAACCAAAAACGGTCCATGTATTCATCCCCCACACCCTTGAAGGTGGGCATCTTCATTTGTGTCGCCATATCTTCTTCCAGTAGTGGTGGAGGGGTAGGGGAGTTCTTTCCCTTATGCTGATTCGACGATTGTGTAGCCGGAGAACTATTTCCTATGTGCACAGATGGCTCTCTTAAGGGGTTGTAGATGGATATATCCCCTTCTCGATTGACTTTATAGTACTTACCACTTTGGGTTGTACTCTCACCCTGATCAGAGGTCATTCATTCGGTGTGGCTACACAAAATGCCTTTTTCGCACAGTAATCTTTTAATCAGTAGCGGTAATGTTCACAATAACTTACCTCAGAATCCTTCGAAGAACCTCAGCTCTGCTTCAGAGTAGGATACGAACTGATAGAATACGAATTTTGTTACAAATCCTCCTAGCACACTATCCACCTAGTGATCTACGGTCCGGGTGATTGTGTTGTCAGCCTTCTCCAATTTTTGAATCAATTATGGAGTCCACTGTGTAACCTGATCGTCTTTCCAACACGTCTGGAATTCTACTAGCCTTGTTAGCCACTCCTGTAGCTCGTGCACGAAAGTTACAAAGAAAATTTCATATACTTCTGTGAAAATATATTTGTTCCTCCACTTTTCAGCCGTTAGATTTGTGTTGCGGTTTTGTTTTATAGAAAATTATTGAATCTATTTTTCGAACCAACTTCAAGCTCCAATTTCCTAGGTCTCCAACGGCCTCATGGCATTACCCGATCTCTCCCTCAAAATTCTCCTGGTCCCGGCAATGGAACCATTTTTTGGCTTGAGGGGTCTTGACCCAAGTTCAGATTTAAGGTTTACCAACAAATCCCTACACATAGACTGGCCCTTTCGGCAATGACCTACTTTTGCAGGCCAAGGTCTCACCTAAAGTAGTATGGGTGGGTGTCGGAACCAGGTTTCTACACCCTGGGAGAAAGAGAGTAATTAAGGCAGTCTTGTTGATATCTATCACGTTCGCACAGAATAAATCTTATTACTGATCCCTTAACAGTATAGACAGTGTGTAAACATAAACAAAGTTATTATTATTATGCAGATCTTAGCAACACCTTCGCATCCACGTGCGCATTAGTAATTATCATCACAGAATAAAAAAATCACAACTAATTCATATAACACAAACACGATCACAGTTAATTCAAGAAATGCGGAGATACTTCAATAGTAAACGTAGCTAGTTCAGGTAACATAGAGATACTTCAACAGATTTCGCATTCATTAACATCCAACACCAAGTTACAACCCAAGTCACAACCCAAACACATATCTAGCGAGGTTCGCACACAGTAGGATTGAGGATCTCTGCGCACACAGCCAGCAGGAGTCCTTACCTAATACTACCCAAAACAGATCTCAATAGTTCGTACTTAGCATCAATCTTACTTACTTTCCCTTAGACTCAAACTATCTATCTATTTATATCATCATAGCCTGCATTATCATGTAGTCCACAAACCATGGTTTGTGGACTCTAGGTCTACCCTTTGACTTGTTCCAATACATTGGGGACTTTGACCCACCCATAAGCCCCTGCACTAGACTAATTACTACAAAAAATATATATATCAAAAATGTAGCTAAGGGACCCCGTTCCAATAGTCTGTGAGGAGAATCATTCCACAGACAAGTGTCCCTCCTTACCTAGAATAAAATTTGTATATCAAGGTGGGGAATTTGGGCTAGAGAAACTATGTTTCATCAACCATTGAAGGCCTCAAGGCCTTAGGTCATATCAACAGGGTATGCAAGGTGCACCTTACTCTTACTATCACAATAATCAGAGTGCACCCATGCAACCTTGATACACTCCCACTCCTCCACCCTGGCCTACACCTCCTACTTGGCCTTACAACCCTCCATATCACCCTCAGCCTGTGAACCAATCATTTCAGCAGTATGTTCCACAAAAACCTTAGTGGAACAATCCATCCCAATGGTGGAAGCCTCAACACAATCAACGGCCTGCTCTAATGCCTCCACCCCAACCTCAACCTCAACTTACTCATGCTACTCCACCCAAGCTGCCTCAAATTCCTGCACAGCCAAATCGAAACCATAAAAATAGACAGGCACAACAGGTTTACAAGGGAGAGACATCTTATCCATCTTATGTTGTAGAGATACAGGAGATTAATCTTAGTTCGGGAAGAGTAATCTTAGAAAACCACCCTCCATCTCCACATGTAGAGGTTGAGGAGGAAAAGAAAGAAGGTAACACTCTAATCCAACAACCTCATTTTCATGAGCGCTTAATCAATCCTAGCCAACACACCCCATAGGAGACGGAAAGTTTGGGAGAATTAAAAATTTTGTGTGTAAAGATACCGCTTCTCCAGGCCATTAAGGATGTCCCTATTTACAATAGGCTCATCAAGGAAAAGTTCTTCAAGAAACATGGGAGGAAGAAGAAAGATACCCCCACCATAAATGTAGTAGGACAGTTGCCTGACTTAATGCTAGGAAGGGTGATATTTCCAAAGTACCTGGACCTTGGCAGTCTAGTTGTAGATGTGCACATAGATGCTGTCATACTCCCCAATACTCTGATTGATCTAGGGTTTGCCATCAATTTCATGACCAAGGAAACTATGTTGAAACTTAATCTCCAAGGGACTTTGAGGAAAACCACAATAGTTCTGCAACTTGCAAATCGGTCCACAATAACTCTGGAAGGAATTGTTGAGGATTTTATGGTTACAATTTATTCTTGGGAGTATCCTACGGATTTCCTAGTTCTGCAACCGAAAACCAAGTTCAATGGATACCCTCTAATCTTAGGGATACCTTTGTTAGCCACTGCAGATGCTCATATCAGTTGTCGGGCCGGAAACATGACTATTAAAAGTGGGTCCTTACCTAAACAACTGGTATTATATCCTCCAACCCAGTCGTCCATTGATCATGATCTACCTATATGGTTGGAGGATGAAGAAGATGAGGTATATAACACTACCCCTATTTGTACCATATATGTTTTTCTTAAAGTGGGGTAGCTTGATGAAGACAAACTCATCAACCATGCCATTCAAAACCAGTCCCCCACTCTTCTTGAAAACCTAGTCAAAGAGTTTGAAAGCCAACCTTGGATGGAAGTGCACTTAGTCGATTCAACCTCTGAAACCACAAAGGTTGTTGAGTTTGGCCCATCCAAATCTCTGAAAATCAATTCAAACCTCTCAGATGAAGAAGAAAATCAGTTATGCCAGCTTTTAAAAGAAAACCTTGATGAATTTTCTTGGGATTACAAGGACATGAAAGGGGTGTATCCTTCAGTATGCAGACATCATATTTACATCAAATAAGGATGCAAGCATGTGCGACAACCCCAAAGAAGGATGAACCTAGCTCTAAAGGACATAGTCAAGGAAGAGTTGCAGAAACTGTTGGATGCACGTTTCATTTATACTATATTAGACAGTGAGTGGGTATCTCCTCTTGTCCTAGTCTCGAAGAAGAAGGGAAAATGGAAATTTTGTGTTGATTATCAAGAACTTAACAAAGCCACCAAGAAGGACCATTTCCCTTTTCCCTTTATAGACTAATTTATGGATGACCTTGCAGGGAAGAAGTTATTTTCCTTCTTAGATGGGCTCAGTGGGTACAACCAGATTCAAATTAGCCCTAAAGACCAAAATAAGTCTACTTTCACCTGCCCTTAGCGGACCTTCGCTTACAGAGTCCTACCCTTTGGGTTGTGAAATGCCCCAGCTACCTTCCAAAGGGTTGTCTTGAGCATTCTCTCTGAGCTAGTCCATGACTCTGTTGAAATATACATGGATGATTTCACACCATATGGGGATGACTTCCGAGAAGCTCTCTCTAATTTGGGTAAAGTACTGAGAAGGTGCATTGAGATGCATCTCTCCTTGAGCCTAGAAAAATGTGAATTCCTGAAGAGATCAGGAGTTGTATTAGGACACTCAATCTCCCAAGAAGGAATATAGGTGGACCTGAGCAAAAAAACTATTATCAAAAGGGTACCTGCTCCTCAAAATCAGAGAGATGTCAGGAGCTTCTTAGGGTTAGCTGGTTATTATAGAATATTCATCAAAGATTTCAGTAAGATAGATTCACCACTATTTGGCTTATTGGCCAAATATTCTGATTTTATTTGGTCTGGTCCCGATCAAGAGGATTTTGAGCTCATTAAGGGAAATTTGACTACCGCCCCCATTCTTCGAGGTCCAAATTGGACTCTACCTTTCCACATCTGCACAGATGCAGCCGAAAAAGCTGTGGGGGCAGCATTAGGGAAATTAGAAGACAAATTACGCTATGCAATCTATTTCATCAGTAAGAACTTGTCTAAGGCAGAACTAAATTATAATGTCACAAAGAAGGAGATGTTAGCCATTGTCCTTGCTTTAAACAAATTTAGACATTATGTAATAGGGTATCATACCTTTGTTCACATTGACCATGCAGCCATAAAATATTTCATGAACAAACCAGATGTTAATGCAAGGATAATTATATGGTTGTTACTTTTACAACAGTTTGACCTAACCATTGTTAATAAACCTGGAAAGGAGAATGTTGTTGCAGATTTTTTTATCCAGGTTAGCTCTATCTACAGGTGAAGAAGGAATGGTGGATGACCAGTTGCCAGATGAACATCTCTTTGCTATATCACCACTCTCACCATGGTTTTTTGACATATCTAACTACTTGGTTGCTGGAAATTTCCCTCCTAATCTCTCATTCAGGGAGAAAAGAAAGATCATCAGAAAAAATGCCCCTTTCACATGGATTGGGGGAAATATTTTCAAGTTGGGCCCTGACCAAATCCTCAGGAGATGTGTGAGTGTTACATAGTATTTTTTCACCGTCCTTGCAATCCCCATATTGAACATTGGAGGACCATTTCAGTGACTTTTGTGTATTGTCATACTTTTCCATAAATCTCATTGCATCCTTTAGCATGTCAAGAACATATTCTTTGTTGCTCATTCCTCAAGCAGACCTTCAAAAACATGTGATTTTGGTTCAGCGCTAGTAGGAAGTTATGACCTCATGCCCATGGAGAAATTTACACTTGGCCCCATGCCCTTTGGCGCTCTGTCTTAGAAGAGCACCCACACTGAGCTGTTTTTGGAAATTTTTTTAAAATAGAAACGCAGTTTCCATGCTTAACAACTTTGTGAGCAGAGTCATCATGGTTTGTTTAACTGAATAATGTTGAGTTTCTCCCTTTGGCCCATTTGTTCCTACAATTGTGCAACTTCCCAAAGGGATAGACCTCTTCTCCACCTCATGTGGGATCCCAAACCACCTCCTCCTCTCCTATAAATTCTTCCTTCTCACATTGATTCAGCTAACTGAATAGTCATTACTATAGCTGGTGTGTAGAAGAAGGTAGAGAAGAATCCATTGTTGAGAGAGAGTTTAGGCCCATTGCCTCATCGAGTCCAATCCAGAACGAATGCTTAAGACACGCCCGACTGAACACGTCGAAGGAGGCCTGCAACGTCAAGGCATTAAGGCTGTAAACTTATTTTCTCTATCAATAATACATGACTGGTTTTTGGTTCCAACTTTGTTTCCATGTATATGTAAAGAGTTTATCTCTCCTTGACTAGCTGAATAGTTGTAGATTAATGTATATGCTTGTGTGTTGTTATCTTTTGTTTGACCTTTGTGCAGACGCGTGAACATCGTCACCAACATGGAGCACAAGGCGTGAAGACAAGGATCAAAGGATCGCTACTGCGTGCCACGACAAAATCATTGGACTGAGGAAGGATATTTGTTCCAGTCTATATTTCATTTATAATCTAGGAATTTACGAGTCCAGCATGTTCCCTTGTTGCTAGACCCACCCTAGGGCTAGAGGGATCGCCTCTATCCACAGAGGGGATTTTCCTGCTCAAAAATTTGGTGACCATATTGGGGATCAGTTTGTCAGAAGTCTCTCGTTGTTCATTTAGCGTTTTGCTTGTCTGTCCAAATTTGGTCGTATTGCCGCTTTTTTTCTTTGTTTTTCTTGTCTGAATGTTTCCAACCATCATATCTATTTTCAAAGTGCTAAGCCTAGATTTTCCTTAGTTTCTTTTTCTCCTTTCCTTGGTTTTCTAGCTCGGCGTTTCTATTTCCTTGAAAGTCGCGTCGATTGGCACGGGTTTCCTATTTTACAGGTGCGCTTTCGCTTGTTCAGCGTTGATTACAGATGAACAGTCGCGTTGAATCCTGTATGTTGGGATTTAGGCCTCTTCACTGAGTTTTCTAGTGCATCTTACCCTCTATATTGGTTTTTTCTTTCTAAATCAATTCACTTAGGTTGTTTTTTACTTCTTTGTCTCATTCTCTCCAGTTGATTATCCCTCATCTGATCAGTGTGGCTTTTCATCCTAGGGTTTCTAGGTGTCTTCGATTTCTTTTTCGGCCACATGTTCACTGAGCTTCTGAGTTGTGTATGAGTCAGTCTAGTCTTTTGTCTTTTCATCTTGTTGACTAATCGCTTGGTATTCTCTTTCAATTCTACGTGTTGTGGGGACATCGAACTGTCATCCTAGTGTCCGTTTGACCTTCCATCTGTCACCCTGAGCATAGATCACATTGGTCATTGAGTCGATTTGAAAGCCCTCTTTCTGCATAAAGGAATGCATCTATGTTTTGAGTTTGTTTTATATTCGCATTGGATTGGTCTCTTCATGTTTGATCATTTCATTCGAGTCACTCAAAACTAGTTTTTTTTTTCCTTTTAGTGTAACAGTGCATTATTGCTTCTCATTTATATAAAAGAACAAAATTTTCATTCTTTCTCTCTATTTGAAAATGAAAAGTGTTATTTTGCATTAGTAGCTTTCTCATTAAAAAGTGAACAATAAGAAAAAATCCTTTCGTTTTCTGATTTGGTTGTGTTAGAAGCATTAGGAAAAAATTCTTCTTGCATTTGATTGCTTGTTGCTTCGTTGTGAACTTCTATCCCTCTCTTAACTAGTTGTTCATCGAATTGGAATGATATTATTTCTCATATAGTTTTGCATTAGATATTTGAGATTACATTCAATAAGGCCTTGAAACTGGAACATAATTTCAAGATAAACTTTAAAATGAACTCAATCAACCTAAGGAAGCATCGAAAATTAACGCTCACATTTAGAGGTCTAGGCTAGTGACGTGTTCCGACATCATTAAAACTAGTAGTTGTCGTTCGCCATCTGGCATTAGACAGCACTAGTGTGGACTTGTGCTCCTCGTACCGTCGATTATATAAAGGGAGACCCTCATAGGTTGCAATCCTTTATCTATAGGAAGCCGATTTTTCCGCCTTGTAACCTTGATACACCGAACACATCATTCAGGGGGAATTCCTGCACTTACGTTGAGTCCTTGGTCATTTCTCTTTCATTTGATCACCAAGGTGTATATTGCAGTTCACAGGAGCTTGGTACACCCTCTTGCTTAGTGTTCCTGAGTAGTCATTTTTTATCTTTCTATGACTCTCTAAAATTTGAAAAGATCATCGAGCACTTGTCCTTTCAAGCTCATCCAAAATGAAAGTGACTAGAGTCACCTTTTTCCTTTTTCTTGAATCTTAAAATATGAAAAGGCAGAGTTTTGTTTCAGTGTCATAAAATTAATTACCTATGATCACACGCCCATTAAAGTCATTTTCTTGGCTTGTTCATAAGCAATTCCTTAGTGATTGATCTTGAAGCCTTGAGTTGACCATCTCTTTTCTCTCATGTTTTTTAAACAAAGTCAAGGTGGTAGAACCACTAGTTTCACCGTCCCCTTCATTACCTCATAGTGAAGAACCTTCTCCCGAAGTTTCTTTAGAGACATCTCAGTCCGCTAGGACTTTAGGCTACCGGAATTCTATTATTCTGAGTGTTCAACCTCTTGCCACTCGATCTCCTCCTGAAGAACCATTTGATATCAATTGGCAACCTCTGGACATTTGGGCCTCTTTTAGGGAAGATCCCCCTTTACCCTCGGAACCACTTGCATCGACATTAACACATGATTTATTTACCACTTCTCATCGCCTTTTCGCCGATAGAATGTCTTCATATGACATGGATGCCATGAGTCTTATTAGTAATGAAGAGACTTATGTTTCTACGGGGAATATTAGTTCACTCCAGAGAATTTTCCTTATGTCTCAGGTCAACCTTCCTCAAAGCCTTCCACTCTCTTGGCTGGTTATCGTTCGTTGAATCAGATGATTTCTGGTGCTACATCTTTGTATCAGAATCTAATATGATCGGGTACATCGAATCCTTCGGAGGGGTCATTTGTATTGGGTCCATCCCCTTCGACTCCCATCACGTCAACGATTGTTATGTCTATCCCAACCAAGCCCATTGTTTGTGTGGCTTCATCCACACCATCTGTTAGTGTGATTCCATCTCTTCCACCATCTTCTATTATTCGTGGGACATTTTCTATTGCTTCTGTGATACCTGTTGGACTCGCCATGAGTGGATCACAGTCTCACGTATCGGGAATCCATCAACCTACTGGTAGTGCGCCTATCTCCTCTAATCCTATTCCTGGAGGTTTGACGTACGACCAGTATATGATGGCCATTCAGTAACATAATTACTTCCCCCAGGGTTCTCAGCAGGTTCAATGTCCCATCAATCCTCCACATTACTAGGATGAGCATGGAAATCACATTTAACACTATGGGCCTCACCCACAAGGTCCATTATATGTTCAAACACCTAGATGTTGGTTTACCCCAACCAGTTTAGATACCTACAGGGACAACCCTATGGTCCACAAGGACAACCCTTTCAGGGACAACCTTTGTTCAATATGGAAAACCCTACGATCTTGTTGGTAAACCTCATGTTCAACAGGGAGCGTCTTGTGTTCCCCAGGGGCAAACCTATCCATCTCAGGGACAAACTTTTGTACAACATAACCAGCCTTATGTTCAGCAAGGCCCAACTTTCGTACAACAAGGTCAACCCTCTATGGCTCGGTCAGGACAACCTAGTATTCAGGGGCAACCTGGCTCATCTCAACCATCAGGCCAACATCTCACTCAGGGAAAGCCCGGTGGATCTCAACATCCAAGTCAACCTACACCCCAGTGGCAGCCTCAAGGCCCGCATTTTATTTTTCAAAGTCAATATTCGATGGTACAAGGTCCTCCCCAAGGCACTACTTACATTCCGTAACAAAATCCATATGTTGCTCAGACAGGACCTCGGTGGTTCGCTCAAAATCAATATCCTGGTCCTCAACCAGTGTATTGGCAGAATTATCAAAATTATAACCCCTATGGTCAAAATCCTCCGGGACAGAACATATGGTGTGAGAATTTTTCCCAACTTGGTTGGAATACAAATATTGGTCTCTATAAAAGGCCTGCAATGCCTTTCAATCTGCAATTTACCTTTCTTGCTACGCTAGAACTACCCGATGTGTCAAAGTTGACGAATGATCCTATCCTTCATAATCCATATTGGCCTCCAGTTCCGACTAAAATCCCTGGCAATTGTCCCAAATTTGAAGGCAAGTCCGGAGAAGACCCCCAAGCACATGTTATGACATATCACCTTTGGTGCTCCTCTAACTCTTGGGTTGACGATTCAATTCGGCTACATCTTTTCCAAAAGACTCTCACTGGTGCCGCTGCAAAGTGGTACATTGAACTCTCCTGCGGCATCTTTCAAGATTTCAACTCCCTTGCCATGGAATTTCTCACACACTTTTAGTTACCAGTTTGTTATGAGACTGAGATGCACATCCTAACATCCTTGAAACAATATCGGGCTACTAATATCTCCGATCATATTCACGAATTAAGGCGGCGTCGTCATTTGATCAAGTTTGAGATTCTTGATCAACTTCTAACTGACTGGTTCACTAACTCTTTTATCAGTCTAATTTCTAAGGACATTGCTATGGGGGCATGTGTTTGCTCGTGCCCAGTACCTCGATCTCTTGTACTCTCAATCCGGCACGCTGTATGAAATCTTGGCCGATGCTCCGCGACATGGAACTACCAAAGCATCGACGATGCCATCAGTCGATGGTCTCATTGGTTCTATGTCTCAGACTTCTCGTAAGTCTTCTCCAAATCCTGCGAAGCAAAAACATACTTATTCCACTGACACTGCTTCTCAACCACCTCTGAATCTTGGTAAGACTGCGGAAATGAATGTCGTCCAGTCCACCCCAGCGGATAAAGCTTCCAAATGTAAGAATAAGGGAAAAGGTAAAGCCAAAACTGATGCCTCGAAACAGGATTCTCCGAAACCTAATGTTGATGATGGTTCGAAACGTAAACCGAAGTACCCTTATCTAATTTGTGACAATAAGCATAACACCAAGGACTGTCCACGACGAGATGAGGTGATTCAACTGATCAAAGGCACTCAAGGCACTCCAGTTGTTCTTAAAGAACCATTCCCATCGCAGAAAACTCAGATGGTGGATCAACCTCAGTCCTCCGCCCCTTTTGGCTCCCAGGTTTTCATGATGAATGGTGTTGCGCCCATCTCTATTGCTACCAAATGGAAATATTATATTGAACCGCATCAAGAAGTAGGGAAAGAGATCACTGATGGTCCTCCCCCCCACCCCACCTGCTTTTATTCCTCTTCACATCGAAAGGCCCAGTCCTCAGCCCGTTGTACGGCCACCTTCTAAAGGCATACTTTGTAAGTATTCCTATAACCCAATGCCCATGCCGCTCAGCATTACAGTATTATTGAGGATTTGGCTCAGGCTTCTTCCACTATATCTGCATTGGAAGTACTTTATATTTGTCCGTCACAATGGAATTATTTTCTATCCGCTATTAGAGGAGTTGACCCTGCTGATTCTAACCTTATCACTTTCGATTTTGAAAATTTTGTTCAACATCTCCCTCACCAGCTTGCACTGATTATCCAAGTTGGGATTAATGTAAATAATATCCATCGAGCAGTTGTGGACGAGGGTGCATCTACTTGCATCACGTCTTATGCCTGTTGGAAAGGCATTGGTTCTCTAGCCCTCAATCAATCTCCAAACACTTTAGAAACTTTTTACGGAAGGGAATCTCGTCGTCTTGGTGTTCTCACCAGCTTACCTATAAAATTGGAAGGGAAAACGGTTAATGCTGAGGTTGAAGTTGTTGACGCCAAGGTCAATTATAATCTTCTCCTTGGTCGCAATTGGACTAACGTCATGCTATGCATCTTGTCCACTCTCTTTCATGTTCTTCGATTTCCGCACGAAGGAAAGATCATCATTGTCGATCAGTTATCTTTTTTTACTTCCACCTCCACTGAGAGCAACGTTCCATATGTAGATCGTATTCCTATGCCTTATGAGAGCATAGGACCGGGACTTTTCAAATATACCACTCTTATGGGTATTTTTTCTCTTCCTCTGCCAAACACTGTTCAGGTCAACATGATCTCCACGTCTTCTGATCTGCGGATCATCCCATTGCCTAAGCAGGTTGATTCGTCTGGTGAAGCGGTGTCATTAAGCCCAATAGAAATTGATTATTGTGAAGTTATCATGGCTTTGACTCCTCCTCCTCCTGATCATACTTCTTTGAGTGTGTCTCTTTGCATGTATTCTCAATCCCCTTGGCTCGGCTCTTCGGATTCTCCCGATCCCTTGAATGATATATTTCCCACTGATGAGACCATCGTGGAAACTATGTCTCTCAAGGATCCTCCCTGGGACGATAGTCATCATCGTTCCTCTTTTATTCCTGGCCTTGGGGACATGTCTACTTGTCTTGAGAAATTCACTTCCCAAGCTCCTTCCCATCCACTTCAAACGCCCATCTTGACACATGAAGTATTTGTGGAAGGTAACATGGGAAACATTATGCAAACAATGCCTATTGAAATATTTGTTAAACTGAGGGTTGTTGAAAACATCCACATTGGGGTGACCTGTTCTCCAGATGAGATCAAGGTCTATACTAGCCTCTTCCAAGAGTTTCGAGACGTTTTCACTTGGTCCTATGAAGAAATTCACGACATCAATCTGAGTACAGTTGTGCACAAGATTCCTACTTATCCTGACACGAAGCCTGTTCGCCAATGTCTTTGTCCCGTGCACCCTAGAAAGGTGGCCGCCATCAAGGGAGAATTTTAAAAGCGTCTCAAAGTTGGCTTCATTTATCTGATCCCCTTGACAGAATGGGTTTCTAACATCATCCCTATGGATAAAAAGAAGGGTATTATTTGTGTATGTGTGGATTACCGCGACATCAACCGTGCTTCTCCTAAGGATAACTATCCCACTCCTTTCATCGACCAGATCATTGACGAATGTGCTAGGAGTCAGATCTTTTCCCTTATGGATGGGTTCTCTGGTTACAACCATATCAATATTCTTCTCGCTTACCAACACAAGACCGCCTGCATCTGTCCATGGGGCACCTTCACATACAAGAAGCTCCCTTTTGGCCTTAAGAATGCTGGTGCCACTTTCCAATGAGCAATGTTGTATGCTTTCCATGATATTAAACGCATTATTTAGCCTTACTTGGATGACCTTCTGGCTCATTCAGCTAAGTGTAAGGACCACCTAGATCACCTCTGTCAAATCTTTCTTCGTTGTAGACGCTAAAAAATTCCTCTTAATCCACATAAATGTGTCTTCTGCGTCGATTCCAATAGACTCCTTGGGTTTATCGTTTCTAAAAATGGAATTCGTCTCGACCCTCTTAACGTCAAAGCTATTGTTAATCTCCCCTCCCTTTCCTCTTTACATCAGTTGTAGATTTTGCAAGGGAAAGCTAATTTCCTATGCCGTTTTATACCAAACTATACTGAAGTAGCCAAAGGATTCACACGATTTCTTAAGCAAGGCATCCTATTCCTCTGGGATGATATTGCCCATAAATATTTCTATGCAATAAAGACATTGCTTATCAATGCTCCTCTTGTGCATCCTCCCAATTATCATCGTGACTGTTCCCTCTACTTGGCTGCCGCATTTAGCACTATTTCCATGGTTTTGGTACAGGACGACGATGATGGTGACGAGCACGTCATTTATTATTTGAGATGCAATCTTCTCGATACCGAAACATGTTACGCACATGTTGATAAATTGGCGTTGGATGTTGTTCAAGTCGTCCAACGTTTTCGCTATTATATTTTACTTCACACAGTAACCGTGATTTCTAATTACAACCCCCTGACCTATATATTGACTCTGCAATTGATGGGGGGAAAATACTCGAAGTGGATATTTATCCTCCAGGAGTTCGATTTGGAGTTCACTACTGCCAAATCGAAGAAATCATTGGTTTTTTCCGATTTGATTCATTGTTTACCTTCTGCCTCTGCTCCCTCTGGTTCTGAGGAATGCATTCCAGATGACACTCTTTTTATGATTAGCACCATCGATCCATGGTACGGTGATCTTATCATTTATCTCCAGACTTCCACCTTCCGGTCTAAGTTGACGAAGGATGCTCGTCGACGCATCCATCATCATTCGCAACCTTATCGCATAGTTGGAGATACTCTACACCACATCAGAGCTTATTTTGTTCTCTGCCAATGTTTAACCCTCGAGGAAGCTGAAAAAGTCCTTAATGACTGCCATTCTAGTGCATGTGGTGGTCACATGTCTGGGTATGCTACTGCACCAAAAATCCTTCGTGTTGGATATTTATGGCCTACCATTTTTAAAGACTGTATTTTTGTTGTCTGTAAATTTCACGATTCTCTGATTTACCAGTGTAAGATGCGTGCGCCACCCGCTCACCTCCATCCTGTCATTACCATTGGTCCCTTTGCGAAGTGAGGCATTGATTTTATGACTTGTAACCCTCACTCGGTCAGGGGGCATGCTTATATTATTGTAGTCGTGGATTACTTCACTAAATGGGCCGAAGCAATGCCTGCACTCATAGCTGACGGTAAGACAGCTGCATAATTTCTATTCATTCATGTGATTACTAGGTTTGATGTCTCTCAATCCATTGTCACCAATCATGGCTCTCATTTTCACCATTACATGATGGTTGAGTTGACTTCGAAGTTGGGTCTGCGTCACGAAAACTCAACGTCGTACTACCCTCAGGCCAATGGCCAAGTTGAATCCATGAACAAGGTTCTAGTCACTATGCTTCAGCGTACGATTGGGATGCACAAGTCCAACTGGAATCTCATGTAAATTTCATCTCTCTAGGCTTATCGAACCTCAGTGAAGGATGCAACCGGATTCACTCCATTCCAGCTTGTTTTTGGTCTGGAATTTACCCTTCTGATTGAATGTGAAATCCATTCTCTCAAGATAGTTGTTGAATTACTGCCTAATACCTCACTGGAGGAAGAGTGTCTTCTATATTTGGAGAGTCTTGATGAAACTCGCCACTTTGCTACTCTATTTATAAAAGCACAGAAAAAGTGGGTCAAGGCTCATTTTGATCAAACAATTTCCCCCTCGTACCTTTGTAAAGGAGACCTAGTCCTCTTGTATGACCAAGCTCATGACAAGCTGGGGGAAGGCAAATTCGAACCCATGTGGCATGGGCCCTATATCGTTAAGCGCATTTTTCAGAATGGGGCCTGTGAGCTAATTGACTATGAAGGTTATCCTTTGAATCAGCCCAGAAATGGGTTGTACCTCAAAAAATACTATGCATGAGTTTCTCGTGCATGTCCTTTTGTACATAAGTGTGTTTTTCTTTTTTGTACATTTTTAGCTTGGTGTGCTTTGCGAGTAGCTTTTCCTACTTATTATTTCGTTGCTTACTGTGCAGATGTTTGTAACTCCTTATGTTGGTTTCACAGATGGTGCCTCCTGCAGTACCCAGAATCTGTCTTCCGCAGCCTAGGTGATTTATAATCCTAATAGTGAGTTGATAGACCTTCAAAGTATTTGTCTAGGATGAATGACTAACAATGTCATTGAATATAGTGTCGTCATTGAACTCTTAACCGAGGTCGTTTATCTCGACATTCGTGCATTAATTGTGAACCTAGACTCTCAACTTGTTGTTCTCCAGCTTAATGGGTATTACTCTGTTAGAAATCCTTAGATTTTAAGATTATATTTGTGTGTTTGTTTATTAAAAATGAAATTTGATTATATCACATATCAGCATATTCCTAGAAGAATGAATGCGTTGACTGATGCAGTAGCCAATATTGTATTAGATAGACATTTGTGTAATTTGTGAAAGCGTCATCATCACATAATAAGATTTAAACAGGAAAATAAGCATATATATATATATATATATATATATATATATATATATATATATATATATATATATATATATATATGCACCATAAGTTCAAAAAATATGCAGAAATAAAGCCTAAGCATCTAATCAGCATGATGCTCATGATAACATATCACTGCATGCACAAGCCACCTCACTAAACAGTGGATGCGGTTAGACACCCCTGCAGTGTGCCTCTGATACGCACGAGAAACATCCTTGAATCTCACGTAATATGGAATCTCGCTTGTGAGTCCTTCCAAGTTGTGTGCAATCTCCTCTTCCTCACTTCCCTCACCTTGAGGGGCCACCTCGAAATCACGTGGGACCCTCCATTCTATGGGGGACATCCCTACAGGTCTCTCTAGGCCAAAATCTACAATGCATGGATAAATAATAAGCAAATATATAAACAAAAAAAATCATAATACTCATCAAAATCAAAAAATGAGTTTTTACCCAAAGCTTCATCCCAATCCTCTCCTTCCGGGAGTGGAAGGTCTGGATCACCCATAAAGTCAGTGCTGGTATATGGCCAGTCCTATAAGATAATGAATTGTCAGCGGAGCCAATCGAATAATTATGTCTTCCATGACATATGTTGACCACCTCCCGATCGAGGCATCAACTCCGCCCAACGGACCATCTGTGGCTCTCGTGCTGGTGGTGCAAGTACTATCACCTCCTGGAGTTGAAATATCGGCAACCATTATAGGATGAACGGTATCAAGATGGACCTATATCCAAATTGTTTTATCTTTTTTTGCTTACACTTTTCTAACTGGCGCTTCAGGTTGATTGTTACATCTTTCGCCCAGTTGAAAATGGTTGGATTCATACAATCCACGACAAGTTGAAGTTGTGTTTTCGTAGCTTCGTGAGGGGCTTGAGATCCATCGGTTCGTGTTATAGTGTGCAACGCTACCTTTAGTGCCAGATCAAGTATTATCTTAATATCTATCTTCCCGCTCTTCAATCCTTTCTTTTCTCATGGAAAAACTCTGTCTATTAGCATACCCATTCTCTCACCCATGGGTCGGGTACCTGTCAGGATCGCTTTTGCTCCCCTCCTTGAAAATCTAGTGATGAAATATATGTCAGAGACTTATATCTCCAACTCTTGATCGTGAATCATAAACCTTTCTCGATCAGTGTCCCACACACTGATCAGATATTGTAGTAATTCCATTTGAGCTCATAGACACGATGCTAGGAAGAATTTTAAGAGCCCACAGTATCTCAGGGCATCCATGCATCTCTCATTTCCCATGGCTTGTTCATCTTCCTCCCTGTGCTCTCTTTCTTTCCATTCAATGACCATTTTGACATTTAATTACCTACAAAATCATCAT
Source organism: Pinus albicaulis (assembly GCA_034641835.2). Taxonomy (NCBI): domain Eukaryota; kingdom Viridiplantae; phylum Streptophyta; class Pinopsida; order Pinales; family Pinaceae; genus Pinus; species Pinus albicaulis. The sequence continues at coordinate 172,249,270 of CM076570.1, forward strand.
TGGGGCTTCCATTAGTCATATGATTGACTTCTAAATTGTTTAAAACGGGCTATTTGGGAGAATTTTTGTCCAATATTAGCTGCGGTGATTGGCATTTCTATTTTACAAACAGCCGCGATGATTTGTGTTGCTGTTTTACAAACAGCATCGGTGATTAGCGCCTCCCCTTTAGAATTCTAGGTGGGCTGGCCCGACTTCGTGCCCGGAACCTGCGCCGACCGCCATGGCCAAGTCATAACAAAAATTCCCCCAAACACATTAAAAATCAAGAATGCAGGAAGTGAAATATAATTTAAAAAGAAGGAATAGATTAGAGCGCTTACCTGGAGAAATCGGATTTATGAATGTCCTTCAGGATTGTCTACTACCAGCTCCACAAGATCGCAGTTAAAAATGGTAAAATGCTCACACAGAAGTGAAAATGTGAAAAGTAATTTGTTTTTACTATTTTTGTCATTTTATAACCATTTCGAAACCCTAATTAGGCTTTTAAGCTTATTTTCGATTATTTAAATGTTTTATCTCGAAAAATGGGTTTTACATGCATTTCTTATGTAGCAACAGGTCCTAAGCATGATGACGATGAAGTGACGAGTTGTATTTTATTACTTTTTCAGACTCAGTAAAAACATGAAAAGGTCAACCCCTAGAGTCATCTTTCAGTTCTTTTCCAACTCTCAAAAATTGAAAAGATTGTCGAGACTCTTGTCGTTTTGAGCTCGTTATAGGTTGTGAAATGTCATTTTCCCAGTATAATTTTACCCCTTTCGGGTTGGGATAGATTATTTACGAAAAAGGAATACCTTAGTCAAACATGGCTAAGAGGTTCTCCAAAATATTGTTTTCTACCTCTTCGGATCTGTGAGACTACCTATGAAAAGGGACCTATTGGAGTTTTCTTCTTTTCTTCTTTTCAAACTCTCTAAACATGAAAAGATATTGATTTCTTCCTTTTTCAAACTCGTTAAAACCTAAATGACATCAGAAATCGTCACCAAAACGTTACTGAGTTCCTCCTTCCTAGGGCTCGTAAAATGTACTAGGATGGATTTTTCCAAAGGAAAAACTTATATGACAAGAATATGTTATCCCCTTCAATATTGTTTCCAAAAATAATTGGGGTACTCACCATAAATGGTGGGGGGAAATGGAACCATTTCTCAGTCGTGTCAACAGTATGTTGCTCTTGAACATGACACTTTTTTGCAATTCATGTCGAGTTGAGAACATCCCATTTGTCATTTTGCCTCCATGGGTTTGGGTTATCTGTTTTGACCTCTCATCTGCTCTTTGCCACCTCAACATGACCTCAGATCCCTTGATGTCAAATACTGCCAAATTCCTGAGTCGTGTCGCCAATATGTTCAAGAGAATTTCCTTCTATAGTTTTCAACCCCTTCTCCTCTGTTTTGTCCTGTTTCACTATCATGTTATTCCTCTGTCTCATGTCGATGATGTGGGAAACATTATGGCCCTCCTTCGATCGGTCGCTTCCTGTCGACTTCAGCTCATTATCCAGGAAGCTGATCTCGAGACTCTCTTTTGGCACCTTGGAGCTTGCATGCCGCAATGGTAAGTTCTTTGCATTCGACGACAGGTCCTCATCATTGACCTTTGATCGAGTGATTTCGCGGGTGTTTGACTCTAGCTCACTATTCACATTCTGTGGATTGTACTAGTTGAACCTTGAGAGCCATTGTCATTATTGGTGGTTTCTGTCGTGCCTATTAACAGCTTTCATCATTGGCTGGTAATCAGGTGATTTTCTTGCATGTTCAACTTCAGCTCACTCATTCGCATGCTTGAATTTGTACTTGTTCGGGTCAAGATGGAGCGCAAGACCCTAGGTTTTGTCTCATAAAATCCAGGATGTGGGACAATTTTTTTTATCATGACTATATGCATGACTCTTCTGATTATATGGTTGCGACCATAACTGAGTCTATTTGATGATCCTTCTTATTGGATGGTTGCCCCCATACCTCAGATCTTATTTTTATATGGACTCTACTATGGATGGTTGCGCCCATACCACATATTCATGTATCAGAGATATTAGTTTTACTTGTTCTTATAGGTCTTCCGACGGCGGTGTTTTGGTTCTGGCATGTTCTCATAAAGCATTTCACCCCTCCCTCTCTCTCAAGCCTCATGCTTTAGGGGGCATCTGTTACACATTATTTTTTAACCATCCCTGCAATCCCCATCCTGAACATTAGAGGACTATTTCAATGACTTATGTGTATTGTCATACTTTTCCATGAATGTCGTTGCATCCTTTGGTATGTCAAGAACATCTTCTATGTTGCTCATCACTCAAGCAGACCTTAAAAAACATTTTATTTTGGGTCAGCACTGGTAAGCAGTTATGGCCTTGTGCCCATGGAGAAATTTACACTGGGCCCCACGCCCTTTGGTGCTTTGTCTCAAAAGGGCACCCACGCCGAGTTGTTTTTGGAAATTCTTTTAAAATAGAAACGAATTTTCCATGCTTAAAAACTTCGTGAGTGGAGTCATCATGGTTTGTTCGATTGAATAACGTCAAGTTTCTCCCTTTGTCCAATTTGTTCCTACAATTGTGCAACTCCCCAAAGGGATAGACCGCTTCTCCACCTCATGTGGGGTCCCAAACCACCTCCTCCTCTCCTATAAATTTTCCTTCTCACATTGATTCAGCTAGCTGAACAGTCATTAATATAGCTAGTGTGTAGAAGAAGGCAGAGAATAATCCATTGTTGAGAGAGATTTTAGGCCCATTTTCTCATCGATTCTAATCCAAAACGAATTCTTGAGACGTGCTCGACTAAAACCATCGAAGGAGGCCTACAAAGTCAAGGCATTAAGGTTGTAAACTTCTTTTCTCTATCAATAATACATGATTGGTTTCCTGTTCCAACTTTGTTTCCATGTATATGCAAAGTGTTTAGCTCTCCTTGACTAGCTGAATAGTTGTAGATGAATGTATAGGCTTGTATGTTGTTATCATTTGTTTGATTTGTGTGCAAATGTGTGAACATCATCACCAACATGGAGCGCAAGGCTTGAAGACAAGGATCAAAGGATCATTGTTGCGTGCCACGAAAAAAGCATTGGACCGAGGTAGGATATCTTTTCCGATCTATATTTCATTTACAAGTTAGTAATTCAAAAGTATAGCATGTTCCCTTGTTGCTAGACCCACCCTAGTGCTAGAGGGATCGCCTCTATCCGCGGAGGGGATTTTACTGCTCAACAGTGAGGGAGGAAGAATTTTTTGATATCCTCTTTGCATGTCACGATAGCCCTTGTGGAGGCCAATTTTCTGCAAAAAGGACTTCTTTCAAAGTATTGTAGGCAGGATACTATTTGCCTACCCTTCACCAGGATTCCAAAAGATACACTAGCAGGTGCGACCAGTGCCAAAGGATGGGGAAACCTACACAAATATATGAGATGCCTTTGCACCCTCAGGTGGCCCTTGAACCATTTGATAAATGGTGCATGGACTTAATTGAACCTATTGACCCACCATCTGGACAGATAATGTATATCATAGTCTGCACTGACTACCTGACAAATTGGGTTGAAACAAAAGCGGTGAAGGTAGCAATGGAGGAGAAAGTAGCAGAATTTATGAGGGAGAATGTGTTTTACAAGTTTGTATACCCCAAAGAAGTAGTCATTGATCAGGGGGCACAATTCACTTCTCATCTCATTGATAATTTTCTCAGGAGGCACAAGGTTAAGCATAATACTTCTACTGCCTACCACCCTCAGGCGAATGGCCAAGTGGAAGTGACTAACAGAGCCTTAGAGAGTATCCTCGCCAAGGTTGTGAGCATAAACAGGAGAGATTGGGAAAACAAATTGGCAGAAGTTATTTGGGCCTACAACACTACCTGGAAAACAACAACAGGATTCACTCCTTATGACCTAGTCTATGGCAAGAAAGCTCCGCTTTCAGTTGAATTTGAATTCAACACATTAAGGATGGAAGCTGAGCTAGACCTAGACATCTCAAATTCCCAAAAAGAGAGGTTGATGCAATTAAATCAATTGGATGAGTTCAGGATGCAAGCACTCCTCCACATAGAGGTCATTCAGTTGTAAAGGAAGGTCTGGCATGACAAGAACATTAAGAAAAAGGCCTTTCAAGAAGGATATTAGGCATTGTTGTATCACTCAAGGTTTAAGGACTTCAAAGGAAAACTAATGACAAGATGGTTGGGACCCTACAAAGTGGAAAAATGCTATGATAATGGTGTAGTTCATATCAGAACCATAGATGAGGAAGGAATTCCCCTACTTGCCAATGGTTACAAACTCAAGGTTTACAAGAATCCCCTCTCTAGGAAAGAATTTATAATTTCCATAAGCAGGGAAGTGTATGTCATGGGAAACTCCATAGTTTCCAATGGCTCCTAAAGAAGAAAATAAAAAAATAAAAACAAAAATAAAGAGCCATGGGTGAAAACCTCTCTGAGGCGCCCTAGGCAAACTCCAGGGTTGAAAAGCTCCATGAGGTAGTCCTAGAACAACAAAAAAAGAAAAAAAAATAGAATAAAAGATCCTTGGGTGAAAACCTCTCTAAGGCACCCAAGTCAAGCCTCTGGGTTTAAAACCTTTGTGGAGGCAACCCACTTTCCATCAATAAAAAAAAACAAAAAAATTAAAAATTAAAATATTAAAAAAAAAGGAGAAAAAGAAAAAAAGAAATACCTATGCATCTATGTGTTTTCTGTTTTGTAGGTTAGAAAATGAAGGTGTTTTTAGAATCTAGAGGAGATATTTCTCTTCATTATTTCTTAGTCTCAACTTGCACACTCCATAATCCATCGCTTCATCCATTTCACCCACCATATAGGAAAAAATATCATTTTTTTCCCTAATCTGTAATTTCTACAGGTAAAACAGGAAGCTACAGGATTCCTATAGAACTACAGGAAACTCTTGTAAATACTACAGTAAACTCATTTGTGAAGAAAAAATTTGTCGAAGGGTTTCTGAATTTCAATTAGGGCAAGATAGTGTATGTTTTTCCTATGCTTACAATTCCCAACACCCTATTTCACTCCATGTGCAACGTTTCCCTATCTAAACCCTATGTTGCACCTTGGGCAACTAAATCTGTGGAAACTTGGCATAGGAACCATTTCTCTTTCCTATCCTCCATTTCATTAATTCCATGACTTCCTCCATAGCTTCCATAACCATATTCCTTCATTCTTGAACAAACTAAAGCATGAAGAGGCAAGAAACAGACTGCTACAGGTACCAGAGAGTTTCCAGTAGCAAATCTGTGTGTGGCACAACAAGGCCAAAAAATGAAGGAAATATGATGTAGATGACTCTAGGAATCCAGAGGGACAAGCACACCATCCATGGCATCTGAAGCCCTCCATGCAGTGCCTGGAAAAGAAATAAAACAAGAAAAGGGTAAGCATCTCACTCGGAAAAGATAAGCAGCTCACTCAAAAAAAGCTGCTCACTCAAAAAATTTAAAAAAAATGAAGACACAGCAAATAAAAGACTCAGGTTGCCACCACCAACTCCAGCTCCTTGCACGAGCTCCTGCAACACCTTACCAACACCAGGTAATCTCAGGTATGGCCTCTCACCCCTCATTGTGCATCCATAATGGCCAAAATAGTTAAATGTCGAGATTTAGAATTTTAAAAGGCAAAATGGTGGTGAGTTAACTTGGCCACCTTCATAAATTAAAACTGGAGGAAAAGTGAAAGTGCATGCCACCTGGGCAAGTCAAATCGAGTCAAGTCAGAGTGGATGAGTATGAAGGGGAGTGATCACAAGGTCAGCAATTATTAACTGAAGTGGGGGCCAACGGTCTCGAAGAGGAAACCCGAGTTAAGTACGAGTCACCACAACGCTCCAAATTTGGTTAAAAATCCAATAAAGGTAAGATTTGTCTCATTTCCACCATTTTGTTGAGCATTTTGAAGAGCAGCAAGTGCAGGAGAGTAGTGGGAGCCATCAGAATGGCAACATCAAATTTTGGACTTGCTTGCACCATCGTGCTACAGGAAACAACGTTTTGCTATAGGCAACTTTAGCAACACACCAGCAGAGGCTCAAAGGGAAGCAAAAAGTTACCTATGGGTGGATTGGCTTCCCAAAGCCTCCCTATATCAAACCAAATAAGCAGAGGACCAAGGTAAGTGGATTGTCATCCTCCAGCACTGAAATTTCTCCATGTAATTCCCACTCAGAAAAAGTATAATTGACAGTTAAAGGGTAAAATAATTTTCTTGTGTTTTGCTTCAAGGCCTCCATCTCCAATACTTACCTATAAAAACCTCTCACCACCTTCATCTCACAGCATTAAAATGGGAGGGGGGTTCAACAAGGTGGAGCCTACATAAATTAATATAATTAGGCAGCACCCTCGGGTCATGGAAATCTTCTGAAATCACCAATGGCTAGGGTTCTTCGAGCTATTGAAAGGTTATGATGATGAAATAGCTAAAGCATTTGCAGTGGCTCTGCAATCACATTCAGAAGAAAGAGCCACCACTGTGATTAGGACTAGCCATCACTCTATCTCCTGAACTCATAAGTAGAGTTACCACCTTGCCCTTAGGAGTCAAATGGGTCAAGGAAAGAATTCCTAGCACTGCAGACAAAATGAATTTATTCCTACCAGGAGAAAAGTACATTGAAGATAAAAATGGTGTGACAAGAGAGAGCCTTCCATACCCCTGGGATGAAGTTGCCTTCCACATCATGAAATTCATCTCTTGTGAAGGAAGATTGAGTGTGGTCTATGGGTATCATTTCAGGTTTTTAAATGAACTTAGGTTCCAAGGAGAGTTTCCACTTGAACAGAGATTAAGTGTCCCTCACTTCCTCCTAAACACCATCACTGATATGAGACATAAAGTGATACAAAGGAAATATCATCACTTGGCCCATCATGGCTTGATAAAATTAATTGTAAATGATGCTTTGAGAAGGCTAAAAGTACCTGTATCATGGTCCTCTTTTATAGACATGGATAGGGAGCCTTTATAGCTGCCCAAACAGGGAAAACCTCTGCTTCTAGCCCTAGAAGAAGAAGTAGAAGAGGAGGAAGAAGAAGAGGAAGAAGAGGCAGAAAACAGAGCAGAAAAGGAAGAAATGGAAATTGAGACAGAAAATATATAGACAACATAAAGAAAGCAAGAATAATCTGAGGGAAAGGAGGAAGAAAAGAATGAGGAAAAAGAATATATGGACCCTATATTAAGCCATGAAACCTCCCTTCAAGACACAAGCATGTCACCTGAAATCACAGAACAAGAGGTAGCTACCACTCTAACTACTTTGAGCACACTTGAAAAAACAAAAAGAAAGAGGCAGACACCTATGTAATTCAGAACTGGAAAAAATCAGGGGGTGAGACATGGAAAACCACAAACTCCCACCAAGAGCTCTATCACCATTGAATAATCACCACAGAAGGAGGAAGAAATCATATTAGAGGAAGGAAGGGTACAAGAAGTCACCCATAAGGACCCATGTAACATATATCAGAATACATCCAACCACATTGGCAACCCATACACCTCATGCAACCTCCACAGACCCTCCAAGGAGTGAAAAGATTAAAAATAAAGGAGAAGAGGGTCTTTAGCAAGAAAAATAGATTTTTCTAAAGGAAACTCTTTTTTTTCTACAGGAATTCTAGTAAGCACAAATTTGGAGAAAAATGCCTTGGTTGAGAAGAAAAGACAGCCACGAGAGTGCAAGAGGTCAAGGAAGCTAGGGGCAAGACACAAGTGGAAATACATTATCAAAAAGAGGGAGGAAAATATAATAAAGAAGAGGACACCTCACCAAAATAAAATACCAAATATTTTTCAATGGTTTCAAACCATAGCCTTCAACCCAATCTCAGCTCTTAGTAAACATACATTGATGGGCGTAGGTTAATTCCTCAAAAATTCACAAATCCTTTGTTTTATCAGTTGGAGGAAGAGAGGGTGCGCACTCATCATTGGATGAATCTTGCCAAATCTAAAGGAGTGTATGATATAGGGGTTATGGAAGGAAAAGTAGTTGAATTGGGAAAATATTTATCTGATGTGAGGCTCGGAGAGCCAATTTTGAAGGATCAGCTTCAGAAAGCATAGGCAGATAATGTAGCACTACAAGAGCAACTTCAACAAAAAGGTAAACAAGTGACCACCATGTCAGACTTGGGCATGGAGGCCATTAAACAGAGGTGTCCTTCAGATTCATATGTAGTTTACCTTAAGGAACAGTGGCTCCTCTTTCAAATCAAAACTTTAGCCTCCCATAGATCCTTACCTTTCCAAAATTGTAGACAGTTCATTGATTTCTGCAATCAAGATATCATGGATGAAAAGGAGAAAATGGAAGAGTTTTGTATGCATAACCTTGTGTTAACAAATTTGAATATTTGGGACCCCAATCCTAGGATGGGGGATATGCAATTAATGGCTTTAGCATCATGGATGGTAAATGAGGAGACAAGAGCACAAGATATGCAGAGGGTTATGAGAAGAGAAAATAGAGAACCCTTACACATTAGGGCAGAACTGTTCATCCTTAGAGGAGTCATCAATAACCATCTGGAGATTGAAATGGATCCTAAACTAGTAGAAATATACCTCCATACATAAGCTCAAGCAATAGCCCACTTTGATGATGTTTGTAGGTTTTTGGGAGATTAGTACATTATGGCTAGCCAAAGAAGATTGAACAACCTCCTTCACACCCTTACAAACATGGAGTACCACATACCAGAAAGATTAAGGGGTGCCTTGGAGAGGGCACCATTATATAATAGGTCCATGCAGGCCAAAAAGATTTAGTGGCTTGGTCTAAAGCTCAGTCCACCCTTGTTGTTGGGGATGAGTGATGGGAAGGGCCAAGATGAACATAATAAAGAATGGGAGGAAGCTGAAAATAATGATGGGTTTTACCCTCCTGAGGGGACTCCCACACTTCTTCCCTGGGAATTCAGAGGGTCCATCAAGGCCTTAAAGGAAATGCAGAAGGAGGATTAGTTTCTCAGAGGATGAGCAACCATTTAGTAAGGGGTGATGATGAGCTCAATCATTAGGTACATTTGGAGGGTTTAATGGTCACCTTTTTGCCTTATTAAGTCTCTTTTTCCTAAATTTTAATTATATTATGGTATTCTGATGCTAGTGTAGGTGGTGACTGAGGATTAACATACTTCGATTACATAACATAAGATTAAATGCAGGAAAATCATAAAGATATGGTATTTTTGTGGAGATTTTGTCATAAAGACTGGGAGTAGACAGCAAGGAGAGATTCTAGGGGGGTTTTGACCCTCCTTAACTCCCAAAGGCAGCCAAGGGATCCTAAGGTAGCCAAGCAAACTCAATACCAATTGCACTAAAGCCATACTTCACTTGGAATCAAGTGGACTCATCACCTATTTTCTAGGGAGCATTTGGTAGCTACCCTTTAGGTTAAATAGAGTTGAGCAAGAGCTCATCAGGATTTGGATTTTGGAGAAAGCCATTAGGCTCTTTTCTCTTGTAATCAGTTTTTCAAGACTTTTATATTGATGTAATGAGGCTTTATTTTGAAATGAAATGAGTATTCAAACTTTTCCTTACTGATCTAGTTCCATAGAGCTAGGCTTGTGGGTTAGGGCCCAATCCATGTGCCTCAACCTCTCTTGTATAATCATTCATTACTTTCATATCATTTAGCTAGTTTTTCTTATGAATAGTTAACTATTTTTTTGGTATTTTCATTCACTATTTTAGTTTTCTTCCATTTGTCTTTTGTTGTAGATTTAGTCTACTTACATGAGTGGTACAACATGTGATAACTCCATAAAGACATGATACAAGCCTCCCCCTCTCACATCCATCAATAGAGCTTGAGGAGGGTAGACCTTCCCCACAAACCAAAAATGATTTTTATTTTATGATTACTTGGAATGGATGAGATTAGTTTTTGTAATTCCATGAACATGTTCAGTATGATGTGGTAAATCTCTGGTTCTAGATTAGGAAAGATTTTCTTTACAAATTAAAGCCATCTCTTCCACTATATTTATTAGGAATTTGTCCATTTTTATTACATGAATAGGTAGTTTGATTGCATTTTTATTACATGAATAGGTAGTTTGATTGCATTTATAGGTACCATAGCCAAGGAGAAGTTCACCAACACCTCCAACTTCATCTCTCATCTTCCATATTCCCTTTGTTCATCAAGATCACCATTAGCCATGTTTTTCAGATTTTCCATCCCTACACCGTGAGCAAACCCTAGGGGTGCAAGAAAGGCCTCCCAAGAGGCCCCGAGCTTTTCAAATGGGTGGGTCATCTTCTACTCATCCTCATCCACCTTCACACCACCTTACATACCCTTTTTCCACCTCTTTTTGGCCTCTAATTTCCCTCGGCTTGTTTCCTGTAACAATTCCGGGCTTGCCTGTAGCACTACAGGAAACTTGTAGCATCACTTGAAATAGCACCTATGGGCCCTTCCTTAAGCCAAAAAACCACCATGGCAATCTTCTAAACATGAAAAAACCACTCAGACACCTCCATCCTTGCCCCCATGTGTTCAAGCCTTCCATCAGCCACCTTAGCACTTTCTTCTCCTAGCTGCAAAACAACACATTTTCAAGCATAGTTAGGTCATGAATAGTTGCATGAATAAAAGCATGATAGATGAAGCATAGGGTAAGTAGAGTGTGTTTAGCCATTTTTCCTAGCTAAGTGTGATTATATTATTTTCCTTTATGCCATTTCAATTCAGCAATTTACTCCATGCAAGGTACCAAGGTTGCTTTATAATTCTTATCATAGTCTAATAAGTAGATTTATTTCATTTTAGAATAGTTCGATGTAATTGTTTTTTGTAGTATAGTTCTATACTTAATTATAGTGTCATGGCTTTGAATCATTTGTAGCCCTAGGCCTAATTTCATAAGTGGGACAGACTTCACCTAGAAACCCTAGAAGTAGCACCCTTTCGTAGAGCTCGGAAGAGGATGACATGAGTAGAATGCATCTATTTTGTATATAGCATTGTCACCTCCAAGTTTGTACGAACCTCGAGTTGATAAAGTAAAGTAGGGAAGCCTCTGGGAGTTGCAGCATTCTTGGTGCAATATTAGGGCTCACCAATTTTTGGCGTCGTTTCTAGGGAGCTGTCTAGTAGATGCTTTGATCTTGTTTTAGAATTTTTTTTGCTTATATTTTTCATGTTGTTTCAGAAACATTAAAAACAAATACAAGAAAATAATATTTTCATGCCTCATAGAAATAGGGATACTCAGGGAAAATTTTTACCTAAAACCCCCACATCACAACATAGTCATCCTTCACTCTTCTTCAGTGGTTGTGAGATTTAACACACCATATGTAAGCCTTCTAAAAATTTTGAAGAACTTATTGGGGAAGAAGAATATCTTGTTTCAACTAAGGGACCTGCTTCACCTATCTCAACCATGCCTGACACTAAAACCCAGGAAGATTTTACCATTAGAGAGGAAGATGGGGAAACTAAGATGAAAAACATTATCCCCTCATCTCTTCCACACTTTCATGGACTTACCTCAGAATACCATGACACATTCATGTTTGAATTTTTTGTCGTCTGTAGGACCTATGACTATGCTTCAGATGATCAAAAATTGAAGCTATTCCCATCCACCCTTAAGGATGCAGCCTTGCGAACATCACTACATGGTCACAAATGCAAGAGGACTTCAACAAAAAATAAAGAGACTACTATAGGTCCAAGGAAACTAAGGATGAGATATTTAGGATGACTCTAGGGCCTGGTGAATCCCTAGAAGATGATGAATAGAGGTTTCATTTAAACTATAAGAGATCCAATTGTAATCTTGATCTTGGATCACTTAAACTTGTAATTCTCCGAGGGATCATAGAGGAGGTGATAGAAACCTTAAATATTTTATCAAGAGGAGATATCTACCAACTACCTTATGAAACAATTAAAATTGTCTTTAGGAACCATTCTAGGGCAGTTAGGAAGAAAGGCAGAGTTGGCCAAATTACATCCAATACCCCTTCCTCTTCCACCTCCATCAAACATGAGATTGGAAATATGCTTGAGGACTTCAAGAGTGACATGTTGCACACCTTTTATTTGAAAATGGACACAATGCAGGTCAACAGGAATCAAGAGGAAGAAAAAAGATCCTTGGTTATATTTTTCCCTAGATGTACCAGAAATAACCCGAGAAATGAATGTCCACTAAGTGTCATGGAGGTTTGCTTAGTCTATGAGGAGAATCATGCCATATAAAAATGTCCCTCCTTACCTATAATAAAATTTGTTTATCAAGTTGGGGAAGTGGGGCCAGAGCAACTATGTTTCATAAACCAGAGAAGGCCTCAAGGCCATTGGTCATGTCAATAGGGTACGCAAGGTGCACCTTACTCTTACTATCACAATAATCAGAGTGCACCCATGCAACCTTGGTATGCCCCCACTCCTCCATCCTGACATACAACTCCTACTTGGCCTTATAACCCTCCATATCACCCTCAGCCTTTGAACCAACCATTTTAGCAGTATGTTCCACAACAACCTCAGTGGAACAATCAATCCCAAGAGTGGAGACCTCAACACAATCAATTGTCTGCTCTAATGCCTCCACCCCAACCTCAACCTTAGCTTACTCATGCTGCTCCACCCAATTTGCCTCAAATTCCTGCACAACCAAATTTGAACCTGAACAGCATATAGGCACAACAGGTTTACAGTGGAGAGACATCCTATCTAGCTTATGATGTGGAGATACAAGAGATTAATCTTAGGTTGGGAAGAGTACTCCCAGAAAACCACCCTCCATCTACACCTATAAAGTTTGAGGAGGAAAAGGAATAACGTAACACTCATATCCAACAACCTCCTTTTTTTGAGAGCTTGATCCATCCTAGCCAGCACACCCTAGAGGAGACTGAAATTTTGGGAGAATTGAAAAAATTGTGTGTAAAGATACCACTTCTCCATGAAATTAAGGATGTCCCTATTTACAATAGGCTCATGGAGGAAAATTGCTTCAAGAAACCTGGGAAGAAGAAGAAATATATCCCCACCATCAATATAGTAGGACAGTTGTCTGACTTAATTCTAGGAAGGGTGATCTTTCCAAAGTACCTAGACCATGGAAATCCAGTTGTAGATGTGCACATAGATGGTGTTATAGTCCCCAATACTTTGATTGATCTATGGGTTTCCATCAATGTCATGACCAAGGAAACTATGTTGAAACTTATTCTCCAAGGGACTTTGAGGAAAACCACAGCAGTTTTGCAACTTGCAGATTGGTCCACAGTAACTCTGGAAGGAATTGTTGAGGATGTTATGGTTACAAATAACTCGTGGGAGTATCCTACATATTTCCTGGTTCTGAAACCAAAAACCAAGTTCAATGGATACCCTCTGATCTTAGGGAGACCTTGGTTAGCCACTGTAGATGCTTATATCAGTTGTCACGTCGGAAACATGACTATTAAAAATGGGCCCTTATCTAAACAACTGGTATTATATCCTCCAGCCCAACCTTAAATTGATCATGATTTACCTATATGGTTGAAGGATGAAGAATATAAGGTATATAACACTACCCCTATTTTTACCATATGTGGTGTTCTTAGAGGGGGGCAGCTTGATGAAGATGAACTCATTGACCATGCCATTCAAAACCAGTTCCCCACTAACAGTCCTCTTGAAAACCTAGTCAAAGAGTCTAAAAACCAACCTTGGATGGAAGTGCACTCACTCGATTCAACCTCTGAAACCACCAAGGCTATTGAGTTTAGCCTATCCAAATCTCTGAAAATCAACTCAAACCTCTCGGATGAAGAAGGAAAGTAGCTATGTCGGCTTTAAAAAAAAAACCTCGATGCATTTTCTTGGTATTACAAGGACATGAAAGGGGTGCATCCTTCAGTATGCAGACATCATATTTACATCAAAAAAGGATGAAAGTCTATGCGACAACCCCAAATAAGGATGAACCCATCTCTGAAGGACATAGTCAAGGAAGAGCTACAGAAACTGTTGGATGCAGGTTTCATTTATCCTATATCAAACAGTGAGTGGGTATATCCTCTTGTCCTAGTCCCGAATAAGAATGGAAAATGGTGAATTTTTGTTGATTATTGGGAACTTAACAAAGCCACCAAGAAGGACCGTTTCCCTTTGACCTTTATAAAACAAGTCTTGGGTGGCCTTGCAGGGAAGAATTTATTTTCCTTCTTAGATGGGTTCAGTGGGTACAACCAAATTCAAATCAGCCCTGAAGACCAGGATAAGACTACTTTCACCTACCCTTATGATACCTTTTCTTACAGAGTCCTACCCTTTGGGTTGTGCAATGCCCCAGCTACCTTCCAAAGAGTTGTCTTGAGCATTTTATCTGAGCTAGTACATGACTCTGTTGAAATCTACATGGATGATTTCACACCATATGGGGATGAATTCCAGGAAGCTCTCTCCAATTTGGGTAAAATAATAAGAAGGTGCATTAAGATGCATCTCTCTCTGAGCCTAGAAAAGAGTGAATTCTTGAAGAGATCGAGAGTTGTATTAGGACACTCAATCTCCATAAGATGTTTGATGAATTACTTGGTGACATGTTTAAGTTACATGAAGGTTGAAAAGGGCCCGGGAAGGTTGAATCTCGGTAGGATGTGATGCTAGAAAGGAGCCCTACATGTACAACTAGTATCCATGGAAGAATAAGTGGCTGATAAATTAGACAAGTTGAGTGTGGTTATGTATCCTTGGTTGAGAGGGAGTGATGTTGGACACTGTATTCTCCAAGTGCCATGCACTATGTCCAAGACTAACATCTATAAGCCTAGTGAAGGCGCTGGTAGGTATAATGGATGATTTGATAATCATATGCGACCGATACTTCTTTAGGATTGGGAATCCAAGAGAGGAGTAGTCTCTAATACCGATACTCATTGGCGATAGGGCAGGGTATCCAAGGTAAGAGTAGTCCTAAGTAGGGCCAATATTATTTGACGATTGGTAATCCAAGATAAGAATAGTCCAGTAAGGACATACTTTGTGAACATTTGGATGGGGTATGTGCCTTGAGAGGTGGCGGTTGTGTCCAAATGTATGCCTCCAAGCATTGTGTCCTAATCTAGTGGAGAGTTAGAAATTTTCAGTCAAGGCATTGCTATTTTGTAATTGACAGTGTTGGTGTTACACGTCATTTTCACCATTCAATTTGACTGTCAATATGGATCTACCACCATCCATCATCATGCTTCCTTATAAGTCAAAACATTTATATTCCTGAACCAAGTCTTGGGAACTGGGAAAAATCTCTTAAAAACACTTAAAGGTTACCTGTGCGCTTTTTGCGGTCACTTCCTGCGCATGTGTTGATATTCCCTCCTTTATATGCAGACATCTGCACTTTTTCTGCCCATAAAACCTGCGCACCCCATGTAAAATAAATTAAACGCGAAAAGTAACTTATATAAACATAGTTGGGCACATATGATTCCAACTAAAAGCCTCTTGAGTCGCGCTAGTTCGAGCAATATCCCTCCACTCATGGAACTTATCCCCTTGGATGAAGGAACCTTAATCCCTTAATTAAAGGATCTCATCCCTCTATTGATGGATCTGAAACCTCCTTAATTTCTCTTATAAATTGAACTGAAGCTTCAGGGTTAGAGGTAGATTGTGGAATGTACATTGGAGATTGTACTCTACGCATAAGTGTTCACTGAAGATAAACCTGTGATGGTCATTCTAGAGGGGAAAGTTTGTCAAACCAAGGAGCACGATTATGAAGGCATACAGGAGAAATTTGTATGACATCAAGGCTCAGGTTGTAAGGTTTCTCTTTATATTATTGATAATGCATATGGATCCCTTTTTCTCATTGCGTTGTTTTTAGATTCATTAAAACAATGACAATTCTTAACCTTCTTGATCATTAAGTTAAATTGGTGTTTTGGATTATTATATACTGCAGGTGCTTTTGGTTCTTTGCATCTTTATGATTACAGGTTCTTCTCAGCATTGACGGACTTCTTTGGGATGAAATGAAAGGTCTACATTAAACATATCGTTGGAAGGTAGGACCATTACCTCCTCGTTTCTAAGTTTTGATAATCCAAATGTTAATAGTTTAGGGAAAGAGATAATCAAATGGTTGTTTGTTTCTAGTTATATGTTGGGATACTAGGGAGATCGCTATTGTCCGCAAGAGGGATTTATCTAGGAAAAAAAATTGCGACTCCATTGGGGAACAAGCTTAGTTTTCTCTTGATTCTTTTGGTTTAGCTTTCCAAATTTTCTAGTTTGATTGTTTTTTAGTGTGCTTGGGTTTATCAATTTTTTGATTCTCTGAATTAGAATGCCTTGTGTTAGTTTCTTTAAAAATTTCTCTACCCTGCGATGTTTTCTGTGATAAACAGAGTGCAAACCTACGCAAGTTTTCAGTTTAATTCAGTGCGCATGTGCACTGGTTTGTACTGACAACCTGCGCACCCCTTGGGAATTTTTGAAAAAATAAACATTTTCTCTCTCAAATTCTGATAACAAATTTCTAGAGGTTCAACCTCACTTATAACAACTCTCAGAGTATGTTTGTGAACTTTTCCTAATTACCTGAGTCTTTTTGATAGATTATCCTTTTTGCAAATTCAGGTAGGGTTTGCCTTAGTTTGATGGATTTCTCTTTTTGGGAAAATAGATTCACTGCCTAGATCACCAATTTTTTGTCATTTCCCTCTAGAGCTACCAGGTGTATTGTCAACCTTGCTTGTTTGAGTGATTGTTTCTTGCTCATTTGCAAAAGGAAAACTTCTAGATAACTGAAGTGTGATGTGTCTCAAAAGTAGTCTTTTTGAGATTTTTTCTACTTGTTAAAGTGAAAAAAAAAATTATTTTTCTTTCAACTGAAAGAAATCATGAAAGGACACTCGTAAGTATCTTAGTTAGGATTATTAGTTAAGAAATTTCATTTTTTTTTTTAAGTTTTTTACATTTTTTAGGGTTTTTCTAGTTGTTTTTTATTTTGAAGAATCTAGGATTATTTGCTCATAAAATTGTATATTTTGGCTTTAAATCAACGAATATTTTCATTACAAAGTGGTATTGTTCATGCTTAAAAATGAGATTGTTTTCTTGATGAAAAAAACTTGTTATGGGATGTTTTAGGAAATGTGTACTTCTTTGAGTCCAAAAAATCCTTCTACTTTCGATTAAATAGAAATTCATCGAAACAAAGAATTGCATATTCATTATTGATGCATTTAGAGTATTTTTGGGTCGTTCATTACATCATTGAGTTTCATTTCCGTACCCCTCTGCGTAAACAACATCCAAATTAATACATCGCTTAATAAAATTGATCTAGATATTTTTACATTGTCTAGCGCTCATTCCACCAATCTAGCTCATGACTGGAGTTTTGGAATAGGAAGTAATTAAATTTACAAAGAAGATAAAATAAACAAGTAGCATCTTGCGAAAGGGAAAAACCCAATTGTTGCAATTTTTCTCTAGGAAGCTCTTCTTAAAAGAGTCAAGCATGAGGTCATGTCGGACCCAGTGGAGTAATCGTACCTACTTCATTGGTGAAGATAGAATATGTGCCCATAATACAAATGGTAAACCTCAGATTAGTCATTGTCGAGGAGCCTGGGATCACTTGTTAGTAAACCTCATATTTACCATGTCGAGGAGATTTCAAGGGGATTGAGCTTTGATATTCTGCCTTTGCATGTATATCGGGCCACATACTGTTCCCCCAGGTTCAATTTTCTCAGTTGGAAACCTTAGTGGCCATAATATTTAGGATTTCTCCCAAGGTGACGGTGGGGGGAAGGTCCCACTGTACCTGGAGCACACGTTGACTAGACTCATTTGGACTTCAGGAGGGCAGTCTTCACTTTGAGATGGGATAGTGTAGTTACTTGCACCAAACTGTTTCATTAAGCAAGTTGTTAGGGTAATTGTTCCAACCATTTGTTTTTCACATTAACTTTGCGAGGTTGGATTTCATCACTAACTAGTGATTTTATTATGGAAACATATTGTTTGTGTGTGGATTTATTCTTATATTTTGTATCATGTGTTCATTTGTTTGATTTTTTAGAGGCCTTAGGTGTTATTCTTTCGAATTTTTTTGATTTCGTGTGTTAAAGAAATTAAACATGGCTGAATTACTAAGACATTCACGTAGAATGCAAGGGAAACCCCCTAAATATACACCAAGCCAATTGGAAAAAATCAAAACTGAGAGGGTTCAATCATCAAGAACCAGGTCTTCAAAACAAGTAGAATCATCTATCATAATACATCCTAATTTTGAATTTAATCAACCTCAAATAACTGAAACAAAACAAGATCAACCAGAAATTTCTGAAGTAATTACAATTGAATCTGTCGCTGGTGATTTATCAGATACACAGCTCACTGAACCTAAAATATCTGAGCCGGAGTCTGATTCCACTTCATTTGAGTCACCTTCGAATGTTATATCCCTGACTCCTGGTCATCCTCATTCACCTTGAGTAGATCTTCTCATCATTAAGTATATTCCTCATGACCTTATTAGCTTTGAATAAATATCTGACGAAGAAGAAGAGATTGGCACTTCCCTCCCATCGAGAATATTTAGATTTGAGGTTTAGTGAACCAATATACCCTTTTGATTTACCTTTTACTCCCTTTCAACCAAATCCTTCGTATCTCCAATTCACCAATTTTTTACATAATTTTGGTTACATACATCCACAACACCGAACCCCATTCTACACTTTACCCAGGTATAGTAACATGGCTTCTGAGAGCATGTATACTGAGTCATCCATGTTTTCTTCTTCACCAAAAATCTTTTTGTATGGCAGTCCTTTTGTTCCTACTGGGTACCAGTCACTTTCTGAGACTTTTCAGAAGCATCCCATTTGTCTGAACCTTCTACTATGTCAACTAGCCTATTTGAGTCTACCACCCAACCTTTGATGATGGAAAATGTATATATGTTTTCCGGGAATATCCCTTAAGCTAGCTCACAAGGTGGTTATATAGCGCCTGGGGGGCAGAAGCCTCTTCAAGGGAAATAGCCTCTTCAAGGGCAACAACCTCTTCAAGGGCAGCAGTCTCTTCAAGGGAAACAATGTTTTCAAACACAACTTCTTCAAGGGCAGCAGCCTATTCAAGGGAAACAACCTTTTCAGGGGGGACAACCTTTTATTAGGACATATCCAACAGTTGTAGGGGCGCATATTCCTACCAATTATATACCTTATGTTCCATTTCCTAAAATTGGTTATGGTCAACCCTATGTATCACAACCCTCAATGGGAACTCCTTCCCCGGGGATAAACACTATGTGGAACTCCTTACATTAAAGAAGGATGCAACCCTGTGCGACAACCCCAAAGAAGGATGAACCCAGCCTTGAAGGACATAGTCAAGGAAGAGCTGCAGAAACTATTGGATGTAGTTTTCATTAATCCTATATAATATAGTGAGTGGGTATATCCTCTTCTCCTAGTCCCAAAGAATAATGGAAAATGGTGAATATGTGTTGATTATCGGGAACTTAACAAAGCCACTAAGAAGGACCATTTCCCTTTGCCCTTTATAGACCAAGTCCTGGATGGCCTTGCAGGGAAGAAGTTATTTTCCTTCTTAGATGGGTTCAGTGGGTACAACCAGATACAAATCAACCCTGAAGACAAGGATAAAACTAATTTCACCTGCCCTTTGGGTACCTTCACTTACAGAGTCCTACCCTTTGGGTTGTACAATGCCCCAGCTACCTTCCAAAGAGTTGTCTTGAGAATTTTCTCTGATATAGTCCATGACTCTGTTGAAATCTACATGGATTATGTCACACCATATGGGGATGACTTCCAAGAAGCTCTCTCCAATTTGGGTAAAGAAATGAGAAGGTGCATTGAGATGAATCTCTCCCTAAGCCCAGAAAATTGTGAATTCCTAAAGAGAGCAGGAGTTGTATTAGGAAACTCAATCTCCATAAGATGTTTGATGAATTACTTGGTGACATGTTTAAGTTACATGAAGGTTGAAAAATGCCCTAAAAGGTTGAATCTCGGTAGGATGTGATGCTAGATAGGAGCCTGATACTCCTTGAGGATTGGGAATCCAAGATAGGAGTAGTCTCGAGTACCGATACTCATTAAGGATAGGGCAGGGTATCCAAGGTAGGAGTAGTCCCGAGTAGGGCCGATATTATTTGAGGATTGGTAATCCAATATAAGAATAGTCCAGCAAGGACATACTTTTTGAACATTTGGATGGGGTATGTGCCTTGAGAGGTGGCGGTGGTGTCCAAATGTATGCCTCCTAGCATTGTGCTCTAATCTAGTGGAGAGTTCGAGCTTGTCAATCAAGGCCTTCTTATTTTTTAATTGACAATGTTGGTGTTACACGTAATTTTGTCACCATTACATTTGATTTTCAATATGGATCTATCTGTTGAGATTGCAACAAGATGATGAGCTTAGTGAAAAGAGTCGCCTTCACTAAGTCGGCCCGCGGGCTATTTTTGGCGCAAGTCTATTTTTAGACATGTCGATCATATTCTATGAGTTGCAAGATGTTATTTGTGGATGGTTGGTCAAGTTGGAAAAATATATGGACTTCTATTTTAGACATATTGGGCAAAATCTGTTTTTAGATTGCCAGTCTAAAAATAGATATGTCGAATATTATTAGCTCTTAATAATATTTGGAATATAAAAATTATCTTATTCTCTTGGAGCACTTCAGTTAAGTGCACAGATGTGGCACAGGAGCTGACAGAAGGAATTATGCTATTCCTGAGGGCTAAGTGGAGCTATTTCATGGAGACTTTAGTTAGAACTCATGTGACAGAGTTTGGTGGAGTTATTGAAGTAGTTGGTGGAGTTGTGTTCAGTTTAACTGAGTTAAACATAGTTGAGCTAGTTGTATCTAATCTAACTGATTGATACACTAGTGAGAGTGGTGTGAATTAATTCACTAATTATTAACACATTAATCAACTAAAGAATACATCAGTTAACTATAGTGCATGGACAGTTTCAGTGGAGACCAGTGAAGAGGTAGGTGAAAGAGCAATGTGACTATCAGTTGTGACTATAGTGTTGCATGATTTGCAACACACAGTGGTTGGATATGCCAATGAGGATTGCGTGAGCAAGGCTGGACCAATTCGAGTTCATTCAGAGCCATTCTTCAGCAGTGATTATGCAGTAGAGGCAGGCTAGCAGGTGGCAGAGATTGGAGCATGAGATTTTCTAGATCGAACCTGATTAGTGTGTAGAAATTGGAGATTGTACTGAGAACTTGTGAGGAGCTTTGTATGATGATTGTTACATGATCTCTATGACATACAATATACAGATAGTTGGGGTTTTTCAGCTTTAATCTTTCCCATAAAATATTGTGTTCATATGTGTGAATGTTTATGGTTTTAATGTGTGCATGCAATTGATTTTATTTCCGCAATTAATGATCAATGGTAGAAGATATTATGTATTGTGCATGAAATCAAATCGTGTGTGATCAGGAGAATCTCGGATGTATAACATA
The DNA here is from genome assembly GCA_034641835.2 of Pinus albicaulis. Lineage (NCBI taxonomy): Eukaryota > Viridiplantae > Streptophyta > Pinopsida > Pinales > Pinaceae > Pinus > Pinus albicaulis. The sequence goes on from CM076570.1 coordinate 172,270,825, forward strand.
TCAGTTATATAATTTCTACACTATCACCATCCATACGCATGCTTCCTTAAAATTCAAAATATTTATATTCTTGAAACAAGTCTTGTGAACTGGGAAAAATCTCTTAAAAACTATTAAAAGTTACTTGCGCGCTTTTTGCGACCACTTCCTACGCATGCATTGATATTCCCTCATTTATCTGTGGACATTTGACTTTGTTTGCCCATAAAACTTGTGCACCCCATGTAAAAGAAATTAAACGCAAAGAGTAACTTCTAGAAGCATAGTTGGGCGCATATTCTTCCAACTAAAATCCTCTTGAGTCACGCCAGTTCGAGCTATATCCCTCCACTCATGGAACTTATCCCCTTGGATGAAGGAACCCTAATCCCTTCATTAGAGGATCTCATCCCTCTATTGATGGATCTAAAACCTCCTCAATTTCTCTTATAAATTGAATTGAAGCTTCAGGGTTAGGGGTGGATTGTGGAATGTACATTGGATATTGTACTCTACACTTAATATTTCATTGAAGATAAACCTATGTTGGTCATTCTAGAGAGGAAATTTTGTCAAACCAAGGAGCACGATTGTGAAGGCATACGGGAGAAATTTGTACGACATCAACGCTCAAGTTGTAATATTTCTCTTTATATTCTTGATCATATATATGGATCCCTTTTTCTCATTGTGTTGTTTTTAGATTCATTAAAACAATGGCAATTATTAATATCCTTGATCATTAAGTTAAACGGGTGTTTTGGATTAATATATACTGCATGTGCTTTTGATTCTTTGCATGTTTGTGATTGGAGGTTCTTCTCAGCATTGAAGGAATTCTTTAGGATGAAAGGCAAGGTCTACATCAAACATATCATTGAAAGGGCGGAGCATTACCTCCTCGTTTCTAAGTTTTGATCATCTGAATGCTAATAATTTAGGGAAATAGATATTCAAATGGTTGTTTGTTTCTATTTATCTGTTGGGATACTAGGGATATTGCTCTTGTTCGCAAGAGGGATTTATCCAGAAAACAAATTTGCGACTCCATTGGGGAACAAGTTTAGTTTTCTCTTGATTTTTTTGGTTTATCTTTCCAACGTTTCTAGTTTGATTATTTTTTAGTTTGGTTGGGTTTATGAATTTTTAGATTCTCTGAATTAGAATACCTTGTGTTTGTTTCTTTAAAAATTTCTCTACCCTGTGTTGTTTTCTGTGATAAACAAAGCTCAAACCTGCGCAAATTTTCAATTTACGTCAGTGTGCATGCGTACTGGTTTCTAGTGACAACCTGCGCACCCCCTGAGAATTTTTGAAAAAATAAATATTTTCTCTCTCAGAGTATGAAACAAATTTCTAGAGGTTCAACCTCACTTATAGCAACTCTTAGAGTCTGTCTGTAAACTTTTCCTAATTACCTTATATTTTTTTTGATAGATCATCATTTTTGCAAATTCGAGTAGGGTTTGCCTTGGTTTGATGGATTTCTCTTTTTGGGAAAATAGATTCACTTCCTAGATCACTGGTTTTCTGTCATTTCCCTCTAGAGCTACCAAGTGTCTTGTCAACCTTGTTTGTTTGAGTGATTGTTTCTTTCTCATTTGCAAAAGGAAAACTTCTAGATAAGTGAAGTGTGATGTGTCTCGAAAGTAGTATTTTTGAAATTGTTTCTGCTTCTTAAAGTGAAAAAACAATGTATTTTGCCTTCAACTGAAAGAAATCATGAAAGGACACTCATAGGTATCTTAGTTAGTATTATTAGTTAAGAACTTTCATTTTTTTCAAAAAAAAATTACATTTTTTATGGTTTTCTAGTTGTTTTTTATTTGGAAGAATTGAAGATTATTTGGTCATAAAATTGCATATTTTGGCTTTAAATCAATGAATTTTTCATTACAAAGTGGTATTGTTCATGCTTAAAAATGAAATTGTTTTCTTGATGAAAAAGAATGTTATGGGATTTTTTAGGAAATGTGTACTTCTCTGAGTCCAGAAAATCCTTCTACTTTCTCTTAAATAAAAATTCATCGAAACAAAGAATTGCATATTCATTATTGATGCATTTAGAGTATTTTTTGGGTCGGTCACAACATCATTGAGTTTCATTTCCATACCCCTCTATGTAAACAACATCCAAATTAATAAAACGCTTAATAAAATTGATCTAGATATTTTTACATTGTATAGGGCTCATTCCACCAATCTAGCTTAGGACTAGAGCTTTGGAATAGGGAGTAAATAACTTTCCAATGCAGATAAAACAAACAAGTAGCACCTTGCAGTAGGGAAAAACCCAATTGTTGCAATTTTTCTCTAGGAATCTCTTCTTAAAATAGTTAAGCATGAGGTCATGTCGGACCCAGTGGAGTAATCGTACCAAATTCATTGGTGAAGATAGAAGATGTGCACGTAATAAAAATGATAAACCTCGGATTAATCATTGTCGAGGAGCTTGGGATCACTTCTTAGTAAACCTTGTATTTACCATGTCGAGGAGCTTTCAAGGGGATTGAGCTTTGATACTCTGCCCTTGCGTGTATATCGGGCCACAAACTATTCCCCCGAGTTCAATTGTCTCATTTGGTAACCTTAGTGGCCATAATATTTTGGATTTTTCTCAAGCTAACAGTGGAGGGAAGGTCCCACAATACCTGGAGCAGACATTGACTAGACTCACTTGGACTTTCCGGAGGGTAGTCTCCACTTCGAGATGGCATAATGGAGTTACTTGCACCAGACTATTTCATTAAGAAGTTTTTTAGGGTAACTGTTCCAACCGCTAGTTTTCCACATTAACTCTGTGAGGTTGGATTTCATCACCAAATAGTGATTTTATTGTGGAAACATATTGTTTGTGTGTGGATTTATTCTTAGATTTTGTAGCGTGTGTTCATTTGTTTGATTTTTTAGAGGCCTTAGGTGTGATTCTTTTGAAATTTTTTGATTTTGTGTGTTAAATAAATTAACTGTGGCTAAATTACCAAGACATTCATGTAGAATGCAAGGGAAACCCCCTGAATATACACCCATCCAACTGGAAAAAATAAAAACTGAGAAGGTTCAATCATCAAGAACCAGGTCTTCAAAACAAGGAGAATCATCTATCATAATACATCCTAATTTCGAAGTTAATCAACCTCAGATAACTAAAACAGAACAAGATCAACTAAAAAATTCTGAAGTAATTATAGTTGAATTTGTCACTGGTGAGTTGTCAGATACACAACTCACTGATCCTGAAATATCTGAGCCTGAGTCTAATTCCACTTCATCTGAGTCACCTTTGGATGTTATAGCCCTGACTCCTAGTCATCCTCATTCACCTCGAGTAAAGCTTCTCGTCATTGAGCATCTTCCTCCTGGCCTTATTAGCATTGAAGAAATCTCTGACGAAGAAGAAGAGATTGGCACTTCCCTCTTGTCGAGAATCTTTAGATTTGAGGTTTAGTGGACCAATATACCCTTTGGATTTACCTTTTACTCCCTTTCAACCAGATCCTTGGTATCTCCAATTCCCCAAATTTTTACATAATTTATGTTACAGACATCCACAACATCGAATCCCATTCTACTCCTTACCCAGGTATAGTAACATGGCTTCTGAGATAATGTCTACCGAGTCTTCCATGTTTTCTTCTTCACCAGAAATATTTTTGTATGGCGGTCCTTCTGTTGTTGTTGGGTACTAGTTGCTTTCTGGGACTTTTTCAGGAGCATCTCCTTTCTCTGAAACTTCTACTATGTCAACTGGCCTATTTGAGTCTACCATCCAACCTTTGAAGATGGAACACGTATATATGTTTTTCGGGAATATCCATTAAGCTAGCTCACAAGATGGTTATATAGCGTCTGGGGAGCAGCAACCTCTTCAAGGACAACAACCTTTTCAAAGGGGGGAAAATTTTACTGGGAATTATCCAATGGTTGTAGGGCAGCATATTCCTGGTAATTATCAACCTTATGTTCCAATGCCTCAAACTGGTTATGGTCAACCTTATGCGTCACAAACCTCAATGGGAACTCCTTCCCCAGGGATAAACATTATGTTGAACCCTTTGTTTACTCAACAATGTTTTCAACCTACCATGCAAGTGCCTTATAATCAAACTTCTCAGCCACTTGGATAGTTTTGTTAGACCCAAGTCCAAAAAAATTTCAAGGTGCACTTCACATTACCCCAAAGGTATCTATTCCAAGTAGTCAGCAAGCTAGTCCGAGTACTCCTAGTACTGCTATCCAATCTGTTGTGCAAAATTATGTTCAACAACAAAGTACACCTATCCCAGGAGTTCCTCAAGTCTCTATTGCGATGACCCTTAAAATGTCAATGCCAAATGTTACACAAGCTATCCCTCAGACAACTACTCATCAAACTGGACCTACAGTCCAGTTGATTCCTCAAGCTTCTATGGGACAACCTAGTACAAAAACTATGCAAACAAGTCAACCTTTTGTAGGTCAAACTATTCAGGGACAACCCTTCGTATGTCAACCTTTTCAAGGTCAATATGTTCAAGGCTAGCCATTTCAAGGACAATTACAATATGGAAAACTAGGAAAAAATCCAACTTTCCAAAGCCAACCATACCCTGGTTATACATATCAAATACCATCTCAACCTCAACTCGGTATGGCTATCCCTGGATACCCTGGAGGTGTGTCGATTCTGATTTCTCAAGCTATCCTAGTTTTTCCTATATATCCTCCACCAGGTAATGGTATTGTCCTTTAGGGTTATAAATTCGCTCAGCAAGACCCTAACAGGTGATTACCTTTCATTGCAACTTTAGATTGTCCATACTTGTCTTGGCTAACGAATTATCTGATTTACTATCTTCCGTTTTGGCCAGCTATACCTTCTAATTTTCCCATTGACATTCCAAATTTTGAAGGAAAACCAGGAGAAGACCCCTTGAACCATGTTATGATTTATCATATGTGGTGTGCATCCAAGTCTTTGATCGATGATTCCATCTGTTCAATTATTTTTCAAATAAATTTGATTGGCTTAGCCACGAAGTGGTACATTGAGTTACCATGAGGCTCTTTCAACAATTTCAATGCTTTAGCAACTACTTTCCTTACTCATTTTTAGTTACCAGTTAGTTATGATATTGGCACGGAAATTTTGAATTCACTTAAATAAAGTACACTTACGTACATTTCATATAACATCCACGAATGGCAACGTAGACGCCGCTTAGTCAAAGTTTTCATCCCAGATCAAATTATGGCTGAAGGGTTCATCAAATCATTAATCCCTAAGATTAATGAAGATGTAGCTAAAGGAGGAGTTGTAAAAAAAGAGAAGGTTATCGCTCAAACCCAGTATCTAGACCTTGTTTACACACAGTCTGGTACTTTGTATGAAAAAATTCTTGATTTACCTTGTCTAGGTCAACTTACTACAACTCCTTCTGGTTCTCATGTCGCAAACGGTGTAATCGGTACAGTTAATACATCAAAGAGTAAGAAGAAACAATCCAAATCTACTACTCCAATCATAAATTTACCTGATTCACCCAAAGCAGACTCTTCTTTAGAAACTTCTGCTGAAATCCATGTCGTAGACTCATCTAATGCCAAAAATAAATCATCCAGAAATAAGAAGAAAGGGAAGGGTGAAAATATAAAAACATTTCTCCAAAAGAGAAAGCAGAAAAAACCGAACCATCTGACCAAAAAATGAAACCTCGTTATCCCTATCTTATCTGTGACGAGGATCACTACACAAAATAGTGCCTGCATCGGGCCGAGGTATCTAAATTTTTCAAAGGTTCGCCCACACACGTTGTTCTTAAAGATCCTTTCCCATCATAAGACACCAAAATGATCGGATATTTTTCCAATTCGTCAGTGGATATCTAGATGATTTCCCAAGTCATGGTTGCAACGCGATCTCAATACTATGGATATAAGAGTCCTGTAACTGGAAAAGAAACTAAATCATATAGTCAACCTCCAGTATTAACCCCTCCTATTTCTGAACCATTACACATCAAGAAACCTAGTCCTGATTTAGTAATTAAACCGCCTGCAAAAGGTGTACTTCAGAAATCGTCTTTGAATCCACATGCGAGAGTAGCTCAGAATTACAATATTTTTGAAGATCCAGCCTTGTCGCCTTCAGCAATGTCGGCCCTCGAAGGGCTGCAATCTTGTCCAGCTCATACGAAGTTACTATTATAGGCTATTGGAGAGATTGACCCTCAAGATTATAATCTTATTGTCTTTGATCTTGAGAACTTTGTACCTAGACTCACGCACCAAATGGCTTTTCAAATTCCTGTTTTAGTCAAATCTAAGCGATTTTTTCCAATAGTGATTGACGAGGGAGCATTTACATGCATTATGTAATTAGCCTGTTGGAAAACTCTTGGTTCTCCACTGGTCAATCAGTCACCCACGATTCTTAAAGCCTTTGATGGAAGAGGTTTTTGTCCATTTGTAATACTCTAGGATTTACCCATAGAGGTAGAAGGAAAAATCGTTATACTTGAGGTGGAAGTTGTTGATGCCCCTCTTGATTACAACCTTTTGTTAGGTCAAAGTTGGTACTATTCTCTAACCATTGTCATTTCATCAGTCTTTCGATTAATCATGTTTCCTCATAAAGGAAATATTGTTAAAATTGATCAGCCGTATTACTACACTTCTGATCCTACCTCTATGGATAGTATCCAACATGTTGGAAAGACGGTTATCCCTTATGAAGATGTTGGGGTTGGACTAGTTAAGGATTTCTCTCTTATGGGAACTTTTTTTATACCTCTTCCTAATGTACCTCGAACTATTTCCAATATAAACATGATTACATAAAGCACAATGCCATTTGATGACCCATGGAATGTGCCTTCAGAATCTGAATTGGACTACTATGGCAATGAGATGCCTTTAAGTCCATATGAATCAGCATGTGTAGCATTACAATCGCTTTCTCGCATTTCATCAACTGATACTGATCAAGTGAATGTGGTCAGTGATGAGTCTTCTTCTCTACCAAGCTCAACCACGACATCTTTTTTTTATCCTTTTCAACATATTTTTTCAAGTGATGAAAATATTCAAGAAATTTTTTCATTGGATGAATTACCTTGGGACTATCTTCAACATCGATCCTCTTTTCTACCAAACCTTAATAGAGTTGAAAATGAATTTTCATCGATCTTTCTGATTGATTATGTCGAGGAAGCTCAAAATCCTATGTCAATCCTTCAATCGGATTCTGAGACTGATCCAGGTGGATATTGGTGGCCACCCGCCTATTCCATTTGGGGCCCCACCATTGTCTCTTTCATTTTTTTCACAACTTACTATTTTTAGCAGTTTTTCGAGTCCTGAACTTCCAAAGCCATTTTCAAGCCCCAAACGGAGATAGTATGCCGAAGTTACGTCCCCCGGAAGTTGAAACACCAGTTTACCCAAACGGGGCCCATAGTTTTGGCGCTTCATCTCCTAGGGTTAGGTTTTTTGATGTTTAGAGTTCCCCATTGTTTCTCCATAATAAATAGGCCCTTGAGCCTCATTGTAACATAGTTAAGAGGTTTGTATCCGCCCTATATCTTCTCATAGATTCGCTACCAGTACCCTAGCCATTTTATTTCCATCATGTTTGTAAGCATATTTCTGTGATTTGATATTAATGAAATGAAGCCTTATTTCCATTGTATTTCTATGTTTATGGTTATTTCTGTATTTTTTTGCATTCCTGCATAAATTCGAATCAGTGGTATCAGAGCGGTCTACTTTTTCTCGATCCTTCTTTGCATGTCCCCAACGAGGTCGGGGTATAAGGAGTTACGGCTCGATCTAGTGGAACCTTTGTAAGATCAGCCTTGCAAACCCCAACGGATGCCCATGGGAGACAAAAAGAAAGATGAGGGAGCAGAAGATCCTATCAAAATATTGCTCGAGGAGGCCCTCGAAAAATAAAGGAACACGATGATGGATAACTTTGCCCAGATCCTTCAACGACTGCCCACCAGCAGCGCATCTGCATCCAGCAGCCACTCTGGAGGCACGACTCCCTTTAAGGTACAAGTAAACTTTGACATTCCCATATTTGAGGGTCAAATAGATGCAAATGTCGTAGATAGATGGTTGAATATATTAGAAGGATATTTCTCGATTCATGACTTTTCCGACTGGGAGAAGATTATTTTTGCACTCCTCAAAGTTACCCCCCATGTCAAGGATTGGTGGGAAACTTACTGTGAGAAAAAGGACGAGAGAACCCTCTCTGTTCTCAACCGTACCCACTTGGAATTCTTTCCAAGATGCCATCAAGGAAAAATGATATCCCGTGGGGAGCTATGAGGACAAGTACATACAATGGACCACGTTGCGGCAAAAAAGGGATCAAGATGTGCGTGAGCTAACGAATATGTTCCATACCCTGCGCACAAAGTTGGATATCAAAGATTCAGAGAAACATTTGGTGCTAAAGTATCGCAGTTGTCTGCAGAGACACATTCAGGAGGAAATGGAGTTCCTCAACATCTCCTCACTTGGTACGGAATAATAGTATGCTGCCAAGATTGAGCAAAAATTCAAACAGAAGAAGCGGGCCTTTGGATCTGTGAATCAAAATCAAGGGAAAGGTGCCCCCAAACCGCAGAACAAAGGACAAAGCCAAGACATGGCAGCCCAAGACAACCTGCCAAATATACAAGAAAAGAACAACATTGTGAAGCCAAAGAAGAACACGGGAAAATGGTGTGAGTTCCATAAGAGCTCCACTCACAACACAAGTGAGTGTCGGGCCAAGCAGTCGCTGGTGGACGAGATGAGGGATTCTAAATCAGATGCATGCTTCGACTCTGAATCAGAACCTGACAAGGTTAATGACAAAGGGAAGGAGATTATTGATGCGGAGCCCAATGCCATTGTTGCCACTACAAAGATCCAGAAGGAGGAACCGGAAGATCTAGAGGAGGAAGAGCGTCTCTTCCACTCCCAAATGTGGGTAAAGGGTTCCCCACTACGGCTCATTGTCGACAATGGGAGCCAAAAGAACCTCATTTCAGTAGATGTCATGAAGCAGTTGGGCTTGCCGACCATAGCACACCCACAACCATACACGATCGGGTGGCCTCACAAAGGACGAGATCTTCGCGTCAGCCAGCAGTGTCACCTTCCCTATAGCATCAAGCCCTTCACGGATGAGGTATTGTGTGACATTGCTTCTATTGATGTTTCTGATGTATTATTAGGCCAACCATACTTGTGGAAGCGACATGTTGTGTATGAGTCCCGGTCTCACGCTGTTATTGTTACTTTGGGAAATAAATTGTATAGGATACCAGAGGTACCACCTCCTCCCACTATCTCTTTTCTTACTGCAAAACAATGCAGTAAGCTCATTTCCCAAACCAAGAAATTTGTTTTCCTGATGATCTGCCCCCAGGGCAAGAAGAATATTGTGGCCACGACCTCTAGACATGGCTCCTCTTCACGACAACAACAAATGGACAAGGTTGTGGAGGAGTACGGGGACATCTTCACCTCGCCCAAAGGGGTGCCTCTACACTGTCAGGTCAAGCACCCCATTGACCTGACCCTAGGTGCGCCGCTACCCAATGGACCGATCTATAGGCACTCTGTTCTGGAGAATGATGAAATCAAGAGGCAGATTTAGGAATTGCTGCAGAAAGGTCACATCCGGCCAATTTCATTGCCCTGTGGGAGCTCGATCGTGTTGGTACAGAATAAGTATGGGACATGGAGACTCTGTATTGATTATCGGGCGCTGAACAAGTTCACTGTCTGGAATAGGTACCTAATCCCACAAATTGATGACCTTCTCGACCAACTCAAAGGGGAAAAATATTTCAGCAAGATCGACTTGAATTTTGGGTATCACCAAGTACCAATCGAACCCTCTGATGTGTGAAATACTACCTTCAAAGCCAAGGAGGGCCTTTTCGAATGGCTTGTCATGCCTTTTGGATTGACAAATGCTCTTGCAACCTTCATGAGGTTGATGGATGACATCTTGCGTCCATTCATCAACTCATTTGTAGTGGTATACTTGGATGACATTTTGATCTTCAGCCAGACTTGGGAAAAGCACCTCCACCACATCTGAGAAGTCCTCCAAACACTGCGACAACACAAGTTGTGTGCCAATTTGGAGAAGTGCACTTTTGGCATGACCTAGGTTCAATATCTGGGATACATTATTGATGAAAGGGGGGTGCATGTGAATCCAGCGAATATCCAAGTCATTCAAGATTGGCCAGCCCCAACCACCCTAATAGAGCTTCACAGCTTTCTGGGTCTTGCTAATTTCTACTGCAGGTTTGTGTTGGGATTATCTCATATCACTTGGCCCTTGAGTCGAGTCACCAAGGGAGGAGCGAAAGAAAAATTTTGTTGGTCAGAATCTCAACAGAAGGTGTTTGTAGAATTAAAACATCGCCTCTGTTCTGCCCCAGTGCTCACATTACCAGACTTGCAATAACCATTTGATATTGAGACATATGCCTCTGACTATGCTATTCAGGTAGTTCTTACTCAACATGGGCATCCAGTGGCATATCACAGTGAGACATTGTCCAACACAGTTCAAAAGTATCCCACTTATGACAAAGAAATGTATTCCATTGTGTAGGCTTGTCGACAATGGAAGCATTATATTTTGGGGAAGGAGACAATCATCCACACAGACCACCGACCCCTGCAGTTAATACAAACACAAGGGAAGTTGCAGAACAATCGCCATCAGAAGTGGTCCACATATCTGCAACAATTTCATTTGAACATCAAGTACAAGAAGGGTAGCACCAATAATGTTGCAGATTGCCTCAGCCGACCACCAATCGTGGCCATAACCAACGTTCTCAACTCTTGTGGGCATGAGACTTTTGATTGGCCACTACTCTATAAGAGTGATCCAAAATTCATCTACACATACAAGGCACTCTTGGGGGGTAGGCAAGTTCCAAATTTTCACCTCCAAGATGCATTATTATGTCACCTGGGACACCTTTGTGTTCCTTCAAGCGAGTGTGCCAAGATTATATGGGAAGCGCACTACAGTCAAGTCACTGGGCATTTTGGGGTCGAGAAAACAGTGGCAGTACTGCAAAATTATTTCTATTGGCCGAACCTTCGACAATATGTCGGGAAGTACATCAAATCCTGCACTGCTTGCGCCATTGCCAAATCGACCATCAAGAAGCAAGGGCTATTTACTCCGCTACCTACCCCTAGTCGACCTTGGGAATCCATATCCATGGATTACATGTCAGGCCTTCCTTCTACTAAGCATGGAAATGACTGTGTTTTTGTGGTCGTCGACAGATTCTCAAAGATGGCCATTATGGTAGCCTGCAAGAACAATATCACAGGAGAAGCCACTACTAAACTCTTCTTTGAACGAGTGTGGGTACACTTTGGGATCCCACAGTCTATCATATAATATTGTGAAAACAGGTTCCTCGGCACATTTTGGTCCAGCCTTTGGTCAATCTTGGACACCAAGCTCACCAAGTCCATAGCTTTCCATCCCCAAATTGATGGCCAGACAGAGGTCGTCAACAGGATGATTGTACACATTTTGCGCATGTAAAATTCAAAGCATCCACGCACATGGGATGAGAGCCTTCCCTATGTACAAAACAGTTATAATCGGGCTCTCCACAGCTCAACCAGCCACAGCCCCTTTCGGGTGGGCTTGGGATTCTAGCCACTATGTCCCATTGACGTAGCCATGCCATTTGCAGCTACTCAGGCCAATTCGGCTCATGTCCAGTCTGAAGCTGACAAAGCAAACAACTTCATCGAGCGCATTCAACACATCTGCCAACAGGTTCATGACATATTGGACAGAGCCAATGCTAAGTACAAGCAATGACATGATCAACATCGGGTGCCACACAACTTCCACGTGGGCGAAAAAGTGTGGCTACATTTGCAGAAGGAGCGCCTCACTGGACCCCACCACAAGATTCGCCCACTCTGATATGGGTCGTACACCATCACCAAGGCTGTAGGGATAAATGCCTTTGAGCTCAGTATTCCACCATTCCTTGGTTTGCACCCAGTATTCAATGTAGACCGCCTTCGTCCCTACTTCCCACCTCTATTGGACACCTCTGACATTGAAGAAGAACTCACACCAAAAGAGTTAAACCCAGACTACATGGAACAGGCCACCATAGACTGTATACACTCGCCGACAGAAGATCCAACTGTATCGGGTTGTCAAAGCTGGCCAACTCCTGCACCAAGGCAAGTGGTTCACCAGGGACCAAGTTCAACAGAAGTTTCCTCATCTCATGGAGGAACTCAACGCAATGGGGACCATTGCTTCCTAAGGGGGAAGGAATGATCCAGGTGGATATTGGTGGCCACCCGCCTATTCCACTTGGGGCCCCACCATTGTCTCTTTTAGTTTTTTTCACAACTTACTATTTTTAGAATTTTTTGGGTCCTGAACTTCTAGAGCCGTTTTGAAGCCCCAAACGGAGATAGTATGCCAAAGTTACGTCCTCAAGAATTTGAAACACCAATTTACCCAACATAGTTTTGGTGCTTCATCTCCTAGGGTTAGGTTTATGGGCGTTTAGAGTTCTCCACTATTTCTCCATAATAAATAGGCCCTCGAGCCTCATTGTAACATAGTTCAGAGGTTTGTAGCTACCACATCTCTTCTCATAGATTCGCTAGTAGCACCCTAGCCATTTTATTTCCATCATGTTTGCAAGCATATTTCTGTGATTTGAAATTAATGAAATGAAGCCTTATTTCCGTTGTATTTCTATGTTTATGGTTATTTATATATTCTGTTGCGTTCCTGCATAAATCCGGATCAGAGACGAACTTAGGAAATATTTCCGAGACAATTCCCATTGACATATCAATCAAACCAGGAGTAACTGAAAACATTCATATAGTTGCTTCATGCTCAATTGACAAAATCAATATGTACAAAGCCCTATTTCAGGAATTCCAAGACATTTTTTCCTGGTCTTACAAATAAATTCCAGGAATTGATCCTAAGATTGTGATTCACGAAATTAAGACATACCCGGATATTAAACCTATTAGACAAATATTACATCCAATACATCCGTGAAAAGTTGTTTCTATTAAATCTGAAGTTGAAAAAAAAAATCGCATAGGATTTATTTATCTTATTCCATTGACGGATTGGGTATCTAACATAGTTCCAGTGACCAAGAAACAATGAACTATCAGAGTATGTGTCGATTACAGGGATATTAATAAGGCTTGTCCCAAAGACAATTATCCCACCCCTTATATCGACAAAATTGGTGACGATTGTTCCACAAACGAAATATTTTCATTTATGGATGGATTTTTTTGTTACAATCAAATAAACATACTCCTTGTCGATCAGCCCAAGATAACATTTATATGTCCATGGGGGGGATTTTCATATTGTAAATTACCTTTTGGACTGAAAAACATTGGCACGACTTTTCAAAGAGATATTTCTTATGCATTTCACGATATCAAACACATTGTGCAGCCCTTCTTGGATGACTTACTTATCTTTATGAAATTTAGGCATTACAATATTCGTTTGAATCCACACAAATGTGTATTTTGTGTACAATCAGGAAGATTTCTTGGTTTCATTGTTTCTAAAGAAGGCATTCATGTCGACCCTTTTGAAGGTTGAGGCCATTGTCAATCTACCTCCTCCTTCTACTCTTCGCCAACTCCAGAGTTTGCAAGGGAAAGTAAACTTTCTACGTCATTTTATCCTGAACTATGCAAAGTTAACTAAAGGTTTCACTTGGTTATTAAAACAGGATGTTCCTCTTATTTGGGACGAGCTTGTCTATAAAGCTTTTAATGCACTTAAACACGCATTGACCCATGCATTGTTGTTGCATCCACCTGATTATCGCTGAGATTACTTTTTGTATTTATCTGTGTCTGATTCCACCATTGGATTGGTTTTAGTTCAAGAGGATGACTCCAAAAATGAACATGTGATTTATTATTTAGGTCAGAACCTCACACTGACAGACATCATGTATTCGCGTGTGGATAAATTGGCCTTGGAAGTTGTTCAAGTTGTCCAAAGATTGTGTCACTACATATTGTTACATAAAACAACCGTACCATCTAACTGCAACCCTATGATGTACATTTTGACGTAACAATTTCTCGAGGGAAAATAATCTAAATGGATAGTTATCCTGCAAGAGTTTGATTTCGAATTTGAAAAATCTAAATCCAAGAAATCACTAGTATTTTATTAACTTATGTGTGACTTTCCTTACACTGGATCTGAAACTGTGGCAGAAGACCATATTCTCGATGAATCTTTGTTTCTGATCAGCACATTAGATTGTTGTTATGGAGATATCATTATATATCTTCAAACCCAAACCTTTCAGCCTGAAATTTCACGATCTAATCGACGTAGAATTTGATACCAGTCTCAACAATACAATATTTTTGGCGACACTCTTCACCGTCATGGTGCCAACTCTATTTTTCGACGTTGTATAACTCATGAAGAAGAAGAAAGAGTTTTAAATTATTGTAATTCTGGAGCATGTGGTGGTCATATGTCTGGGTTTTCCATAGCCCAAAATATATTGCACACTGGATATCTCTGGTCGTCACTCTTCAAATATTGTATCCTTGCAGTTAGAAAATGTCACAATTGTCAGGTTTCTTATCAAAATATCTGTGCATCTCTCACTCCTCTTCACCCAATCATAGCCGTCGGTCCATTTTCAAAATGGGGAATCAATTTAGTTACATGTAACCCTCACTTGGTCGGGGGGCATGGGCATATTATTCTCGTTGTAAATTACTTTAAAAAATGAGCCGAGTCGATGCCTACATTTAAGGATGACGGAGAAACTGCAGTTATTTTCATATTCAATCATGTGATTGCTAGGTTTGGTGTCCCTCAAGCTATCATTACGGGCCATGGTAACCACTTTTGAAACATTATGATAATTGAACTTTCCGCTGAGCTTGGCCTACGCCATTATAATTCCACACCATATTACCCACAGGCCAATGGCCAAGTTGAGGCTGTAAACAAATTTTTAACCAATATGATTAAACGGATTGTAGGAAGTCATAAATAGAATTGGCACGCCACGATTTTTTCTACATTGTGCGCATACCGTACCTCCACAAAAACATCTACAGGGTTCACTCCTTTTCTACTCGTTTACGGTTTAGAAGTTGTTCTACCCATTGAATGTGAAATTCTATCGCTCAAACTATCCATTGAGTTATTACTAGCTACTTCTAAAGAGGAAAAATGTTTCTTATACTTAGCACAATTAGATGAAGCTCGTCGCACCGCTACATTAGCTATTGAAGCTAAAAAAAATGTGTCAAGGCTCAATATGATCAAAGCGTTAACCCTCGTATCTATTCAGAAGGTGACCTAGTCTTAGTATACGATCAAGCTCACGATAAAATAGGCGCTGGTAAATTTGAACCAATGTGGCAAGGCCCTTATATTGTTAAGTGTGTGCTTGAAAAGGGGACTATGAATTAGTTGACTATGACGGCATCTATTTAGATAAGCCCAGAAATGGTTTTTATATGAAGAGCTATTATGCATGATTTATCGTGTGAAGATATTCTTTGTACATTAGTTACACTTTTAGAACAATGTGCCTTAGATTAGTTATTTTTCTTGTCGAGTTTTCAGTACTTTTGTTGCTTATCTTGATTACTCTTGATACTACAGATGACGACATTCCCTCAGACTTACATTGACTTTGCTGAAGACACATGTCATAGTACACGGAACATATCTTCCGTTGCTTGGGTTATCTATTCACCCACTGATGAGTTAGTTTATATTCACGGTATTTTCCTCGGTCAAACAACGAACAATATTGCAGAATATAGCGCAGTCATTGAGATATTATTTCATTCCATTGAATTTAGAATTTGAGGTTTGATTGTTAGGTTAGATTCACAACTCATTGTATTACATTTAAATGGTGTTTATGAAATCATAAATCCATTATTGTTAAGAATGTTTTTAAGGGTTCATCTCTTGGAAATACAATTTGATTACATTGAATATCAACACATTTCAATAAATTTAAACACATTAGCTGATGCATTGGCTAATCAAGTTTTAAATAGACATTTGCAGCGTTGAATGTAAAACAAAACAATATTCAATCCATATTGAACAAGATACTCAGAGGCCAAAAGTAGTAATATCATTAAGTCAAAATAGTTGTGTGTCAAAATATATTACATAATCTATGATCATGGGTCTCAAACACCTTATGATATAAATGTACTAATACAAAACAAAAATTTCATCTAAATCGACCATTAGCTATCCATGATGATGATCATGGTAGCAGAGTATATCACGCGCCACTCTGTGCAGGTATCGCCTAAATGGACCAAGAACCCCAGTCACATGCCTCTGGTATCTAAGAGGAAAATCATCTGTCCCGGTCTCTGGGATGTCAGTGGTCAACCACTCCAAGTTGTGTTCTAACTCTGTGAGGGCCTCTGCTGCATCAGTCAGTGGTAGAGATGTCACTATAAGTTGTGCTTCTTATCTATCAAAATGACGAAGCACCGCTGGTCGTGTTGGGCCAACATCTGCATTTAAATGTTTTTTATTGTCGGTATTGGATGATAAAAAATAAAATAAAAATTATAAAATAGAAAAACTAAAAATGATACTTTTTACCTGACGCGTCTTATTATGTTCCAGGTGGGAGTGTTGTGTCAAGGTCACCCCTAAAATCAACCCCTGCATAATTAAAGTCTTCAATCATGAAGATATGGCTTTTGAACCATACGAAAAACTGAGGTGTATACCAGACCACGGGACCGCCATCGCCACCATGGCGAGCCATCAACGAAACCCATCGCAACATGCGTGGATCAATTTGTCCCATCGGATCCACTAACAAATGTTGAGGTACGAGTGGGATTCTCTCCAAGGCGAAAGATATGAGAATGGCACCATAGTCGAAGTTATTGAGCTTACCATTCTTTGCTCATGTGATCTGGCCTTTCATATTGACCAATACTCCTTCGCACTAGTTAAATATTGTTCCCTCAGAACACTTAACTGTAGTCTACATATGTGCTTTGGTAGCCACATGAGGAGTTTCACTGCCACACAATCAAGTAACTATAAAAGAAATCATTTTATGGTCTAGTCATTCGATGGTATTTATGTCGATACGACCATCCTTCAATTGTGAATCCTGCATGCAATATTCCACCATATAGGAAGCATTAGGAAATCCTCCTAGTCGTGTGACGAACAAGGAAATTTCTATTCCCCTTCAGGGAAAACCAATAAGGAAATAAATATCCTCTATATCAATCACGAGCCTATGATCCCCGATGATGAAAAATTGTTCCTGCACATCCCAAACCAACTAGGTCATGATTTCTGCTTGCACCTTAATTCCTTATATTAACCAAAATTTGTATAAGCTGAAATTATTTAACACCCTAAGTGTTGTTGGGATATCAATGGCTTCATTTTCGTGTGATTCATGATCGTGTTCTCTCTGCTCAAGCATAGTTGTTACAAATTTCCTGCAAACAATCATCTAGAAACATTAGAAAACTTTTGAAGAGAAATTGAAGCAATTTTTATGGAAAGAAAATCATTTTTGAAAACCCCATGACACTTGTGTAGTTTTTTTTTGTAGAAAATTTCTTTTTGTGCATGATCATTGTATAAAAACCGCAGTGGCATAGTGATTTTTTATGTTAAAAAAACATCGGGGTGCGCGGGTTCTACCAGGAAAACCTGCGCACCCTCAAGGGCGAATTCTAAAAACATTTTTCCTCCAAAAAAAATAATATAGAAACTTAAAATGAAAAAGCAAATGGATACAATACAAGACAATGAAGAGATCAAATACCTAGAACTGATGATTCGTGAAACGGTTGGCCAGTCCTCCCGATATCAGCTTCAAAATATCTATGGTAAAAACTCCTTACTGCTCTGGAAATCAAAAGGTAAAAATGACTTGTTTTGTCCACTTTTTATAGGTTTTCATGAATAAAATAATATTATTTTATTTATTTTTACCTTTAGAAGTTTAATTTGAATCTTTTTACCATGATTGAGAGCATATTATTATAATTTTCGTGTTTTTGTGCAAAGAACAGGTTGTGTTTAAAAACGAATTATTTTGATGACAGAGTAAACTTTTATCATTTTTTTGGGCTCTCAAAAAATACAAAAAATTGAAACCATGCAATCCTCTTTTAAGCCCTTTTTAGACTCTCTAAACATGAAAATATCGTCGAGCACTTGACTATTCGAACTCGTTAAAATAAATGCACAGTCGTCTACTCAGTATAAGTTTACCCCTTTTCTAGACTGAACTAGACTAATTACAAAAAAGGCATACATTGACTAAGCATGGTCAATAGAGTTCTCTCCTACATAATTTTATCCTTTTTCGGGTTTGAGAGACTAAACTTATGAAAAAGAACACTATGTACTTTACTTATGTTTTTCTTCTGACTCCCTAAAACTGAAAAACATCGAGTTAATCCTATGTTGGACTCATTAAAATTAAACAGTGCAGGACCTGTCGATTACAATAGGACCGAACCACTCCTTCTTAGGGTTCATTAAAATTACTTGGATGGTCCCATCTGAAGGATGAGCTTACACAACAAGAAAATTTTATCCTCAAGCTTGACAAAAATAAATAGGTACTTGCCAATAATGGTGGGGAAAAAATGAGAAAAAGAATCCATCTTTTATACTTGTTTTTAAAGAAGCATGTCACTCTTGAACACGACACTTTGTCACACTCATGTCTGGGTCGGGTAATCCTTTTGTCTTATAGTTAATCAAACCTCATTGAAACTCTTCAGCTGATTTTGGGTATTATATTTAAGGAAAATGTTTCCAAGTCATTTACAGTGTCGATATGTGTTCAAGAGAAAGTTCAACTTCAAATTCACTATTCATTACAAATATTTGTCTCTATTCACATTGACCATCCCTGAGTTTCCTTGCAAAAAATTTCTTCAAAACTTGACATAATGGTTTTGTGTCATAGGTCCTCCTGTGACGGATCACTGCCTATCGACTTCAACTCATTTTCTAGGAAGTTGATCTATAAATCCTATCATTACCTTGGAATCTGCATGCCCTAACGGCAGGTTTCTCACCTTCAATGAAAGGTTTTCATAATTGGCCTTTGATCGAATGACCTTATGAGTGTTCGACTATAAATCATTCATTCAAATTTCATAGATTGTACTAAAGTAATTTGAGATCCATTGTCATTACTAGTGGTTTCTCTCACACTTGTTAATGGTTTTCAACATTTACCAGTAATCAAGTGGTTTCTACCATGTTCGACTTTGAAACAATCAATCGCATGGATAGATTCGTACTAGTTTGAGAAGAAGAAATCAAGACCCTGGGCTCTAGTTTCAACCATCCATGATGCAAGGATTTATGTATTCAGGATACAGTAGACTTGTTCATAACAGATGGTTGTGCCCATACTATGTCTACTTTTGATGTAATGCTAAGTCATATATGTACCAGAACATGTAGTTAGTTTTGCTCTGAGTAATGGAATTCCTACCTAAGTGATGACTATATATTTGAATTAAATGTTTATTACAGGTTTTCAACCAATGTCTCCAATCCAATCCTTGGAATGATAAAGTACTTCACTCTCTTGAAATATTTTCTCAAACTTCACACTTTAGGGGGAAATCTGTTACGCGTCATTTTTTCACCATGAAATTTTAATGTCAATATGGATCTATCACCATCCATACTCATGCTTCCTAAGAAGTCAAAACATTTATATTCTTGAACCAAGTCTTGGGAACTGGGAAAAATCTCTTAAAAACTCTTAAAATTTTCTTGTGCACTATTTGCGGTCACTTCCTACACATGCGCTAATATTCCCTCCTTTATATGTGAACATTTGCGCCCTGTTTTCCCATAAACATTGCGCACAACATGTAAAAGAAAGTAAACGTGAAAAGAAACTTCTAGAAGCATAGTTGGATGCATATTCTTCCAGCTAAAAACCTCTTGAGTCATGCCAGTTTGAGCTATATCCCTCCACTCATGGAACTTATCCCCTTAGATGAAGGAACCCTAATCCCTTCATTAAAGGATCTCATCCCTTTATTGATGGATCTAAAACCTCCTCAATTTCTCTTAAAAATTGTTCTGAAGCTTCAGGGTTAGGGGTAGATTGTGGAATGTACATTGGAGATTGTACTCTACACATAGGAGTTCACTGAAGGTAAACCTATGTTGGTCATTCTAGAGAGGAAAGCTTGTCAAACCAAGGAACACGATTGTAAAGGCATACAGGAGAAATCAGTACGACATCAAGGCTCAAGTTGTAAGATTGCTCTTTATATTATTTGATAACACATATGGATCCATTTTTCCCATTGTGTTGTTTTTAGATTCACTAAAACAATGAAAATTCTTAATCTCATTGATCATTAATTTAAACTAGTGTTTTGGATTATTATATACTGCAGGTGCCTTTGATTATTTTCATGTTTGTGATTGTAGGTTCTTCTCATCATTGAAGGACTTCTTCAGGGTGAAAGGAAAGGTCCACATCAAACATCTCGTTGAAAGGTAGGAGCATTACCTCCTCGTTTCTAAGTTTTGATAATTTGAATGCTAATAGTTTAGGGAAAGAGATATTCAAATGGTTGCTTGTTTCTAGTTATATGTTGGGATACTAGGGAGATCGCTCTTGTCTGCAAGAGGGATTTATCCAGAAAACAATTGGTTATGGTAATAATTCTTGATGATACTTATCAATATGAACTCTTCTTATGAGAATATTTCAATTTGAGAGTATCTTTGTATCATGATGTGTAATTATGAATACCTCCCTAGTTTATAAGAGGGAGTGTTGAAAATGTAACTAGGTTCAGTCTTCATAATCATCATTGTACTTGTATCAATATGTATTTAATTGATATATATATATATATGTAATTATTATTATTTTCTAGTCAAAGCATGTTCTTCATGCTTTTAGGATTTATTGAGTCAAAGAATTGTAATTGAGTCAAAGTCCTATTTGAACTTCTTGTAAAGAAAAAGGAAAAATAAATTTCAAAATCTAATTTGGGTAAATTCACCTCAAGAAGCCAAGTCGTCCCTCCAGGATGACTAGTTGGCTCACTCAAAGACATGTCTTTTCGCATGTGAAAACAACTATATATTGGAAAACATCCTCCACCAAAATTTCAAGCATTTTTTTGGTGCTTTTCTATGATTACTTTTGAGGAAAAGATATGCAATGTCTAGAGGCTAAATTCTTGTGAAGACTTGTGAGTTTCTAAGGCCATATATATGCAAAGAAAATGTGTGAATGCGTATGATTTGAGATAAATGTGTAATTTAATGGCAGGTTGCGAGGTTAGATAAAAGTGATTTCCCTATGGCATATAAGCTAAGATTGATACAAGTTACTATGGCTAAGATTGATGTTATCTCCTTTAACTGAGATTGATGGGTTATATCATGTTAATGCAGAATTTGGAGGGTCTGACCTATCATCTTGGAGGTTGGGTTCTTGTATTAGTCTTGGGCCTTGGATTTCTCACTTTGATCTAATTCTATAAGAAGACAAGTTGCTTTGGTTTTCCCCCTTGTGGGGTTTTTCCCTAGCTTGGAGCCTACATCTTTGTGTTCATTATCTTTTGTGATCTTAAATTTGGGTGTGGAGCTTGATTATCATCTTGAGTTAGAGATCTTTGTTTCAGTTGGATGTATACCCCAGGAAGACTATACTACCCTCCACACAGAGGGGTGTGGGGGGGACTTGTCCCCTCTGCGGGGGTTCGAAGGGGGGGGGGGGTGCGACATCCCCCACGGCTAGGGGGTCCGAGGGCCAACAGTCCCCCGATAAGGGTTCAAGGGTAGTGCCCCCAAAGCTAAAAATAGGTGTAAATTGCCTTGTAAAATATTGTAATTTCATAGTTAATCTGGGTTTTTCATTAGGAAGATGATCTGACGGTAGAATTTATGTTTAATTTAGGGTTTTTTCCCTAGAAGGCAACCCCTCAGTGTACATGAGGGAATTATATTGCGCTTGTGTGTTGAGTGTGTATTCTAAGAGAGAAAGAGAAAGGGGTACTGTGTGAGAGATTAGAGGATATTACAACAGATCTGTTGTAGGTTTTGTCTCTTCATTTTGCTAGAAAATATAAAGGAAGAACTGGTTGTTTCTCCGTGGATGTAGCCCAAGTTGGGTGAACCACATATATCTGTGTCTCTCTTGTTTTATATATTTTCTATGTTTGTATTTCCGCATATTTTTATGTGTTCCATTGCTCTGTAATATATAATTTTCTAACACTTAATGTTTTATGTTTTGGTAATTGTTTGATGAAGAGAACATAATTAAATAAATAAGAAGCCAAAAACTATTCTCAAGTAATTATCAAGTAAGAGAAATCAACCCTAATTTGATAGCCTTGTTAGCTTGCAATGACTATATTCTAAATATTTTCATAGCCCAATTACTTCTCATACTACTATTAATGTTGATCTGTATTCAACCTCTGTAGAAGAAAGCGCTATTGTGCATCATTAAAGGGGCTTTAGTAGGTGGGGTTGTTACACTTGTTTGTATTACTCTAATGCAAAAATATAAGCATCATATTACACGTTCAAGCACATGCAAGCATAAATGACATGTGAGGATTTGAAACATTAGAACCAGCTTACACTTGCATGCAATCATTAAAATGCATATAAATAGAGAATTACAATCAAATATATTTCATAAACTAGCCTAGATCCATCTTAACTCCGGATATACCAAGCGCCGAGAGGTATAAAATATGTTTTCACTCTAAAAGAGGTTTGCATCTCAAGAGATTTGATCTCTCTCGACCCTTGGTAGATCTGGAGTTAAGATGGATATAGGCTAGTTTTATTATTAATTATAATTATAATTATTAATATAATTATTAATTTTATGTTTTTTTATTTTAGTTTAGTTTTATGTAATTTGACTAAGTCGACATGTTTTAATGATAATTATAATTATTTATTTGTTTTTTTTTTTTTTAATTAGTTAAATTTATGTTTTATTTTGACATACTCAAAATGTTAAATAGAACATTACAACAGCTCTACCATACTATGATGGAGAGCGCCTCTTGACACAATGATGAAATACGAAGAGGCAATCATACATTCTCTATCTTCATTTTTACTTACAAACCCTAGAACATACCATGTTTAAAAGAATATCCCTATTTTGTATATTTATGATCACTTAATAATATATAACATCAAACATCAATATTCTAACAATTTTTTTTGTAGGGAAAACATTTGTATCAATGCTTACAAAAAATAAAATTGTTGGTCCATTTTGAAGCCTATTCGAGACAAAGTTATATTAGGATGAATGACTTGATCAGAATGTCTTGGTTACCAGGTCTAGAGTTTGGCTTAGATGTGCTTCCTTCCAAATGCAGTGTCAAATGAAGATGCCTAAAAAGCATTAGCTCTCCCTGAAAATGAGGTGATCCAGTCACACCTTCTAGTATGGATACCTTGTTATGACTTCACTCCAGTCACTATCCCATCCTTCAACACACCCCTCCTTGCTATCAAGGTAATGACTTGGGGCATGACCAACTCCCATAGTGTGGTGAGAGTTGTGTACAAGGCCCGAGAATGGATTCACCATCGTATGGTTGATTGTTGATTACTAGTGATTATGGATTCATGTAGGTGACTTGTAGCTTGCAATCTGAACTGAGACTAGGTTTTTTAGGTAAGATTTCCCTCATTGGGTCATGACCCTTTTCCCAGTTATTATAGCATGTGTTTCACTGAGGATGTAAGGGGCATGATGACTTGACATCATCCTCACCTTCCTCCAACTTATCATCATCAGTTTCTTCAGGGTTCTAAACTCAATGCTGGCAACTAAACACGAGGATTATGCTCATTGTGGGACTTAACCCAACACCTTACAACATGAGCTGACAATAACCATGCACCACCTCTCTATATGTTCCCGAAGGCACTCGTCTATTTCAGGAGTATTCATGGCATGTCAATCCCTGGTAAGGTTCTTCACGTTGCATCGAATTGAACCACATTCTCCACCACTTGTGTGGGCCTCCATCGATACTTTGAGTTTCATTCTTGCGAATGTACTCCCCAAGTGGGATACTTAATGCATTAATTACAACATTGTGTGGGTCGATATGTACAACACTTAGTATCCTTCGTTTACAACTAGGAATATTAGGCTATCTAATCCCATTTTCTCCCCTAGGTTTCATCTATCAGTGTCAATGTCAACCAAGAAGAGTGCTTTCACCACTATTCTTCTTTCCAATCTCAACACATTCATTACTCCACCAGAACTTCTCTCTACCCTTATCATACTCTAGCTTGGTATTTTCCACTGCATGTCCAGGTTTAGCCCCAGAATTTGACAATGGGCTTGAAAAGAGACATACATACACTTTATGCCCAATCATTATGGATAACATTTGCATCTTGTCTTACCACAATTGTCGACAGAGAGTTAACTGATGCTTATTCCTTAGATTTTTCATTGTTTCTTATCCGAGAAAATAAGTTAATGACTCATGGACCTTCTCCATTCACCTGGTATTGCTCCATCTGGATTTATTCCATTGCGTAAAATTCCCCATTGTTGCCTCTTGTAGGAGTTTGGACCATGTCTCAGTCCCATTATGGTTGATCATTCTCTCAAACCATCTACTGATCGTCACCTTGGTAATTCATTGCCTCGCCAACTAACTAATCAAATGTGAGCCCCTCCTTGGGTGGATTCCTCCTTTTTATCCTCATCCTATGGGGTATTATCAGTCATTTTTAGTTTTTATTCCCCTCCCAAGGTGGGTTCTTATGCGATACTCACCCGTAAACCATTTGAAACACCACTTCCCATACAATTTTCATGTGTTAAGCATGTTTCTAGTGTTCATCTTGAGCCAGATCAAACTCTCCATGAGATTCATATTTTCATTACTTATAGCTCCCTTATGGACAAGGATTATTCATAATCATCTTTAGGAATGACTTGTTTCCATTTTCTTCATATAATCATAGCCTTAATTTCACTTCCAATATAGCCATCCCTACTCTCTTGTGGCAATCCCACGAGTCTAGTATGAGATCCATAAAAGATATGGAAGGACTCATGTACATTCAAAAAATGTTCTCAAACATAACTTGTATCCATGTGCTTTATATCATCTCAAACCAGAGTTTCCAATATAGCCATCCTTACCCTCATGTAAACCTGCAAGCTACTAATATATGTTCTCAACTTGATATCCATAAAGATAGATGGATCATGCACATCCAATTTGTTGTCCATTTACCATAGTAAACTCACTCATTAATATATGATGGGGGGGGGAGGGGGATTTTAAATCTACGATAGGGTAATTCCATGGTAAGGTGTAAGTCATCGGTTCAAGTCTGACAAAGAGCTCATGTTTCCCATGAAGAAATAAGGCTCGGGTGTCCATTTCTCATCGTATTATCCACATCTTTTCAAGATGAAAACCCTTTTTCAAGGGACCAAAACTATCTGTCAAGATAAGTTTCAGGAAAAAAGCTTGTTATGATGGAGTCTCACAACTAATATGGGGGAGTATCACTATATTTTTCTCAATGACAGTCTTCTTCATTATGCTACTATAGGATCACTATATAATATACTCCATCTTTGTGAATTTTGAACATACCATAAGTATTATGGATACCCGATAATTTGAAATTACTATTCTTCAAAAGGAGTGGAAAAAACAAAGGAGAAGTAAGTGATACTGACCCATTGGGTTATGAATATATCAACTACTCTGGTATCGAAATTTGATGGGTATTTGGAAAGTGGACCTTTCCTTTCTAAAATTAATCGATCTTATTGATTTGATTGAACTCCCTATTTGTTTGTTGACTGAATGTTTTGTCAGATCTATTTTTATGATCTCTTCTATGTTCCCTAGACAAAAAGAGATATAGATCCTGAAGTAATTCCATTTCAAGTCGAATTATGAACAACGTGTATTCTATGTTTAGACGAAAATGATACATAAATAAAATATGTGATTCTATTATGATGTACTAAACATTCTCATATGAATTTTCCATACATTTTACTTTGGTTATTACACCGGTGAAAAATTGATCAAAATTAAGATGTGAAAAGAGAAAAGAAAGGGTAAAAAGAAGGTTTTCACTTTTGGATCATAATGGTTAAATAATAACTTCTTGCTATAGAAGGAGAATAAAATTCGAGTAATTTCATTTAGCTCTATGAGTTATGAAAAAATTAACTTGTTCATGCTCGTAGACTCATTCGTATTGGACCAAAATGTAGTAGTAATTATATACATAGAGATAGATGAGAGATCATTGGAGTGATCATGCATTTACCTATATTGAATCAGTTTGGTCCATTTTCAAATATTTGTTCCAACAAAAAATCTTCAGAACCCAATTTTTTTTCAAAGGATGATGGATGAAAAATCGTCCCCAATTCATCATATACCTTTTGATCTGTTGAAGGCTTGAAATTATCAGCCTCAACATCGGGGAAAACCACCCAATCATGAAATTAAAGCAACTCCTTTTCTGTTTGGAATGGTGGCTCTGACTAGGATTATAAGACTAGTTTCCCTTAATAAGAGTAATGAAATATGGATGGTATATATAAATCTAAGGTGAATGATGTGAATAGAAATAAGAAGTAAAGAATAAATAAACTTAAATTATCTATCGTGGGAAAGCTTTTTCTGTATATGTGACTTTAGAAATATCTCATATTCAACATGACAATATAGATCATCAAATCATTTATGAGGTCAAAACAAACAGTGATAACTAATTTAATTAAATACGTAATTAAATTAGTTAATGAAATTCATTGCAAATACAAGATTTCGTTGTTCATGCATATACTTATAATATTTCCATCACACACATCAATAGTGATAAATGTCTGATTGCTTGCAAGAACATATATGATAAACATAGTTAAGATAGCCATTGAACTCTTAAGAATAATAATAATACAAAGATAGTAGTACCCGATATGTTGACTCTACTCAAGAGAAAAACAGTAATGGTTCAACTTTCTATTAAGATCACTTCAAGATATAGTAGTGCAAACCAAAATCTTTCTTGAAAAATTCAAAACCCCTTCTTCATATCAATGAAGGGGATTTACAGTCTCTAGTGAAATACAAATATAGTAAAGCATCATAAAATACTGAAGTAGTTTTAACAAATCACACTTAAAATAAAGTAACAGGACAATAATAGATTATGTTGCAACAACTTGGTTGTCGTTATGATGAAGGATGCCCCCTCATACACTTACGAATTTCACACATATATTTCATTGGCTTTAATTTTGGTGGAGAATGAGACTGTATGCGCATTTTTCCAGTGAATATCGCATCGCTAAGTGCTAGCATCATATGAGTAGTCATGTTGGAGAGGCACCTTAGCATTGGCCATTAGCTATGATGTTTAACTAAGAAATACCAATGGCATTCTAAGACAACCTTTGACATTTTATTGATATTCTCGACCTTCTTCTTTGATGACTCTTGCCATGTTTTAGTTGAAAAATTAACATCAAGAAAAGTCTTTTCGGGGAAATCTAGAATCAGGTTGGCCTGTAGTAAACTGTCATTGGTAGTGTTATCATAAAATTGTATTTGATTGGCTGCTAATCAAGAAACTCTATGTAACTGTTTCAAACCAGCTTGTGACTGAAGCTTAGCCTCTTCAGTCTGATAGGGCTCTCTGTATAGGGTTTATGATATTAGATAATGATGAAACTAGATGGCTAACTCTATTTGAAAAATAACTTGATTTTGATGTGTGTAGGTTGAAAAGAGTACAAGTGTGCAACCATTGGGCTTATGGAGTTAAAAAACTAGTAGGTTCATTGGTAAGGTCTCTTGACATGGAAAATGAGGCAGGTAAGAGTTTTTAGCAAAGGGAAACCACACATGAAACATAGAGAAACACAAATTTTTCCATCAATAAAGGAAGTCAGAGCATACACATATGAATTCTGAGTAATAAAGATGAAATCCACTGCAAGTAGTACACATAGAAATATAGATCAGAAAAGCACTAAAAACTCCATGAGAATCTCAGGTCTGTCAAGAAAAATTCCTCTGTATTACTGATATCAGTCAAGTTACATAAAGCTGCAGTAGTGCAAAAAATCACCAACCCTTTACAAATTCAATAATCTACCCTTTAATAGACCTTCTTACATCCAAGATGATATGCCTCTTGGCTAGATTCATCGAACTCTTCCTATGACGCCTTGCATAGATGGAAAACATGTGCTTTAATGATAAAATGACAACTACACTTTAAACAATCATTTTCCTAATAGGACTCAAACTCCTATTTATTACATCAAACTACCTTATCTCTTAAAACAGTTACATCTCTAAAAAATAATGCTTCACATGTTCGAATAGGCTTTGATATAACTCATCACTACTTGACATCTTAAATATCCTCCTCAACATATGGAAACAAACCCTATTTTTTAGGAAAACAAGACCTTATCTTCAATGAAGTCTTCAACTGATGAGTTGTCCCCATTTCATGGTCTTCAAGTCATGGATGATTGCTAGCAAGGTCCCTTGACTTGTTGAATGTGTCCACGTGTCCAAAAATACTCTTAAACCTGCTCAGAAACCTTCAAAATAGCTCACTATGAAAGCATGGCAGTTTCGTAGCGTGCTTTCGTAGCGTACAAAAAATGACTTTTGCAATCAAAATTTTTGCTTCTTTGCTCTTGCATGGTGTCCATCATGACCTGACACATCATCACTACCACTTCTCTTCCATAAAAGTTGGAAAAATTGGTTTTAGAAGCAAAAAGAAAGGTAGATAAATTTTTGTAGCATTTTCCTGGCTTCAAGCCTAGGAAATGCTACGAAACTGTGGAAAACTGTGAAATTTCCAGATTTTGACCTTGTTTCAAAAAGGTACCTTCCAACTATACAAATTTGGTTTTAAACATGCCATTGACCTCACAAAACATTAAAAACAAAACAAAAAACAAAAAAACAACTCAACTTAAGAGCCTTGAGGTGTTTCTTCTTCATTAATGATGAGTTGGGCTATGGGTTCCTCCAACTCCT
The DNA here is from genome assembly GCA_034641835.2 of Pinus albicaulis. Lineage (NCBI taxonomy): Eukaryota > Viridiplantae > Streptophyta > Pinopsida > Pinales > Pinaceae > Pinus > Pinus albicaulis. Next base: position 172,299,970 of record CM076570.1, read on the forward strand.
CATGGTTCAATTCCAACTGCTCTTGGAGGCCTTTAACTTGGTATTTCAGCTTTTTGTTGCTAGATTTCAAGTGTAGGTTCATTCTTCTAACATGTTTCACCTCTTTCCTCAATGGCATAGTCCATTTGATTAATTGTTGTGTATCATCTAAAGTATTTGATACACTATCAACTTGCTTTTCCCAAATCTCTTTCATTTTCTCAAACTGTACTTTTTGGACATTATGCTTCCTTGCCACTTTCTTCATGACTTCTATTTCATGATTTGCTAACTTCAACTATACCTCAATGACCTCAAACTCTATTTTTTCAATAATTTTCTCCTTTCCTTTCTTTTGCTTGATAACTTGATCTTCTTCTGCAGGTGATGAAAGGTAAATAATGCTTTGTGGTGGCTGGACAGTGTCAGTGGCCCTCTAAACTTCTTTACTGCTCTCTAAGAGTTTTCTAGCATGTTTTTTCATGGGTTTCCTAGCCTGAAACATAAAACCTGCATCCTCACCTTCAAACTCTAATTTCTTTGTTGATTTAGCTTTCTTGAGCTTCTTTCCTCCCTCATCTATATCCTCAGCTTGGACTATGGGAGTCTCTGAAATATCAATAGCATGTAGAATATATTCTAAATTGCCTTTAGCCATTGTATGGCTCCTTGTAATCCTTTTGTTGTCATGTTTACTCACAGTTGGCTCTTGTTTTGCAGGTTTTCTCATTGTTGACTTTTGTTTTGAAGGTGAAACAGTAGGTGTATCAAGTTTCTACACTTGCTCTGTTTCCATGATTACTGGTTCACTTTGCTCTGCCCCTACTGGTTCACTTTGTTTTGCCACTAAAGGTAATGGTATACCTCTAGGCTTAGGATTTCTTTTAGGAGTAACTGTGTCCACTTCAAAACCACTAACAAACAGAAAAGAAGACCAGTCTCTCCCTAGTCTTTGTAACTCATCTAAAACCAACAATTTTATTAAACCATGATGAAAAAGTGAGATTTCACTTCCTTCAAATTTAGCTTGAACTTTATCTTCCATTTTTTCTAAGCTTATGTATAAATAAAAAGGTAGATCAAGAGATATCTTACCAATAAAATGTAGAAGAAGCTTGAAGTGGTAAGAATAAACTTTATGATATCTCCCTTCACAAGTGAAATATTCCTGAATGATAAGCAGTAGCTTTGAGAAATTATCTTTCATGCAGCTCCTTGGAATGGCATTTGTAAGGTCAACCTCACTATTTTCTGGCTTGATAAATTCTTTACATTCTTGCATGTTGAATTTCAAACCTTTGAACCATTTTTCTTCTCCTCTTGGAATCCCTATTGATGCTGCAATGGTTTCTGGTGTTATAGTGAGGTTCATCATTCCCACTTTTGCGGATGTCCCATTGAAATTTAGGGCAAACTCTTTAGAAAATTGTACATGGCATCCTTGCAGTCTTTGGAAAAGCTGCAAACACCATGTTCTTCTGAAAACTTCTGCAGCGGTTGTGTCTTCATTAATCAGGTTCATATCTGATGGCTCATATCTAAGACAGTGGCCACCTTTGTTGGTCTTCCTCTTTGCGGCCATGGTTCTTTAATGTATTCTCTACCTCGCTTGATCAGTGATACCTACAAACCTTTGAAAATACTATCCATAGCTTGGGCTCAGTGAAATGACTCACTATAGCTAAATAACACGCAGAGATGGAATGGAGAATGACAAATGACTTAATTTGGAAATATTTTGAAGTTCGATGAAAACTCATGACATAATGATGACTCCTACATGCTTAAAATGGTGATAATGACTTCAGCCATGACCGTTTTACCTTGATCTTAACCCTAACTGACTCGAATGGCATCTACCCTATCCCTTTCAATCATTTACTGACACCCGGCAGCTGTTTTGATAAGACAAACAGAAATCCTTACTTTCGTAGCATACCTAGTGTATTTCTAGGCAGTTTCGCTACAAAAGTATTAGCATTTTCGTAGCGAAAAGTGTGTTTTCTTTGTGTATTTCGCTACGAAAGTAGGGATTCTTAGCTAAAATGACTTTTTTGATGTTATAAGCTTGGGAAATGAAAAATGTCAGAAAATAATGACTGATGTGACATGAAAATATTTAAATGAGGGTGAGTTTTGGACTTTAGGATAAGATAATAAGAAAATTTTGAAATTCTCCTTAACCAGGTAATGAAAAATGAATTCTATGACCCTACCTTTGACACATGAACCTCTAAGACTTTGTCAAACAATGTTTCTTTTTTTCTGAGTGATAATAGGTAGATTCAGTGAGATTCTTTGAAATGTTCCTAGCACTGAATATTGCCATTTCTGCATGTTTGAGTTTAACTTCCCACACTCGAAAGACAATCTCCTTCTATGATTCTTCAATTTGAGGGAGATCAGCTGATCTCCCAGCAGTACTATCTTTCCATAATATATAATTTGATATTTTCTTCTCAACCTCCTCATATTATGTCCTCAAATCGGACAACTAATTCACCAATGAATTGATTGATTGACATAAATCATGAATAATAGCTAATTTCTGACATAAAATAACTTGTTGTTGAACAAGGAGAGTATTTATTTCTCCTTATTCCTTCTTAAATTCAACTATTTCAGGATTCACCTGTAGTTTTTCAATATTTTGTTGAAGTTCTTGGATTTGAGTATCCCGAATTTTCAAATCATATTCATGTTTAAGCTTTAAGTCATTAAAATCCTTTTGAAGTTTGGCAAGTTGTGCTTGCCATTATTGAGAAATTATTTGTTTCTCATTTTCCAAACCTTGTTTTAAATACATAATTATTTCATCTTTCTCCTTTAGAAGTTGTTGTACTTTAGAGGCTTTGTCAATGGTGGCAGTAGCATATGCTCCTGCAAACTATGAGAGCCTACCAAGATCTTTTACAGAGGTGGATTGTTTACCTTTCCATACCACTTCAAAATAAGTAGATTGGTGACATCACCCCAGGTATATTCAGAAACCGGGGTAGAATTGTCGACTGTAGCTTTTATTTATGTTACCCTGGGTTTTTCGTCTTCAAAAAGCTTGTACATAGCTTCCCAAGAGGATATTCTGGCATCTGTAGTGCATGTTGTATTAGCGAATATAGCATCAATTTCAGTGATCTCGGTTGGAGGAGGAATCAGTTGTTGTTGAACTGTGGTTTCCTTCTTTGCTTTAGCAGCCTTAGACATTTCTGCTGAGATTTGATTATTGGGATTGGCCTCCGAATGGAAAGCATGGGAATAAGCGAAAATTTCTTAACCAGATAATTCCTTAGAGCGAGTAACCAATTTCATATCAAATCATGTCTTTATGAGAAAATCCTAGTGACATCAAGCTATAATGATCAAATATTTTAGAACTTTGAAATCATAAATCCGCCACATTTAGCCATTAAGTGATAACACATGAATTCACATGGTCCTTGTACATGTTAGCATATCAAAGGATTTTATCGGAGAAATCTTATGGCTATACCTTTAAAACATGTGATATCCTTACCTTCTGATAAGCTTTGTTTAAAGATTTAATGGCTATAAATATAAGCAGGAAGGGATATCAGAGGTCTTGTATCGGAGATGTGATATCGAAGGTTCAAAAGAGTGACACGCGATATGGAAGCTCTGATATGGAAGTAGGGACTAATCAAGGTATCGTAGGATTTATGATATCGGAGGATCGAAGGATTGAAGGATATCAGAGGATTGATGATATCAGAGTATCAGAATATCGATGATATTGGAGTATCGAAGATGAATGGTATCGAAGTATCGGAGGATTTAGGATATCAGAGTATTTAGAGTGGTGTTCTATAAAAAATTTTAATATGTGGAAGCTCTAATATGCTACGTGGAAATCTTGTGGGGTCAGGATTTTTGTTATTATATTCACAAAGTGCTTTATAAAATTTAGGCTTAAAGTATCGAGAACTTTAATCGAGGAAATATTTTATCGCAATTTTCCAATAAGGCATGCTACGACATTTAGATGTTCTCATTAAGTTCTCTTGATAGTAGGAAAAAACATACATGGCCACTTATTTACGAATATTATGTTTATGAGCCTAATTTCTAAAATGAAAACTTCGATAAGGGATTTTTCTTGTTCAAATTTGTTTTGGTAACAAAAACTAAAATTGTCTTATTTTATTAAAACTAAGGGATTTTTATCATATTTAAAAGGGTCCTCGTTATTTATTATTTCAACTATCAAAACTAATGGGGGGTTTTTGAGTACTATAACAATTGGTGACATACTGGGCGAAAAAATTACCTCTATTAAAGTGTGTGAAATTTTAATTAACTAAAGAAAAATATTTTCAGAAATATTTTCGAACATTTGACATCTATATTGACCAAAATAACTCTAAATCAAAGAACACAATATTTTGAAAATATTCAAAACCTATTATTGATGAAAATCTCTATTATTTTTGTCATTCATTTAATCAGTTATAAAGATAAAAATAGAGAACTATGGAAGTTTAGCTTAAATATAGACTTATTTGTCACTAGTAGAGTCACTGCTACCAACAGACGTCCATAGCCTCGACAGGGTTACCATTTAACCAAATAATACCAGTATCCCATCCACTTATAGTGATATCTTTAGATGTATTAATTTTCCATCATTTTATTTTTACTTTTTTTGTTGCTTTAAAGTCATTGTCCTAGTTTGATGGCCAGAAAATGACAATGTCATTCACAAGTTATAATGAAATTTAACAAGTTGGCTCGTGATGATACCTCTTATCTTATAAATATAAAGCTATAAACCATTATCCTGGTTTGGTGACCAATAATGATAATGTAAATATCATTGGTTCTCTATGATCATGGTAATTTGTCTCATGATGAGACCCCTTATCTTTCAAGTTTTTAAATATTTTTGAATTACACTCTAAAAATTCAACATTAGTGGATAGGGAGGTAATATTTCTCCTTAAGAGTTTTGGTTGACGATCAAAGTCAAAAGATGCTAAAACTCCAAAATATCTTTTACTTTTGAAAATATACTTTTCATGATTGATAAAAGGATAATGAAATTTTTTAGTGTTTCAAGTGATGAAATATTTACAAATTACTGGATATAAAGGTTTTCAGAGATTTATAATGAATCAATATCATACTTCAATATTATAGTTTCCTTCTAATAAATTCTTCTTTAATTGATCAAAATCCATGTTATTGATGAGAGATGCCAATATGAAGTCAATCAGAGTATTTACTCAAAAACTTATTAGACTAGAAACACCGATATATACATATGATTACTTACATATTTTTATAGCGGAACGAGTGTTCTTTAAGAGAAAAAAAATTAAGAACTAGTCTGTTAATGGGAAGAGCATCCCTCTTTCCCTGTAAATATTGCAAAATAAAGGTTGATGGGCCTAGTTTCTCAATGATCTGAAATGGGCCAAGCCACAACTTTTGGAATTTAGTGTGTTGCATTTTTCTTCATGGGCCTTATCCCATTTTAGAACTAAATCTCCAATTTCAAAAATTTTGTTGTCAACTGAACCTACATCAAATCAGGACTTGACTAATTTTTTATGATGGGCATGGACCTGTTTGGCTTTATTTCTCTCTTCTTCTCACTTAAATATTTGGGACATTCTTAATTGTAAAGCAGAAGAAGGTTTTTCTTCAATAAATTGCACTAGGGCTAGTGAGGGAAGGGCTAAATTAGGAGGTAGGATAGTTTCTTTCCCATGCACTAAATGAAAGGGAGAAGTACTTATAGAGGCCTTATGAGTGATTCTGTCAGACCATAAAGCAAACATTAAATCTCTGTGCCAATTTCTTTGATTTTGGTCAATTGTTTGCTTGATGATCCTTATGAGGTTTTTATTAGTAGATTCTGCTAGATCCTTTCCCTATGGGTAGTAGTTTGCAGAATATTTGAGCTTGAATCCTCTTATGAGATCAAATTTAGTTATGGTGTTTCTGGAAAAATAAGAAGAATTATAAAAAATAAGGGCATGAGGAAGGCCAAACCCGGTGATAATAAATTGATCAATAAATTCAATAATGCTTTCGGAATTGGCCACGTTTAAAAGAATTTATTCCACCCATTTTATAAAGTAAATTGTAGTAGTCAAGATGTATTTATGTTGTTTGGACGAGTAAGGAACGATCACACCTATGATGTCCACTCTCCATTGCTCAAAGGGTTGCTCGATGTTGACTAGTTACAAAGGCAAGGCTCATTTCTTTTCTCTTCCTGTAGCAGTTTGGCATACTTTTCATTTTCTGACATAAGCATCAGTGTCCTTGAATAAATTTGGCCAATAATAACCAACATGCAAGATCTTATGAGCAGTGGTGTCTATGTTATACTTTCCACCAACTGGTCCATCGTGTAGCTCCTGCAAAACCTTTCTTGCTTCGGGTTTTTCTAAACATCTTAAAGTAACAAAATCATAATTCTTTCTTAAAAAAACATCATTGATGAGTTGGTATTGATTAGCTTTTAGTATTAGGGCTATTTTCCTCTTATAATTGAATTGAGATGGAGCATTAAAAAATTTTAAATAAAAGATTAAATCAGCATACTGAGATTCGGTGTCGATAGGACATACCTCCATGATTTGGAAATTATTACCTGAATCTTAATCATTTGATGTATCATAGGCTCCAGTAATCAATCTGCAAAAAACTTGACCTCTTAATATTTTAGCAGGTTTTATTTCTAGGTCATATTCTTGCAAGGCAGTGACCCAATTGGCTCTTTTCTCCCCTAATTCTTTCTGGTTAAGCAATTGTTTTACTGCTAGGAAAGGGACAATTACTTTTGTATGGGTTTTTAAGAGAAAAGGCTTGAAGTGTTTAATCAACTTGAAAACTAAAATGTCTTTATTTTCCACGTCTGAGTAATTTAACTCAGTTCCTTGAAAATTAGAACTAATAAAGAAATAGGAGCTTCAATTTTTTGTTCATTGGGTTTTGTCAACACTGCTGCATAGGATCATTCGGAAGCAAAAGTGTACGAAACAAATTCTTTATAGAAATTAGGGGTTGACAAAGAAGGGGCGTCTATGATTGCTTGTTTAATTGATTCAAATGCTAATCTTTTTATATGTCCCCATTTGAAAGTTGAATTCTTCTTGATCATGGTTTGTAAGGGTAAGACAATTTGTGAAAATTTTGGGACAAACCTTTTGACAAAATTGATCTTCCCAAGGAAGGATTGGTTTGATTTATTATTGTGTGGTAAGGGGATTTCAGAAATTTCCTTAATTCTCTCTAGATCTATGCAAATTCCCTCTTTGGAAACAATAAATCCTAGAAGTCTTCCTTCGCTAAGGGAAAAAATGACTTTTTAGAATTTAAGGAGATTCCATATCTTTTACATCTTTAAAATATTTGCTTTAAATCATGAAAATGATTACTTCTCTTTTTCGAATAAACTGTAATATCATCTAATTATACTAAAATTGTTTTGTTAATCAAACCTCTGAAAGCAATGTCCATGGCTCTTTGGAAAGTAGCTCCTGTATTAATCAATCCAAAAGGCATTTTTTGATATGTGTATGTTCCCCATTTAGTTTTGAATGTGGTCTTTAGCTTGTCTTCTAGATGTATGAGGATTTGACTATAACCTGAAAATCCATCTAGAAAAGACATTAGCTCAAAACTAGCAATAGATTGTAGAATTTGTTCCATTTGAGGAAGAGGAAAGTTATCCTTCTCTCATGCCTTATTTAAATTCCTAAAATCTATACAAATGCGGATATCTCCATTATTTCTTCTAATATGTACAAGATTTGAAACCCACTTGGAATGCATAACTGGAAATATTATTTTGGCTTTGAGAAGCTTGTTTAACACACTCTTGATCTGACTTTCCAGGTTAGGATGAATATTCCTAAGCTTTTGTTGAATGGGTTTTACATCTAATAGCATGGGAATGGTATGTTGAATGGTGGATGTTTCATACGTTTTGATATCATCATAATGCGAAGCAATTGCATCCTTATATATTCTTAACAGATGAATAAAGGCATAGCTCTCATCTGGTGTGAGACCGAGACGTAAATTTATATTATGAGGTTTAAGATCAGATCCTAAGTTAACCAATTCAAATCTCAAAGTTGAACTTTGAAGTTTGAAATTGGTAACCCTTTTAAATCTGTCTTTTAAATCATATAAATCTTCGAGTTTAACCACAGGTTTAGGTAAAGAATTTTTCTTAGTATTATCATGCACATCCTCATTAATGATTTGGTCAGAGTAAGACCCTTTGAATGTCAGAAAACTTAGGATATCATCATCATCATTGAACACGCGCCGATTGGTTATGTTTTCAGGAATGAAGGGGCAGAAAATTAATTCAATTGAAAATATATCAAGGATGAAATATTTAGGTGGGATAAGATTAGAAGCAACATTGGCCATGAGATCAGCATTGGCATTTTGTAACCTTGGAATTGGAGCTATGTTAAATGCAGTGAAATAAGAAGTAAGATTTTGAATCAAGGATTGGTAATGTTTGAGGTGACTGGAAACACAATGAATGTTGTTTCTTACTTATTTTATGAGAATTTATGAGTCACCAAACACTGTGAGGTATTTAACATCAAGGCTAATGGATTTCTGCAATCCTTGTACTAATTCTTCGTATTTAACAATGTTATTAGTATATTCAAATTCTGATCTGCATGCAAGAATAGTCATTTATCCATTAGGATATTACTAAGATGCAACCAACTCTTGCACCATGATTAGATTTCGATCCATCAAAATAAAGAGTCCAAAACAAATTAGCATGCTTAATTGCAGGTCTATCTACAATATTAATACATTTAGATGAATATGTTTGAGAAAAATTTTCAATTTGGGATGAAGCATAATCAACTAAAAAGGGAGATTTATGTGCTGGGAAATTACCAAAGAAATATTCAAGAGAATAATTTCCAAGGATGTTATTTGTGAAAATTATTGGTTCATTTTATTCTTAAACGTCAATCACTAAATATTTCTTGTGTTTCTCCCTATCAACACGAATTTGATTGGGTTTTCCATTGTAAGGAAGCCACATGTGCGACCAGTCAGTTGCAATGTAACTATGTAGTTTTCAAACTAGTTTCTACTTAAGATAAGACCATAAATTTAGGAACGTATACAACTAATATGTCTATTATTAGACAAACCTTCGAATTGGAATATAATCTAATCAAAACAGAGTTAATTTCTCTGAAAACTTTGAATTTTGTGTGGTCCAATTGAACAATCTGAAAAACATACTTTTGAGGTGAAATGTTCAATTTAAGGCATATTGTATACGGCATGATGTTAGATGATGCACCAGAATCCACCAAATAGTTATGAACATTCTTGTTGAAAATTTCAAAAGTCAATAAAAAGGGAGGCTTGTGGGAATTGGATCTCTCTTCAGTTAGAATAGCATCAGTAGAATCAATCTTATCTAAGGAGACAACTAGATGTTTTCATTTACCTTTTTAGGCTTTTGAAGTGACAACAGTAGGTAATGGAGATGCAAAGACTGCATTTAACTCTTTGAGTAAAAACTTATGTCGTTGTTTCAACTTGTTGACCTCATATAGGGAACTGTTAGCCTTAAACTTTTTCATGTCTTCCACAATATTGTATTCTGTAGTATTAAAGAGTACCAAAGTTTTAGATGAAGAAGGAGATTTAGAAGTAGTTGGAATAGGGTCAGAAGGTGTAGGAACAATCTTTTTAACAGTACCTTTTTCTTTAGTAGAAGGAGGAGGGGACTTTCTTTTTTTATTTGATGGAGATGTATCAACAACTCCCTTACTTTTAGTACTTACTGGTATGGCTTCATCTTCCTCTTCATTTTCTGAACTAGTGAGGATGAAGTCCCATAAACCATGTGCTTCAACTGTTTCTTCTTCTTGAGATTGTTTGCCACATAAAACAGTTTCTTCTTCGTCATCATCCTGATCAGGTTCTGCATTTGATATAATGGCAGGAGGTTGTGATTGAGATGGTTGATTTATTTTGAAAGGTCAAAAGGACTTTTTAGAAGAATAAACAACCTATTTCTTAATTTCTACCATTTCATTGGACATTTTTATTAGAACCTTTTGTAATCCTTCCAAATCAAAAGGATCTTTAGGAGCTCTCTTCTTTCATTCATCTTTAAAAGTTACTTTTTCGGTTTTCTTTCTTTCATCAGTAGTAAATTTCTTTTCAAGAGCAAGAAATCTCTTTTCCATAAAGAGAGATTTTTTCATGTTATCAATAAATGTTGTTTTATTATCTCTATCTACAAAAATAGCAATATTTGAAGGAAGAGCAATAATGTACCATTCAATTTGCACATCAATACCCAGTCTAGAATTTTCTGGAATTTTATTTAACAACTTGTTAAATCTTGAGTTGAAATCTTTTATTTTCTCATTTGAATTCATCTAAAGATTTGACAAATCATTAATTAAGGTTGAAGTTGTTTGATCAACTGCAAATTTCATGAAAAGTTTCTCCTCAAATATATCCCAACTATTAATTGTTCCAAAAGGTAATGAGAAATACCAAGACCCTGTTGATCCTTAAAATGTGTAAGGAAAAAGTATGACAACATAGTCTTATTCTATAACTCCAATTAATTTTATCACTAACACGAAATGTTGAAGATGTTTCTCTGCAGGAACCATCATCAGGATTAAATTTGCGTATCCATCTCTCTGGATTCTTGGGAAGATGATGTAATGGTTTTTCCATTTGAACTTCCCCTGGGTTATTCCATGGTCGATTTTCCATTCTTTGAGGAGTAGGTCTAGTATGGGTATTACTTGAGCTAGGGGATGTAGAAGGATTTACTGTTGAATATGATGCCCCTATAGTACTCATTGTTTGTAAAGGAGAGTATTGAGTGGAAATGAGAGAAAGGTCTTGATAAGAAGAAGGTAGAGGAGTTCAGAAGAAATGGATTTGAGAGAAGGATTTTGAGGTGGAAAAGTGGAAGTGATATCACTAGTTAAAGATTGAGTTTCTGAGGTATGGATGTTTCTTCGATGAGTGGATAATGGGAACTCAAAAGGATTATTCCAAGTTTCTTGCTCTAGGATCGGGTCAATACACGAGAAACTTGTAGGGATGACGATATGCTTCCTTCAGAGACTTGGGACTAAACGAGACTTTCTTATGAAATAAAAATTCCTTCCAATCTTTGAATTAAGGTCTGAACTTCAAGTGACTCTTGAGGTGATTGAGTAGAAGTTTTACCAACTAACTTAGGAAGTGTGCCAGGATATTTTGTGGTTGTTTCAATGACTTCAGATCTAGGAGTGGGATATCTTGAATGGGATCTTGAATTTGGTGGGATTTTGAGGGGGATTGACTCTTTTGATGGCCTTTTGATATGGGATTATACCTCGTTTCCATTGATAGTCTTCAGGCCCTCCTTCTAGCGCCAAAAATGTGTAGGACAGAATTGACGACATCATCCCAGGTAGATTCAAAAACCAAGGTAGAATCATCGAACATAGATTTTAATTTTTTTACCCTGGGTTTTTCATCTTCAAAAATCTTGTACATAGCTTCCTAGGAGGAGATTTTGGCATCTGGAGTGTAGGTTTTATCAAAGAATAATGTAGGCATTTCAGTAATATTAGGTGGAGGAGGAACCAATTTTTGTTGAACTGTGGTTTTCTTCTTTTCTTTAGCGGCCTTAGACATTTTTGTTGATATTTGCTTATCGGGATTGGCCTACGAATGGAAAACATGGGAATAAGAGGAAATTTCTTGATCGGATAATTCCTTAGAGCGAATAAACAATTTCATATTAATTCATGTCTTTATGAGAAAATCCTAGTGACATCAAGTTGTAATGATTAAATCTTTTAGAAATTTGAAATTATAAATCCGCCACATTTAGCCATTAAATGATAACACGTGAATTCACATGGGCCTTGTGCATGTTAGCATATCAGAGGATTTTATCGGAGAAATATTATGTTTATACCTTTAAAACATGTGATATAATTACCTTTCGATAAACTTTTCTTAAAGATTTAATGGTTGTAAATATAAGTGGGAAGGGATATCAGAGGTCTTGTATTGGAGATATGATATTAGCGGTTTAAAAGAGTGACACCCGATATGGAAGTTATGATATGGAAAGGAGGGATTAATCGGGAGATCAAAGGATTCATGATATTGGAGGATTGAAGGATATTAGATGATTGATGATATCGAAGTATTGGAAGATTGATGTTATCGGAGTATCGGAGATGAATGATACCGGAGTATCGGAGGATTTAGGGTGGTGGCTCAAGATCAACCTCATGAAATCCTTATATTCCCTAAGTATTTCCTACCCCATGGAAACACTCTTTAATGGAACTATAGCTTTAGATGGTTTTGATCAAGGAGCCACTAGTTTCACTTAGTGAACTAGTAATTCCGTATTTATCAATTTGTCTCATAAATTGCTTAGGGATCACATGTCCCATGCTAGATTAATTGTATTATGGATTGTAGAAATGAACTTATTCGAAGTGGCTCATTTTGTACCAGAAAAAACATATGTATGAACAAGGACTAATTTTTCTTCCCCATTTAGCTACTCTAGGATGGGGATTGGTGGGGAAATCATGGACACTTTTCCATATTTTGTGCCTGGGGTACTTCACTTAATTTTTTCTATGGTTTTAAGTTTTGGTGGTATTTATCATGCACTCATGTGACCCAAAACTATAAAATAATATTTTCCATTCTTTGGCTATGTATGGAAAGATATAAAAAAATGACCACAATTTTGGTTATTCGCCTAATATTGCTAGGTGTTGGTGCTTTTTATTCTAGTGATCAAGGCTTTGTATTTTGGAGGTGTATATGATACTTGGGCTCCCGGCAGTGGCAATGTAAGAAAAATTACAAACCTGATTCTTAACACAAGTGTTATATTTGGTTATTTATTGAAATCTCCTTTTGGAGGAGAAGGATGGACCGTTAATGTGGACAATCTAGAAGATGTAATTGGAGGACATGTATGGTTAGGTTCCATTTGTATCTTTGGTGGTATATGGAATACCTTAACCAAACCTTTTACATGAGCTCGTTGTGCATTTGTATGGTCCAAAGAAGCTTGTTTGTCCTATAGTTTAGTGGCTTTATCTATATTTGGTTTTATTGCTTCTTGTTTCATTTGGTTCAAAAATACAATTTATCCTAGTGAATTTTAAGGACCCACTAGCTTGGAAGCCTCTCACGCTCAAACATTTACTATTTTAGTTAGAGTCCAATTTTTAGGAGTTATTGTGGGGTCTTCCCAATGACCTATTGGTTTAGGTAAATACCTTATGCATTCTCCAACCAGAGAAATTGTCTTTGGAGGTAGAACAATGTGTTTTTGGTATCTTCATGCTCCTTGGTTGGAACACCTAAGGGTCCCTAATGGTTTGGGTTTGAGAAAGTTGAGAAGAGATATACAACCATGGTAGGAACGATGTTCAATTGAATAGGGTGGTGTAGATACTGAAATCAATGCGGTGAATTATGTCTCTCTCTAAAGTTGGTTAGCCGCCTCCCGTTTCATTCTAGGACTATTCTTCTTTGTAGGTCATTTGTGGCATGCGGGAAGGGATTGTGTACCTGTAGTAGGATTTGAGAAAGGAATTGATTGATATTTTTAAAATCTCGTTTCTATGAATCCTCTTAACTGAAACAATAGATCAAACCAGATGGAAGAGAAATCGATTCAATTTCATTACATCTCTCTCCCATATGGGTGGGATAGGAGTATTTGAAAAAACTCTCTTTCCAACTAGATCCTTGTAGCTCTACTATACACAACCAAGCTATTATTTATTTTTTGTATTGGACCTCACCAATAAATGTGATTGTTGAAAAACAACAGGAGAGAGAGGGATTCAAACCCTCAATATTTTTTTTACTACACCATTTTTCAAGACCAAAGTCATCAACCACTCGGCCGTCTCTCATGGGGAGAACTTATATTCTGCCCCTTCGAATAATCCTTAACTATAATCATATGGTCGAGTCGATACCAACTATACCTGTGACAAAGGATGATTTTTCATCATCATCTTGAATGGTAAAAAGAAACGAATCTCCCTCTCCTCTCACACAAATATCAAATTGAAAAAGTTTGAAAATCTCGATCAATTTACGCAAATCCTTTCCATAGTGCATTTGATCATAATTGAAAATAGAGGATCATATGGTATATTGTATTCAATCTATTGGGAGCTTGTAATATCACAACCATGACTATTTATTTCTAATTGTGTGTGTTTGAATTAATTGCTATTTCATTTTTACTAGTGATTAATATCTTCTTGCACTTGCCTCTCCTGATGGTTTGTTAAGTAGAAAAAATGTTGTATTTTCGGGTGTATCATTATGGATCGGATCAGAATTTTTTATAAGTATCCTTAATTCTTTTATATCTTAGATTTTTTCTAGATATTTTAGGTTCAAACGTCCTCCCCACTGCCCCCCCCCCCCCCCGACCAAAGGGCTTTATTGTTCCTCTTAAGCGCCTTTTACTTTAGGTCCAAGGAGGATGGGTTTTCCGTATATGTAATTAAATGATTAATTTAACAAACAAAAATGGTATCTTCTTATGAATGGGATTGAACATATATGTGTTTTCCATTTCAATTTTGTGTGTGTGTGTGTGTGTGTGCATCTGTGTCTGTGTGTCTATGTGTAAAATGCAGGTTTGGTTGAATGGTAAAATTTCTCTTTGCTAAGGAGAAGATGTGAGTTCAATCCTCGCTTCTTGCCCATCACATGGAATTTGAATATGAATATTTCATTTATTGGTTATTTCTTTTCCTCACTTATCATTCAATTATAAAATGATAATTGAGAGATAAATCCTTTTCAGACCAAAATACTTTGTATGTTTTGGCCTGGCAAAGACATGACTTGAACCTGTGACCTCAATGTTATCAACCTTGCAAGCTACAAGACTTTTCTACTCTGCACCATTGATTGATATCATAATCATAATGGGTACAAAAAACAATCATGGGATATACTACCTCTATCCCTATATATGGGTAGGGGTACTTTTCCATTACCACATGAAACTTCAATTACTTTCTTTTTCTTTCCTACCAACTTGATTTCGTTATCTCAAGAAATACACATGCATGGACCATCTCATGGATTATGTGTCCGTACAATCCAATGTCTCAATAGTTGGCTCTAGGTCTTCTAGTTGAAGAACAACATCGATGGAGATGTGTAGTGCACTATTACATGGAAAAGAATGCAATTTTCTATGAATTTCCCATTTTTCATCCAATGATGAAACTTTTATCTTTTCCTCCAAAGGATTGACAGATTAAATGATATCTATGTTCTAGTGCTTGTATCTTCTTCTGTTGTGAAACCAACTCCAAAAATAGAAGAAAAGATGTATCAACGCCTTAGAAATAAGCCACTTCGAGGGGGAAACCTCCAATACATTACATGAATGAAAAATTCTTGGATGATACAAATGACAAAACCTCCTTTCTATATATAGGAGTCCATGGGGCCACAATGTAATCCTAGCCGGCCTAACAATAATAATTTAAGGGCACAATAATAACAATATGGGGGTTACAGGGGTACAATAATAACAATAAGGGGGTTACACTAACAACAATAAGGGACTATACTAGTAATATAGGGACCTAACATGCCCCTTTCCTTCAAAAAAGTGTTGTCCTCAACGCTTGAGTAGCTCTGGGTGCTTCTGTATAAAATTCTCATCCTCCCATGTAGAATCTTCAGTGGGTAAGTTCTTCCACTTGATGAGATACTCTGAAATTGATCGATTTCGTAGTTGTTGAGTTCTTGTTTCCATGACCGCTTCAGGTTCCAATATGATTTTTCCTTCCTCATCAAGTTCTGGCAATATTGTTTGAACTGGAAGATTTTCACCTATAATCTTCTTTAAGCATGAAACATGGAAAACTGGATGTACTCGCGAAGAAGCAGGAAGCTCCAATTTGTATGCCATAGAACCAATCTTTTGCAACACCTTGTAAGGACCATAGTACTTTGGTGATAATTTATTATCCTTCTTAGCTTGCTTGAGGGACATTTGTTTGTATGGTTGTAGCCGTAAAAATACCAAATCTCCTACATCAAAACTTCTCTCGCTGCGATGTTGATCTGCCTGTTGTTTCATTCGATTTTGTGCCAAATTCAGGTTATCCTTTAAGAGTTGGATAAATTCTTGCTGATGCTCGATGTGATCTTCCACTGCTTGAACCTTCGAATTTTCCCTTAAAGATGATGTGATCGATGGTGGATGATATCCATAAAGTGCCATAAATGAGGTCATTTTTGCTGCAGTATGGAAGGAAGTGTTATACCACCATTCAGCGAGAGGTAACCACTTGACCCATTGTGTTTGTTTATCAGATACAAAACAACGAAGATATCCTTCCAAAAATTTATTTACTATCTCGGTTTGACCATCAGATTGAGGATGATAAGATGAGCTATGAGCTAATTGAGTACCCAAACAAGAAAATAACTCCGTCCAAAAATTTCCAGTAAAAATGGGATCTCTGTCGCTCACAATAACCCTTGGGCTTCCATGTAGCTTTTGAATTCTGTCCATAAATGTAGTAGAAACTGTACTTGCTTTAAATGGATGAGATAATGCGCAAAAGTGTGCATACTTGGTAAGTTTATCAACTACCACCATGATGACACTCTTTCCTTCGGACTTAGGTAAACCTGTGATAAAATCCATTGAAATCTCCTCCCAACGTTGACTTGGAATGGATAAAGGTTGTAGAAGACCGGGGTCTTAATTGTCTCAACTTTATTCTGCTGGCAAACCAAACATTTCGCCACAAACTTTTGAATATCAGATTTAAGGCCATCCCAAAAAAATTCTTTCTTCACCCTGTGGTAAGTTTTTAAAAATCCCGAGTGTCCTCCTAAAGGAGAAGTGTGCAATTCCAGAAGAATCTTTTGTTTTAGATGGGAATTCTTACAAAGATATAAGCGATCTTTGTACCATAAGGAATCATTTTTCCAACTAAATGTATCGGATGTACTAGGATCTTGCTGCAACTTTTGAATGAGTATCCATACATCTTTGTCCTTCTTCCATTCATCTCTTGCTTCAGTTATCCAATCTGGTTGGATAATAGAAATGGCACAAAGCAATGCTTCCACCTATTCATTCTTTCTTGAGAGTGCATCTGCAACAACATTCAGCTTTCCTTTTTTGTAGATTATTTCAAAGTCATAACCCAACATCTTTGTGACTCATTTTTGCTGCTCTTCTGATGATAGTCTTTGTTCCAAAAAGTGTTTAAGACTATCATGATCAGTTTTTACCTTGAAGTGTCTTCCCATTAGGTAAGTTCGCCATTTCTTTAGTGCATGCAGTATTGCTAACAATTCCTTCTCATAAATAGGTTTATGTAAATACTTTCCTTTGATTGGACGACTTTCAAAAGCAATGGGTCTTCCTTCCTGCATTAAAACTGCACCAATTCCATTTCCTGAGGCATCACATTCCACAATAAAGGTTTTTGTGAAGTCTGGCGTAGCTAAGACCGGTGCTAGGCACATTGCCTCTTTAAAATGTTCAAAGGCCTTAGTTGCTTCAGGAGTCCATGAAAATGCATCTTTCTTCAATAATGTTGTTAGAGGTGCTGCTATTCTCCCATAATTCTTAACAAACTTGCGATAATAGCCTGTTAACCCGAGAAATCCTCGCAACTGCTTTATTGTCTTGGGGACTTTCCATTCCTTAATAGCTTTAATTTTGTTAGGGTCTACTTTAACACCCTCGTGAGATATAATATGACCCAGATATTCCACCTCTTGTACTCCAAAGAAACATTTGGATGTTTTGGCATATAATTGTTTCTCCTGTGATAGTTTGAGAACCCTGTCAACATGTTCAACATGATCCTTCCAAGACCTGCTGTAGATTAGTATATCATCAAAAAATACTAGCACAAATTTTCTAAGGAAGGGTTTGAATATGGAATTCATCAACCCTTGAAATGTAGAAGGTGCATTGGTAAGGCCAAAAGGCATGACCAAAAATTCATAATGACCCTCATGAGTTTGAAATGTTGTTTCTGGAATATCTTCAGTCTTCATTCTAATTTGATGATATCCTGAACGAAGATCCAACTTGGTAAAATAAATTGCTCCATGTAATTCATCCAATAATTCTTCAATCACAGGAATGGGAAATTTATCTTTAATGGTGAGCTTATTGAGCTCCCTATAATCCGGACACATTCGCCATGATCCATCCTTCTTGTGTACCAATACTACGGGAGCAGAGAAAGAACTTTGACTAGGTTGAATTATACCTGCCTCTAACATTTCTGCAATCATGCGTTCAATTTCGCTCTTTTGGAAGTAAGGATATCTATAAGGCCGGATGTTTGGAGGAACACTTCCTGGAATCAAATGAATAGCATGATCATGATCACGAATAGGTGGGAATCCTTTGGGAGTTTCAAACACCTTGGAATGATTGTCCAAGACTTGTTGGAGATCTGCAGAAATAGATGATTTTGATGTTGGAACTTCTAGTGAGCATAATTGTGCAATTAAGCCTCGTTGTTCTTTCTTTAGAAGCTTTGTCATGACATTAGAGCTTATTATCCTTCCTGGCTTCCCTTCAATACCCCGTAATTCGACTTCCTTTCCTTCTGAAAAAAATTTCAAGAAAAGTTCTTGAAAATTAAAAGCTACCGTCCCAAAAGATTGTAACCATTGTACTCCTAGTACAACATCAGCACCTCCCATAGGAATGGAAAGCATTGGACTATTCAATACATATTCCCCCATGGTTAGCTTGATATTATGGCATTTTCTAGAACAATTTATAGTTCCTCCATTTGCAACCATCACTTGACATTCTGGTGCTGGGTATAGGAAACAATTCAATTCCTTGGCTACCTTACAATGAATAAAATTACGGGTACTACCTGAATCAATCAACACTATTACTTTTTCTTCTTGATATGTCCCTCTATCTTGAGAGTTTGAGGAGTGCTAATTCCTGCCAATGCATTACACGATATGGTCGGACTCATTTCTTCCTCTTCTAGGGCTGGTTCCTGGTGTATATCCTCTTCTTGTTCATTTTCTCCTTCCTCTTCACAATCTATGTAAAATAATTTCTTCTCAGCACTCTTATGGCCTTTAGTGTATTTGCTATCACAACTATAACAAAGCCCTTTTTCTCTTTTTTCTTCCAATTGTTGTGGTGTCAACCTTGTAGGTTGTGGAAATTTAAGAGTAGCAACACTTCCATCTTTATAGAAGTGAGTGGTAGGCTTCCTTGTCGCCATAATTTTACATTCAATTTTTCTTGCCAACCTGAATCCCTTCTCCAATGAATCAAGTTCCCAAACGCAAACTTCATGTTGGATGTTATCCTTTAAAGTACCTATGAAGAGATCAATCATGTGTTCCTATGAAATATCAGTTACCCATATATTCAATTTTTGGAAGTCCTCAATGTGCTCCCCCACTTAACACTTTTGCTTGATATTTATCAATTGGCTAAAGAAAGTGTTGCTCTTTGTATCCTCATAATGTGCTATCATTTCCTCCGTAAAAATTGACCAAGTGACAATTTTTTTACGGGAGCAAAGCCATCGATACCATACAAATTTATTTTTTTCTAAATGTAAATTTTCAATGCATACCTTTTGTGTGTTTTGCACATTATTGAGATCAAAATATTGCTCCATCTGTAGTATCCATGTTACAGGATCCTTTCCATCAAACTTCCTCATATCCATTTTTGGAATATGGTGGTTCTTCCCTGAAACATTAGAGTTTATGAAATCACAATTAACATTTGTTTTGTTCTCATCATGAGTTTCCTCTACTATCTTTTCACCATTATGAAACATTTCTTGTATCAACTTTGTCAAAACTTCCATGTCTGCTTTTAGATCATTCTTCATGTTTTCCATCTTAGCTTCCATGTCATCCATCTTAGATTCCATGCCAGCTTCCATGCCATCCATCTTAGCTTCCATGCCATTCTTCAAACCATCCATCTTAGATTCCACGCCTTTCTTCAAACCATCCATCTTAGTTTCCACGCCTTTCTTCAAAACTTCCATGTCATTTTTTGTTGCTCTTTGCGAGAGCGAAATTTGTTGCACTTGCTCTTGTAATTTTGATACGTCATGTTGCCATTCTTCGTCTCCGTGAATCATAGTAGAGCCTTCTAAAGGCTTAATGGACGTTGAAATATTTTTAGGGGCCATTTTAGAATCCAATACTGATATCTATTCTACAATATGCCCTTGGAATTAATTCAACTTGATTCTTCAAACAATACTTATGCAATTCGGGAAAAAAATACACACCTTTTACTTGCTTTTGAGGAGCTCGATATTGAGATTGACTTATCTCTATACTTGCAGATCCTCAATATCTGAAATTAGGCCCTGTAATATTCCTCTTAAGCTTCTTTCAAATCCCACAGGTCTGACTTGATTTGGATTCTTCAAGACAAAGTTATGTCCAATCTCCCACAATGACCTAATTATGGACTGGTTCAGTAGAGAAAACTTGTACGACTTGCCACGTGTCATTGTTTGCTCCTTTGGATCTGAAATTTATAGACAGGAAACTATAGTATGTGTATTTCCAGTCACTTTTTACAGAATTCCAATCCGATGCTCAGAGAGAGAGTTATGAAGATTTTCCCACGATCACCTCTTTGAGATGAAATTCGAGAGCCTGAAAAATACCTAACTTCCACAAATCATATCTCCGAAAAAATTGTGAACCAAGCTATGAAATTTTGCAACACTGTTCCTCACGATTTCAGCTTCGTGCTCTAAAAATTTCAGCTTCTGAACCTTTTTAGAAAAACCTTTATAGCGAAAATTCCGCGATGACCCTTTTAAGTGAAATTCAGGAGCCTACAAAAACCCTAACTTCCATAGATCATATATCCGAAAATTTTGTGAACCAAGCTCTGAAATTTTGTGACGATGTTCCTCAGGATTTCTTCTTCGCACTCTAAAAATTTCAGCTTCTGAACCTTCGTATCAAAAAAGTTATAGCGAAAATTCCACGATGACCTGTTTGGAGCAGCAAAACCCTAGAATCCAAAGCTCTGATACCAAATGTTGTGAAACCAACTCCAAAAATAGAAGAAAAGAGATATAAACGCCTTATAAATAAGCCACTTCGAGGGGGAAACCTCCAATACATTACATGAATGAAAAATTATTGGATGATACAAATGACAAAACCTCATTTCTATTTATAAGAGTCCATGGGGCCACAATGTAATCCTAGTGGGGCCACAATGTAATCCTAGTCGACCTAACAATAATAAAGTAAGGGCACAATAATAACAATATGGGGGTTACAGGGGTACAACAATAACAATAAGGGGGGCTACACTAACATAATAAGGGACTATACTATTAATATAGGGACTTAACATCTTCTCTCTTTGAATGGCACTCTTTCTCGCCATAATAGTTTAGTTGGTACTATTACCTACCAAGAATCAAAATATAGATCAGATTTTAGATGGAGTAATAATACGTTGATTACTTTTTCTCTCTGGGGTATTTTCATTGATACAATGATATCCCATTCACTAATGAAATTGATAAAGAATAATTAACCAAATGTACTTGATGTAGAGGTATTTACAAAATTTGCGTAAGTGAATATATAATCCACATAAAAGTGAGCTAATCTAACTAATTGTGCTTAAACAATGGAAAGGGCTATCGGATTGTATCTCCATTGAACTAGATTAGCTAAAGGCATGCACTCATGGGCCCATGTGAGAGTTTCGATCATTTCCTACCAATATCCACGCTAAGAAATAAGGAACATAAATCCATTATCCCAAAGAAGATGCCCAAATAAGAACATCCACGCCCAAAAAAATAAATTGTTCATACCAAAGGGATTGTATCCATTAATAGGTTTTGAAGAATATAACAATAAATAATCTCTTGACCATCCCATTAAATAAATGGAAGAGTCATTAAATTTCACTACATTACCCTGCCATAATGTTATATGCTTCCAATGTCAATAGAAATTAATCCATCCAATAATTTTCAACATTCAGAAAACTGCTAAATAAAAAGGCATCCCAGGTCAAGATATCACAAGTACCATAGCGTCCCACACCATCACAATGAAAACTATAACCAAAATATTTTTAATATGGCATTAGCCTGGAACCATGCACATCCAAAGCACCTTTAACTAGGATCAATGTATTTGCACGCAAACCTAGAGAAATAACATGATGAACCAAAAAGTCTCGAGGACCAGTTATTGAGAACAATGAATTATTAACAGTTTGTAGGTTTCTATGGTGTAGATTTTGTGATAGAGGTTTAACTAGCGAGGTAATCATATGCTTTTACCTGCATCGAATGTTGGACCACTTGTTGAAGATAGGATTGTATCAAAACTATATAACATCTTACCATGAGCAAATTATATATACTGAGAAAATACAAACTCGAACAAAATTTGTTTTTTTGGAGTACAAAAAGCAAGCATAACATCATTATGAACATAAAGTCCAAAGGTGGTGATTAACATTATTCAAATCATTTTATTAGTTCAATCCCACTTATTTAATTTCTTGAGTATCACTTTATACCATAACTACTAAGAGAACTATTCAAATTAATGATTAATAAACAAAATTTGAGAAAAAAAAATTCATAAAGTAAATTTTGTTTTTTTGTTTGTTTGCTAGATTAAGTAAGTCTTGAGATGACTGGCATGCCTAACTTGTGGCTTGAGTTTTTGTGGCCCAATGGCATCTAATCCGTCAATTTCACCCAGGGATTGCAACTGGCATGGGTCACACCAACCCTTAACGTGCTCTTAGCATGCTTGGATTTTTTCCCACGAAGTTTTGAGCTCGTGACCTTTACACCACATAATGCCTTAATAAAACGCCATGTCACCGTTTTCTCTACACCTCGTGGGATGATAAAGTAAATAATGTTAAATTAATTACCATTATTAAGTATGAGCATCACCAATGATAAATCTTTAAAATTCAAAAGTTATTTAAAATGATTTCAACTCGACAAATAAAATAAATTTTAGAAAAAAAAAAAAATAAATAAAAAATTAAACTTAACAAATAAAATAAAATTGAGGTAAGAACTCCATTTTTAGACAACCATGATTTTGCCAATGGTATATATATATATGTCATTGGCAAAATCATGGTTGTCTAAACATGGAGTTCTTAACCAGCCTATATTCATCTTAACTTTAGATCTACAAGTGTTTAGGGATCAAATCTGATCAAATCTATGGAGGTGCAAACCTCTTTTAGAGTGAAAAGAGATTTGATCCCTCTCAGTGTTTGGTAGATCTCTAATTAAGATGGATCTAAGTTTGTTAGTAATATAAAAATTTAAAAGAAATAATTAACTATTTTTAAGAAAAAAAATGTGGAAGACAAACATAAATGACAGTTCCTTTTGTTTATGAATAACAATCTCTACCAAATAAATTAGTAAAATGAAAAATTTATTAACGTAAAATTAACCAAATAATAAATAAATTAAATATTATTCTTTAAACTAAAATCACATATATAAATGTTGTAGTGTATCCATTATATGTTTTGGAGCTTTTGTGGGCATATTTTCTCGTCGAATTTGCAAAGAATTTAGAAAGGATTTATTGGAATCACAAGTTTGAGTTGAGAACCCGATACAATTCAAGTGCCCTAGAGATTTTTTAGGGTGAAGAATCTATATATGCACTCAAAAACACATTTTAAATAACAAGATATCAGAATTTTGATTTTTTTAAACATAAATGAGTAGAGATTAGATTAAAATATGTGCCTCGTCGCAACAAATACACGGGAGATATAAAGCATTAAATCTTTTTTTCATGGAATCCTCCAAGGAGGCACTGTTTGATGTACAAAAAAAACTATGGTGGAAATAGATTATAATAGTGAAGCAACATTCATAGATCCTACAAAAATTGTTTTAAAAACGGGATGCATTTATAACAACCCATGGTTGATTTTCCATGTAAATAAAATAAGACCAAGGTCATGGGACATGTATTCCAAGTTGAATGGTGGGAAAACATTAAATCAGGCATCACTTGTGGTTTATTTATGGCTATGGAAATTGGAAAAGGCATTAAGGAAGGCAAAAAGACAATAATTTGCATTTAATTGTGAAAATAAAGGAAAATAGGAGAAAAGTAAGGTGAAGAGACACAAATTTGCATGCAAGGGAAATAAGAAAAATGAAAGAAAAAGGATTCATCAATAAAAAAAGGCATCGGAGGAACAATTTCTAGATTTTTGTTAGTTTTTGCTTTGCTCTCTTACTCTCTTACACACTTAAAGCATTCTTGGAGCATTCTAGTATTCACTTGGACATGGAGAAAGCAAGAAAAGGATAAGAAAGGAATTGGTGGGCAACAGAAGAGAAGGTTGGATCAATAGGTACAACAGGGATTTTTGGTAGGTAACAAGTTGCATGTGTGATTTCCTAGCTGATTTTTGGATGCATGGTATATGCATGTGTTTCCTTGGTCATTTATTGTCGTTGGCATGGAGATTTTCTTGGAGTGACATTGGTTCAGCCTTGCCTTTCCATTTCCTGGATAACCATGGTGTAGTGGGTTCCCCATTTCATTTTTTGATTGGTTCTCGGGTTCCACATGGTTTTGGGTTAAGATAGGATCTTTGGATTCCTAGAATTTCCTGGGTCCCTAGAGGTTGTGGGTTGAGATGGTAGTTCTCTGGAGCCCTGTAACAACTTGGGTCCCTAGAGGTTGTGGGTTGAAATGTAATCACTAGAGCCCTGGATAGCTTGGGAAGAGACCAATATTTTGGGTGTTAGTTATTTCTAGACCAGTTAGGTGTAATCATTTTGGTAGAGGGTTGAGGTGGTTTGGCCTCTGGAAGCCCTGGTTGGTTCTATTTGAGTTTACCCTTGTGATCCCACATATATGCTTGGAATATGGCATGAGGATGATTAGTTGAACGAGAGATTTTGGTTCAGCTAAGCTATGGTCGGGTGGTACGTGGAAGTCCCTGACTCAGTTGGATTTTGCTTATGTTAATATGAGTTATTTTCCTATTGTGATCTATAAGCACTTGTTATGGTTAATGTGTTGAATTTATGGCTAGTTTGTCATGGATTTTATTTTGGTTATATGTTGGTTATATGTAAAATTATATGATATGTTCTTACTATGGATCTCTTTCATGATTTGACAAGTTATTGAATGGTTGATGGATGCATGGGCTAACAAGTGTTGTTGCAGCTAGTTTGAGAAGACATAGAGCCTTCTTGGTGATTCTCATATGAAGTTCAGAAGATTATGATCAGATATGGACTCACGACCTATAGCTACTATGTTTATTGTATGTTTGACGAAAATTTTATCATGGACTAGGCATGTCTAGGTCAAGATCTTTCTCGAGTTTTGAATGGTTTACATTTTTATCATCTTGGTTATGTTTATGGAAAGTCATGGGCAATTTTGGGGCAGTGGTTTGGAATCTAGCCTGAAAAAGTGGCATAGATATCATCACAGCATACATATAAATATGGATTTGGGGTCATAACCACATGGATATAGGCTTGTTGGTATGGTTATAGCCTCCCAACCACATGGATGTTGTGTTATGGATGTAATTGTGGAGTTAAGCTAGAGAAAATGAGTTCCAACTCAAGGATTGACCAAATGGGGTGGCTGCCAGGATCCTGAGTATTATGTAGTCTCTGAGGGATGTCAGAAAATGTTTCAGTTTGTGGGCCCCACTTCCATAACTAGAACTTGGAGGTCAGGTCATATCATAGTGACACTCAACTCATGTTTACTCTGCAAAGCTTGTAAAAGTGGGTAAATCTGGGAGGAGGCATTACAGGGTGGTATCAGAGCGGGTTTCATTCTCTTTGGGTGTTAACTAATACCACATGGTGGTATCAAATCTTTGAGGTTCAAACACTTGGACTAGATGGGCTAAAATTCATATCGTTATGTGCGCATTGTGATGGTTATGGTTATCATGCATGTGGTTGTTATTGCAGTTTTTTGCTATCGTGCATGATGTTGATATGTACATGTCATTATATATATATACTTCCCCGATATACACTAATGTGTGATTTGATTATGTCTTATATTGGTTTATCTAACACAGTATGTTTGTAGGAAATAGAAGATCAAAGATGAAGAGCATAATGGTGGAATACAGTTCACATGACTCCCCTTATAGGCTTGGTGTGAATCCAATGGAATGGGAAAGGTTAGTTTGGTAGAAAGGAGAAGGGTATTCTCCTGATATAGCAGATACATTGAGAAGTTTGAAGGCATAAATTAGAAGTTGCAAGGCAGACAATAACAGGTTGATTGGGGCACAGGAAAGGCATGCCAAAGCTCAGGAAAAGCAAGCGGAAGTTAATGCATTCATCCTTCGGAGTCTTTTATATTTGCAGATGCAGGGACAAATGGGGATTAGTTATGGATAGGAGGAGAAGACTAATGAGACATGTGGTAGTAGGTCTCTTAGACGACACAGGTTAGACATAGATGATACAATCATAGGTGGTATATCTTTGGATACACCTAATAGGAGGCATAGTACTTATGGATTTCATTCTAGTTCTGGTTCCAAGAGACATAATTTCCATCATAGCAATCATCCTTATAAGAGGAGAAAGAGGGGAAATTTTCCATATGATTTCAAGAAATCCAAGCCTCCTACGTTTGATGGAGAGATGCAGAGATCATAATATGCATAAGCATGGTTGCTTGGGATGAAGAAGTTCTTCAAATTGCATGAGTATACAGAGAACATGAAAGCCAAGATAGCTACCTTCAGTCTCAAATGGAAAGTGGATATTTGGTGGGAATATGTGAAGAATTTTAGAAGCATTAGAGAAGAGAAGTTTATTTGCAATGAGTTTGAGAGACTCATCAAGAAGAAGAACTTGTCTGAAAGATACTATGATGACATGGCTATGGAATTTTATGAGCTATAGATTGGTTTCATGACATATGATGAGTACACTAGCAAATTTTTGGAGTTATTGAGGTGTGTTTCTTAGCTTAAGGATGACAAGCAAAGATTCGATGGTTCATTTGTGGGTTTCCAGTAGCATTCAAAGATCGGATTGAGTTTGATGAGCCTCGGTCACTCAAGAAAGCCATTAGAAAGTTGAAGCATTATTATGAGTAGTCAAAGTGAAAGTTTGAGCCTAAGAGTGATTGGAAAGATAATGAGGAGACTAAATGGATGTGTCGCATAAACGAGGAATACCTCAGGATTCAAGTGACAAGGAAAATGTAGTGCCTTATAAGAAGTTCAAGGCAGTTGAGAGAGGACATGGGTCTCAACCCAAGGAGTAGAATAAGGGTATGGTAGAAAGCCTTTGAAGTGTTGGATTTGTGGTGGAGAGCATTGTAGGAGTGAGTGCCCATCACACCAAGGTGGCAGGCTCAAATTGACATTGCTCAGGAGGCATAAATAGTTGGAGATGTTGGTCAGGGTATTCCTCGAATCTATGCAAGAGTGGATAATATTCAGGTTGATCATCAAGCATCCATTATTGATATGGAAGGTAAGCTTCATTATCAATTTGTTTCCATTTTGATTGATCTTGGATCTAATTATAGTTATATCAGTCTTGACCTGGTGGATAAGTGTTTCTTGAGTAAATAAGTGCATGCAAAATCTTGGTTGGCACAGTTGGCTATAGGGACCAAGAGAAGAGTTCATTATTGAGTGATATATTGTGCATTTGATCTGAATAGTATGGAAACATCAGCATATCTAAATGTGCTTCCTTTTTGTTCATATAGTATGATTTTGGGCATGGACTGTGTTAGTGTCAGAATATGAATTCTACCATCAGTGATCAAAATCACTCTTTTCATATTCATTTTAGGTGTCCCACTCATAAATTTTTTTTATCATTCCATTAGGTCATGTAAAAAAATGATTCATTGATGGTAGCCCTAGTCATAAAGTCTCACTCTCCCTCGCAAATTCTCATTTTCTAGCCCACTTTCATGCCTTTTTCAGCATAAAAACACTTTTGAAAATCTCATTTCATTATGTCTTATGTCAGTCAAAGTCAACCATGGAGTCGGGTCATTCAAGGTCACATTAGGTCATTAGGTTTCATTGTTCAAGGTAAAAAATTGCACCATTTCATCTCAATAAGGTTAGCAAAAGGTGTGAGAGTAACTCAATAAACATTTCATTATCATCTGCAAAGGATTATCAACATGTAAATATGATATTTTTAAAGTTGTA
This sequence comes from Pinus albicaulis, assembly GCA_034641835.2. Classification (NCBI taxonomy): domain Eukaryota; kingdom Viridiplantae; phylum Streptophyta; class Pinopsida; order Pinales; family Pinaceae; genus Pinus; species Pinus albicaulis. The sequence goes on from CM076570.1 coordinate 172,328,240, forward strand.
ATTATGGTTTCAAGTATGATTTTCATACTCAAATGTAATTTTATTCAAAAACGGAGTTTTAATTTATTTCATTTTTTATGTAATTTTATGCTTCCTATATGTAATAAGTTACTCTCCAAAAGCTGCCAACTCCAACTTCATATGCCAAAATGAAGACCACCAAATCAAAGTTAAAAGTTCCAAACTCCAGCAACTTCATCCTACAAAGAAGAAAAGTCAAAGAAAAAAGGATATTCAGCATGCTTTCAAAAAAGTGAAAATAAACACAGGAAAAGTTGGTCTTTGATCTAAATCAAAATTAACTCAAGTATTAGAGACTCTTATACATCGATTTGAAATTCATTTGTCTCCTATTTTATCGAGCAAACACTTGAGGAGAGTGAATTTTCTATTTTCTGGGTAAAATTGGAGAAAAACTTAGCAGAGGGTGCATATTCTAAAGGTGCTGCGCACAGACATAAGGCATTGCGCATGGACAGAAGGCATTGTGCATAGCCTTAAGGCGTTGCTCACAGCCTTAACGTGTTGCGCATATGTCCATCAAAGCCCAAAACACTTCAAAATTTTCCCAAATCACCTCTAGAGCTACAACATCGATCTCATCAGCCTCTAGCAAGTAAGTAAAGGTCAAAATTCATCATTTATCTCCTCCTTCAAATTTTATTGGTTGGTTTTGTAAAATTTGTTTGAATAATTTGGTGTAAACTCACTTAAAACCCTAGTTTTCCTCTCTAACACTCATCACTCCTTTTCCCTTCCCCCGTTTCTCATATCCCTAACACTATCTCCCAAAAACTTCCCTTTCCCCATTTCATATCCCCAAAATTCACCTTCCACATTATCATATACTTCCCTATGGTTTTGGACATAAAAACACCATGGTAGCAGAAGAAGATCATAGCATACCATACAGTGAGGAAGAGGAAACAGAGGCTAGAGGGCCACATAAAGGGGGCAGGATAATCAGACTTGAACCTACCAGCACTAGGGAACTTTTGGCTTCTCCAATGATAGTAACATGTTTCAAACATGTTGGTTGTTATGAATTTTGTGAGAAAATTCAAAGGGTTCAGCACCATGACATGTTGACCAGGCTCTTCATATCCAACCTCCACAACAACCAAGTCACTTTATCTGGAGTCACCTTTACTGTCTCAAATTTCATCATTTCAGCTGCCACCGAGATCCCGAATGTCAGGGAGAAGTGGTTCAAAGAGAATGATTTGGAGGAAAACTACTTTGAACCCTTCCTGAAACCAAGGTATACGAATGAGAAAAAGAGGTTCTTTCCTTTTTCCCACCTCCAGGACATATATTGTTCGATGATGAAGATAATCATGAAATACTTTTCATGCAAGGGTATATTTTCAAGGCATCATACTTATCACATCCACCTCTTGATGCATTTCACTAGGGTAAATATGTTTGACATACCCTACTACCTTTTATGAAGCATAGATAAGATGGCATTCATTGTCTGGAAAAGGAAATATGAACATAAAATGAAAATCATTTTCCATCATTCCTTAATTAAAATCATAGTCCTATATCATCTCAATCAACTAAACATTGCATGGGATACCTTCATAACCCATGATATATTTAGAGACCCTCCTACTCAGCATGCACAAAATGTGCCTTCATCATCCTAGCCATCCACTTCCATCCCTCTATCTCAATCCATATCACCTTCATCCTCATCATATCACACTCCTTCACCCATTTCACCCCCTTCATCTCCATTTCATACTAATATTGGATCACCCAGCAGGATTGAGGTCAATGAGCCTAAGAGGGCTATTATGGTTGAGGTTGAGTTATTTCCAAAAACCTACCATAGAGGTCATAGGCATGTGTTTGCTCCACATAGAGTGGAAGGGGCATGCCTTCTACATTAACAAAGCAAGTGGACACAGTCAAAGAGAAGGTCGTTGAGGGACTATTCACGATGAGGAGGACACTCATGAAACAGAGCTGGAATTCCAGCTTGTTGACCTAGATGAGGATTAAAATGACAAAATCACTAATGCAGCTATCAGAGGAAAGGATTCCAAGATTAGTGAGCTCCATACTAATATTAACAGGGCCAAATATGTCATATACTTCCTTGAGCAGGAGAATGAGCAATTAAATACCAAACAGGTCATTAATGAGGTCAAGTATGTCACTGCTCAAAGGGAGGCGGAAAAGGCCAAAGCCATGCTATATGAAACACTCGAAAAGTATGGCTTGCTTGATGAAAAAAAGGAACAAATACCAAGAAAGAAACCTAGAACTAGAGGGTTGAAAAAATCTCTAGCTCTAGAAAGACAAAGGGAAGCAGAGCTTGCTAATCAGCAAACCCTAAATGAGGAGCTTGATATAGTGATCAGTGAAAATAGGGAGGCATGGCTTGATAGAGCCAATCGACACTTGGATAAGCTGCTAGCAAAGGCTAATAAATACAATGACCTATTGAGGAGGAAATTCAAACACCATGCCCTAAAGGATAAAATTGCAATGGCCAAGCTTAAGGCAGCCAATGAGAAAATTGAAGCCCTAACCCATTAAAAGGAGAAGGAGATGTTAGATATACTTGTTGAGGCTTCACTCCAAACCTAGCCACCTCATCATCATCCTCTCCACCAAATTTGAGGCAAGTTGAAATGTTTTAGCAAAATCTAAGTTTGACTGTGTTTTTCTGAACAAGGAAATATCAGAAAATTTGTCATATGCACAGCACCCTAGGCGTTGCGCAAATGATAAGGGAATTTTTTGGGCAAAAGGTCACCACCAGTGGATTCATAATGAAAATTTAGTCACGAAAACCACTTTTCCATCCTTAATTTTCAAATTTAGGAGGTCAAAAGGGAAAAAACCCACCAAAAAATCATGTTTCTGCCCATATTTTTGCTTAGGCGTTGCACACAGATCAATCTTAGGAGATTGCAATTTTGAAGGGTCAAATTAGCATAATTTTGAGATATGGAGGCATATTCAGAAAGAGGACTTGAAAATATTTCCAACAAGCCATCTTGGGCCTGATTTGGACACTTGTAGGTCAGTCAAAAGTTGTCTTGAATATTGAGGGCGCACAACCTTAAGGCATTGCACATATGACAAGAAAATGGCGCATATGACCATTTGCTGATCTTTTTGGTTTTTCACTGTAACTTTAGATTTTATCTTAGAAAATCATCTTTCTATTAATGCAATTCATCATGGTAAATGTAATTATGTCAAGGATAAGTTACCTAGGGGTATATTCATTAGGTAAAGTTATCCTTTAGTCAAAATGAATCAGTTTGAATGTAATGAGGAGTGAGTCACTTAGACCATCCTACACTTCAGCTTTCAGTGTAGAAATTAGTGGATTTCTACCTCACCTCATGGATTATACCCCTAAGGATGAGCGAATCTTGTTTGATGTCTATTTAGCCCCTTTATTCACACTAAGAAATGGTTGGAATCTGTTTGGAAGTTAGCTTATTGATCAAGGAACTATTGTACTCAGTTTTGGCCAGTAAATTAAGAAGAGTTATAGCTATTTTTTGGGATACATCTGGTATGATGTTTATCATTGTTTTTACTTCAGTTTCATATGTTAGAATGTGTTTTCTTAATGTTCATTACATCTCTATTGTATAATTTCTTTCAAGTTGATAGGCAGAACACATGCTTTCTCATGCTCTCTTTAGGGAAAGATATCATAATTTGTCCATTTTCCTCTGTTTAGGAAGAATACATCTCCCGTGTTCTTCCTAGCTTCTCATCAGTCTCAAAACCATCTCACCACAATAATATTTAAAGTGATAACCCTTATGCTTACCTTGCCCCATTGAATCCCAACAACCCTATCTCATTTTCCCTGACCTAGCTCCCTTGACCTAATTTCTTCATCCAGTGAAACCCGACCAAATAAAATCAAAACAACCCCTGCACTCCATATCTAGCCTAAAATCCCTAATTCCTCCAGCCCTCCTGGTTGTGACCTTGTGGAGAGATCCCTTTCCGACTTGGTAGGGCTAGCTACCAAGCCAAAAGTTTGGTCTGTTGTTACCTCTGTTGGGATTCCTTCTTTAGCCTTGGGAATATGGTGGAGTACTGCTAACAGACTGGTTGATCATTCACGAGACTAAAGTAGACTACTATCACAAGGCTATTGGAAGCCTAGATGATGATGGGGAAAGGAGAATTTTGCAGGGAAATAATAAGCCTACATCAATGAGAATGGTTAAAACTATGCAAGCAAAGTGTAGTCGCAAAAAAAGGGTGTTTATTGTTTGCAGTGCATATTTCCAGTGACAAAGGGAAGGATGTTGAGGATGATGAAGTCGCGAAGAGGTATCATGCTTTGCAACAGTTTTAGGATGTGTTTCCTACAAAGATTCTAGAGTTACTACCTCATAAGGAAGTGGACTTCTCAATTGAGTTAGTGTTAGAAGCAACACTGACATATAAGGCACCTTACAAGATGAGAACTCCAAATTTGGTGGAATTGAAGTTGCAACTTAAGGAAATGCTTGATAAGGGATACATAAGGCCAAGTGTATCTCATTTGGTTACATCAGTGATATTTGTAAGGAAAAAGGATGCTACTCTTAGATTGGGCATTTATTATAGGAAGTTGAACAAGATGACTATCAAGAACAAGTATCCATTGTCATAGATTGATGACTTCTTTGATCAACTACAGGGAGCAGCAATGTTTTCAAAGATTGATCTGAGATCAGGATATCATCATGTTAGGTCCCCATATTACTAGTGTAGTCCCTTATTTTTATTATTGTAGCCCCCTTATTGTTATTGTTGTACCCCTGTAACCCCCATATTGTTATTGTTGTTCCCTTACATTATTATTGTTAAGTCGACTAGGATTATATTGTGACCCCATGGACCCCTATATATAAAATGAGGTTTTGTCATTTGTATCATCCAAGAATTGTCATTTATGTAACGTATTGGAGGTTTCCCCCTCGAAGTGGCTTATTTCTAAGGTGTTGATCTCTCTTTTCTTCTATTTTTGGAGCTGATTTTATAACATTTGGTATCAGAGCTTTGGATTCTAGGGTTTCACAGCTCCAAACAAGACATCGTGGAATTTTCGCTATAATTTTTTTTTTAAGAAGGTTCAGAAGCTGAAATTTTTACAGAGTGAAGCTGAAATCTGGAGGAACTTCCTGTAAAAATTTCAGATCTTGGTTCACAATATTTTCAGAGATATGATCTGTGGAAGTTAGGGTTTTTTCAAGCTCCTAAATTTCATCTCAAAGAGGTGACCTTGGGAAAATTGTCATAACTCTCTCTCTGAGCATCGGATTGGAATTTTGTAAAAATTAGTCGCAAGTGCACGGACTGTAGTTTCCTGTGTATCAATTTCAGAGCCAAAGAAGGAAATAGTGACACATGGCACGTCGTACAAGTTCGCTCTACTTAACCAGTCCAAAATTAGGTCATGGTGGGAGATTGGGCATAACTTTGACTTTAAGAATGAAATCAGGTCAGACCTGTGGCATTCGAAATAATATTCAGAGGGATACTACAAGGCCGAATTTTAGATATTGAAGATTCAAAATCACAGAGATAATTCAATTTCAATATCGAGCTCCTCAAAAGCAAGAAAAAGGAGTGTATTTTTTTCAAATTGCATAAGTCTTGTTTGAAAATATGTTTTAAGTGATTATAAGGGCCTATTGAGCATAGATATCAGTATTGGGTTCTAAAATCCCCCCCTAAAAAGAATTCAACACCCATTAATCCCTCATAATACTCTACTGCGACTCATGAAGATGAAGAAATGCAACATGATATATCAAAATTACATTAGAAAGTGCACCAAATTCCGCTCTCACAAAGAGCAAAAAAAAAGAAATGGAAGTTTTGAAGAAAGGCGTGGAAGCGAAGATGGATGGTTTGAAGAAATACATGGATGTTTGGAAGAAATGCTATGAGTTGGAGATGGATGGCAGTGAAACTAAGATGGATGACATGAAAGACAACATGGAAAACATAAATAAGAATAGGATCTAAAAGTGAAGGAAAGTTTGATAAAGGTGATAAGCAAATAAATAAATTAATGGATATGTGATAGTAGAGGAAACTCATGATGAGAACAAAATAAATGTTAATCGTGATTTCATAAACTCTAACGTTGGATGGAAGAACCACCATATTCCAAAGATGGATATGAGGAAGTTTGATGGCAAGGATCCCGTAACATGGATACTACAGATGGAGCAATATTTTGATCTCAATAATGTGCAAAACACACAAAAGGTATGCATTGCAACTTTACATTTAGAACAAAATACATTGGTATGGTATCGATGGCTTTGCTCCCGTAAAAAAATTGTCATTTGGTCAATTTTTACGGAGGAAATGATAGCACATTATGAGGATACAAAGAGCAACACCTTCTTTAGCCAATTGATAAATCTCAAACAAAAGGGTTTAGTGGGGCAGCACATTGAGGACTTCCAAAAAATTGAATATAAGGGTAACTGATATTCCAGAGGAACACTGGATTGATCTCTTCATAGGCACTTTAAAGGATAACATCCAACATGAAGTTCGTGTTTTGGAACCTGATTCATTGGAGAAGGCATTCAGGTTGGCAAGAAAAGTTGAATGTAAAATTATGGCAACAAGGAAGCCTACCACTCAAGTCTATAAAGAAGGAAGTGTGGCTACGCCTAGATTTCCACAACCTACAAGGTTGACACCACAAGAATTGGAAGAAAAAAGAGAAAAAGGGCTTTGCTACAGTTGTGATAGCAAATACACTAAAGGTCATAAGTGTGCTGAGAAGAAATTATTTTACATAGATTGTGAAGAGGAAGAAGAAAATGAACAAGAAGAGGATATACACCAGGAACCAACCCCAGAAGAGGAAGAAATGAATCTGACCATATCGCGTAATGCACTGGAAGGAATTACCACTCCTCAAACTCTCAAGATAAAAGGAAAAATCAAGAAGAAAAGGTAATAGTGTTGATTGATTCAGGTAGCACCCATAATTTTATTCATTGTAAGGTAGCCAAGGAATTAAATTGTTTCCTATACCCAGCACCAGAATGTCAAGTGATGGTTGCAAATGGAGGAACTATAAATTGCTTTGGAAAATGCCATAATATCAAGCTAACCATGGGGAATATGTATTGACTAGTCCAATGCTTTCCATTCCTATGGGAGGTGCTGATGTTGTACTAGGAGTACAATGGTTACAATCTTTGGGGACGGTAGCTTTTAATTTTCAAGAACTCTTCTTGAAATTTTTTTCAGAAGGAAAGGAAGTCGAATTACGGGGTATTGCGGGGAAGCCAGGAAGGATAATAAGCTCTAATGTCATGACAAAGCTTCTAAAGAAAGAAAAACGAGGCGTAATTGCACAATTATGCTCATTAGAAGTTCCAACATCAAAATCATCTATTTCTGCAGATCTCCAACAAGTCTTGGACAATCATTCCAAGGTGTTTGAAACTTCCAAAGGACTCCCACCTATTCGTGATCATGATCATGCTATTCATTTGATTCCAAGAAGTTTTCCTCCAAACATCAGGGCTTATAGATATCCTTACGTCCAAAAGAGCGAAATTGAACGTATGATTGCAGAAATGTTAGAGGCGGGTATAATTCAACCTAGTCAAAGTTCTTTCTCTGCTCCTGTAGTATTGGTACACAAGAAGGATGGATCATGGCGAATGTGTCCAGATTATAGGGAGCTCAATAAGCTCATCATTAAAGATAAATTTCCCATTCCTGTGATTGATGAATTATTGGATGAATTACATGGAGCAATTTATTTTACCAAGTTGGATCTTCGTTTAGGATATCATCAAATTAGAATGAAGACCGAAGATATTCCAAAAACAACATTTCGAACTCATGAGGGTCATTATGAATTTTTGGTCATGCCTTTTGGCCTTACCAATGCACCTTCTACATTTCAAGGGTTGATGAATTCCATTTTCAAACCCTTCCTTAGAAAATTTGTGCTAGTATTTTTTGATGATATACTAATCTACAACAGGTCTTGGAAGGATCATGTTCAACATGTTGACTGGGTGCTCAAACTATTGCAGGAGAAACAATTATATGCAAAAACATCCAAATGTTTCTTTGGAGTACAAGAGGTGGAATATCTGGGTCATATTGTATCTCACGAGGGTGTTAAAGTAGACCCTAACAAAATTAAATCCATTAAGAAATGGAAATTCCCCACAACCATAAAGCAGTTGCGAGGATTTCTCGGGTTAACAGGGTATTATCGCACGTTTGTTAAGAATTATGGGAGAATAGCAGCACCTCTAACAACATTATCGAAGAAATATGCATTTTCATGGACTCCTGAAGCAACTAAGGCCTTTGAACATCTTATAGAGGCAATGTGCCTAGCACCGGTCTTAGCTACGCCAGACTTCACAAAAACCTTTATTGTGGAATGTGATGCCTCAGGAAATGGAATTGGTGCAGTTTTAATGCAGGAAGGAAGACCCATTGCTTTTAAAAGTCGTCCAATCAAAGGAAAGTATTTACAGAAACCTATTTATGAGAAGGAAATGTTAGCAATACTACATGCACTAAAGAAATGGCGAACTTACCTAATGGGAAGACACTTCAAGGTAAAAACTGATCATGATAGTCTTAAACACTTTTTTGAACAAAGACTATCTTCAGAAGAGCAGCAAAAATGGGTCACAAAGATGTTGGGTTATGACTTTGCACCATCTTAAAAAGGGAAGCAATGTTAAGGGCATGCACTCTCAAGAAAAGTGATTAGAAGAAGAGGAAGCATCAGCTAGGTAATTTCATTCCATTACTACTAGATAATCAAAGCAAGGGATGAATGGAAGAAGGATCAAGAAGTGTGACTAAAAGTTGAAGAGAAGACCTAGTACATATGATACATTTAGTTGGAAAAATGATCCCTTATGGTGCAAGATCGCTCTATATTCAGAATAAGAATTCCCAACTAAACAAAAGAGATTTGGAATAACAATTCCTGAGAGATGACTTAGGATTTTAAAACTTACTGTGGTGAAGAAATAATTTTTTGGGATGGCCTTAAATCTGATATTCAAAAGTTTGTGGCAGAATGTTTGGTTTGCGAGCAAAATAAAGTTGAGACAATTAAGACCCCAGGTCTTCTACAAAATTTATCCATTCCAAGTCAACATTGGGAGGAGATTTCAATGGATTTTATCACAGGTTTACCTAAGTTTGAAGGAAAGAGTGCCATCATGGTGGTATTTGATAGACTTACCAAGTATGCACACTTTTGTGCATTATCTCATCCATTTAAAGAAAGTACAGTTGCTACTGCATTTATGGAAACAATTCAAAAGCTACATGGAAACCCAAAGATTATGGTAAGCGACAAAGATCCCATTTTCACTAGAAATTTTTGGACGAAATTATTTTCTTGTTTGGGTACTCAACTAGCTCACAGCTCATCTTATCATCCTCAATCTGATGGTCAAATTGAGATAGTGAACAAATGTTTGAAAGGATTTCTTCGTTGTTTTGTATATGATAAACAAACACAATGGGTCAAGTGGTTACCTCTGGCTAAATGGTGGTATAACACTTCCTTCCATACTGCAGAAAAAATGAACCCATTTATGGCACTTTATGGATATCATCCACCGTCCATCACATCATCTTTAAGAGAAAATTCTAAGGTGCAAGTAGTGGAAGATCACATCGAGCATCAACAACATGTTCTCCAACTCTTAAAGGATAACCTCAATTGGCACAAAATCGAATGAAACAACATGCATATCAACATCGCGGCGAGAGAATTTTTAATGTAGGAGACTGGGTATTTTTACGCCTACAACCATGCAAACAAATGTCCCTCAAGCAAGCTAAGAAGGATAATAAATTATCGCCAAAATAATATGTTCCTTACAAGGTGTTGCAAAATACTGGTACTATGGAATACAAATTGGAGCTTCCTACTTCTTCGCGAGTGAATCCAGTTTTCCATGTTTCATGCTTAAAGAAGGTTATAGGTGACAAACTTCTAGTTCAAACAATATTGCCAGAACTTGATGAGGAAGGAAAAATCATATTGGAACCTGAAACAGTCACAAAAACAAGAACTCGACATCTATGAAATCGATCAATTTCATAGTATCTCATCAAGTGGAGGAACTTACCCACTGAAGGTTCTACATGGGAGAATGAGAATTTTATACAGAAGCACCCAGAGCTACTCAAGCGTTGAGGACAACACTTTTTTGGAGGATAGGGGCATGTTAGGTACCCATATTACTAGTGTATTCCCTTATTGTTATTAGTGTAGCCCCCTTATTGTTAATGTTGTACCCCTGTAACCCCCATATTGTTATTATTTTTCCCTTACATTATTATTTTTAGGTCGGCTAGGATTATATTGTGACCCCATGGACCCCTATATATAGAAGGAGGTTTTGTCATTTGTATCATCCAAGAATTGTCATTTATGTAATGTATTGGAGGTTTCCCCCTCGAAGTGGCTGATTTCTAAGGCGTTGATCTCTCTTTTCTTCTATTTTTGGAGCTGGTTTCATAACACATCAGGTGTGCATCATAGAATAAGACATTTACAAGACTGCATTATGTATCAAGTATATGCATTATGAGTTTGTGGAGGTTCCTTTTGGTCTTAATAATGCTCCAACCACCTTCATGTGTTTGATGAATAGTGTGTTGCATCCTTACCTGAACAAATTTATGATAGTATTTGTTGATGATATAATGGTATATTCCAAGAATGATGAGAAGCATGAAAATACCCTAAAAACGGTGTTGAGATTGTTAAGAGAACATAAATTGTATGCAAGGCTCAGCAAGTGTAGTTTCTTTTAGACTCAGATTCATTACTTGGGACATGGTGTTTCCAAGGAGATGATACCAGTGGAGTCGAAAAATATTAAAGCTATCATGGAGTGGCCAACTCCTAGGAATGTGGATGAGGTCAAATCATTCATGGGAATATAATGTTATTACAGGTGTTTCATCAAGAAATTCTCAATGATCGACTATCATATCACATCTTTGCAGAGGAAATGGAATAAGTTTGAATGGACTGAGGAGTGTGAGGCTAGTTTTGAGCATTTGAAGCATTCGCTTAAAAATCATCCAATGTTGAAGATTGTAGATCCTGATAAGGATTTTGTGGTTTGTACCGATGCTTGCAAGGAAGGAGTTGGTGGAGTCTTGATGCAGGAAGGACGGGTGGTTTTTTATGAATCAAGGAAGTTGAATGAGGATCAGAAGAATTATGTGAATCATGATCTTGAGTTGGCAACTATCATTCATGCATTGAAGATGTGGAGGCATTATCCCCTTGACCGGAGGTTCATCTTGATGAGTGATCATAGTGGGCTAAGGTACTTTCTTTATCAACCTAATATGAATTCTAGGCAAGCTAGATGGTTGGATACCCTCAATGAATTTTACTTTGAGATTAGATACATCAAGGGAAAGGAGAACAGGTCGCAGATGCTCTCAGTAGGAGAGTGCAAGTGAACCATATTCCAGTTGTGAGTTGTTATTGCATAGATTTACAAGATTAGACCTTGGATGCAGGGAAACATGATGACAGGTACTAGCAGCTGAATTAGAGGTTGCAACGGGGTAATAGAGATGAGGAGTATCACCTCACAGTAGATGGCTTGGTCAGATTCAGGAACAGGATTTATGTGCAAGATAGTAGTGAGCACAAGAAGCTTATCATAAGGGAGTTTCATGTCAAGCCATATTCAAGCCTCCCATGATGTCAAAAGACTTTAATAAATGTTGATATGTTCTATCACTGGCCGACTTGAAGAAAGAGGTGGCAAAGTTTGTTGCAAGACATTTTTACAATCAGCAGGTGAAAGCATAATATAAGCATCCAACTGGTTTATTGCAGCGTATTCTGATTCCATAATGGAAATGGGAGGTCATGTCCATGGACTTCATTACAGGTTTTTCGAGGACATCAAAGCATTATGATTCCATTATGGTTTTGGTTGACAAGTTGAGCAAGGTATCTCACTTAATTGCAGTGAAGTCTACTAATTAAGCAAGTGAGGTAGCTCAGATCTTCATCAGGGAGTTAGTGAGGTTGCATGGTGTTCCCAAGAAAATCATATCAAATATGATCCCAAGTTCACTTCAAAGTTTTGTAAGGACTTGTTTGCAGACTTGGGGATATATTTAGCTTTTAGTACAACTTATCATCTGCAAACATTTGGAAAAATAAAGAGGGTTAATAGGATTCTTGAGGATATATTAAGGATGTATGTCATGCATCAATTGAGGAAGTGGAAGGAGTATCTTCCACTAGTAGAGTTTGAATATAATAATGGGTATCAGGAGTCCTTGAAGATGAGTCCATTCGAGGTCCTTTATGGGAAAATTTGTAATACTCTTATCAACTAAAGTGATCCAGTGAACAGGGTATTGATTGGACCAGATATGTTGGCTGAGATGGAGCAGGAGATGTGGGTTATTAGAAGGAATTAGAAGGAAACACAAGACATAAATAAGAGTTATGTGGATCAACATAGAGAATTCAAGGAGTTTTAGGTTGGAGAGTGTGTGTACTTGCACATCAAGCCCAACAAGATATCCTTGAGGATTGGATCATGTGCCAAGTTGGCACCTCAGTATTGTGGGCCTTTTGAGATCCTTGAGATGATTGGTCCAGTGGCCTACAGACTTTCATTGTCGCCAATAGTGAAATTCCATGATGTTTTCCATGTTTCATTGCTTAAGAGATATGTACAGGATGTTGATCGTGTGATTGATTGGTCTATATTGTAGTTGGAACCATATGGAGAGTTCCAACTAGAGCCTTAGTGCTTTTTGCAGCGGAAATCCCTAATGCTTTGGAACCGAGCAATAGAGCAAGATAAAGTGCAATGGAAGCACTTTGGGTTCGATAAATCTAGATGGGATATGGTTGATTAGATGTGGGCCTTGTATCCTTCCTTATTTGTTGGTTGAGAAGACATGTTTGTGTATGTGTTTTGGTTATATATTTACATATGACTATGTGTATTGTAAATACTGCAATGGGTTGTGTTATAAAGATCCAAAAAGCAGTATGTTGTAAATACTGCATTAAGTTGTGTTATAAATCTCCATGGGCATCATGTTTTTTTGGTCATAAGTGTCATAAAACACTGAGGACGGTGTTCCCAGAACGAGGGGGGGTTTGTAACAACCCCTCGTTGATTTTCCATGTAAATAAAATAAGACCAAGGTCATGGGATATGTATTCCATGTTGAATGGCGGAAAAAATTATAGTGGATATCAAGTGGTTTATTTATGGATATGGAAATTGGAAAAGGGTTTGGCGAAGGCAAAGAGAAAATAATTGGCATTTAATTATGAAAATAAAGGAAAATGAGAGAGAAGGAAGGTGAAGAGACATAAATTTGAATGCAAGGGAAATTAGTGGAAAATGAAGGAAAATTAAAGAAAAAGGAGACATCAATAATAAAAAGGCATCAAAGTAATAGTTGCTAGTTTTTTGTCAGTTTTAACTTTGATCTCTTACTATTCTTCACACTTAGAGCATTCTTGGAGGATTCTAGTATTCGCTTGGAAATGGAGAAAGCAAGCAAAGGACAAGTAAGGAATTAGCGAGCAACAAAAGAGAAGGTTGGATCAACAACTACGACATGGATAATTTGCAAATAACATGTTGCATGTGTGATTTCCATGCTGGTTTCTGGATGCATGGTATATACGTGTGGTTCCTTGGTCATTTGTCGTCATTGTCATGGATATTTTCCTGCAGTGATAGTGATTTCATCCTTTTCTTGCCATTTCCTGTATATCCATGGCGTAGTGGGTTTCCCATTTGGTTTTTTGATTGGTTCTCAAGTTCCACATGGTTATGGGTTGGGATAGGATCTCCGGAGCCCTGTAATAACTTGGGTCCCTAAAGGTTGTGGTTTGAGATGGTAGTTCTCTAAATCCCTGTAACAACTTAGGTCCCTAAAGGTTGTGGGTTGAAATGGAATCCCTGGAGCCCTCGACATCTTGGGAAGAGACCAATATTGTAGATGTTAGTGATTTCTGGACCGGTTAGGTGTAATCACTATGGTTGAGGGTTGAGGTGGTTTGGCCTCTGGAAGCCCTAGTTGGTTCTATTTTTTTTTACCCTTATGATCCCACAATGATGCTTGGAATATGGCACTAGGGTGATTGGTTAAAATAGAGATTTTGTTTCAGCCAATCTATGGTCAGGTGGTACATGGCAGTCCCTGAATTGGTTTAATTTTGCTTATATTAGTACGAGTTATTTTCCTATTGTGATTTATGAGCACTTGTTATGGTTAATGTGTTGATTTTATGGCTAGTTTGTCATGGATTTTATTCAAGTTATATGTTGGTTATATGTACAATTATACGATATTCTCTTACTATGGATTTCTTTCATGATTTGAAAATTTATTGAATGGCTAATGAATGCATGGGCTAACAAGTGTTGTTACAGCTAGGTTGAGAAGACATAGAGACTTCTTGGTGATTCTCATATGAAGTTCAGAATTTTATGATCAAATATGCATTCATGACCTGTAGCTACTATGTTTACTATATGTTTGACGAAATTTTTATCATGTACTACGCATATCTAGGTCAAGATCTTGCTCAAGTTTTGAATGGTTTGCATTGTTACCATCTTGGTTATGTTTCTGGAAAGTCATAAGAAGTTCTGGGGCAATGGTTTGGAGGCTAGCCTGAAAAAGTGGCATAGATCTCGCCACAACATGCACAAAACTAGGGATTTTGGGTCATAACTGCATGGAGACAGGCTTGTGGGTGTGGTTATAGCCTCCCAACCGCATGGATGTTGTGTTATGGGTGTGATTGAGGAGTTAAGCTAGAGAAAATGAGTTCCAACTCAAGGATTGACCAAATGGGGTGGCTGTCAAGCTCCTAATTATTACGTAGTGTCTGAGGGATGTCAATATATGTTTTGGTTTGTAGGCCCCACTTCCATAACTGGAACTTGGAGGTCGGTTCATATCATAGTGACACTCAACTCATGTTTACCCTGTAAAGCTTATAAAAGTGGGTAAATGTGAGAGGAGGCGTTACAGGGTGGTATTAGAGTGGGTTTCGTTATCTTTGGGTGATATCTGATACCACATGGTGGTATCAAAGCTTTGAGGTTCAAACACTTGGAATAGATGGGCTAAAATGCATATTGTTATGTGTGCATTATGATGGTTATGGTTATCATGCATGTGGTTGTTATTGCGCTTTTTTGTTAATATGCATGATGTTGATAACTATACTTAACATATATATATATATATATATATATATATATATATATATATATATATATATATATATATATATATATATATATATATATATATATATATATATAATCTCTCTCTCTCTCTCTCTCTATATATATATATATATATATATATATATGTGTGTGTGTGTGTGTGTGTGTTTAAACACCTCTTGGAATAGATGGGCTAAAATGCATATTGTTATAGCAATCGCGATGGCTATGGTTATCATGCATGTGGTTGTTATTGCGCTTTTTTGTTATCATGCATGATGTTGATATATATATATATATATATATATATATATATATATATATATATATATATATATATATATATATATATATATCGTGCTAATCTGAATTGACTTGTGCAAATGTATAACCTCCCCTGATATACACTGAGTTGTGATTTGATTATGTCTTCTATTGGTTTATCTAACATGGTATGTTTGCTGAAAATAGAAGATCAAAGATGAAGAGCAGAATGGTGGACTATAGTTCACATGACTCCCGTCCAGGCGTGGTGTGAATTTTATGGAATGGGAAATGTCAGTTGGGAAGCAAGGAGAAGAATATTCTCCTAATATAGCATATACACTGAGAATTTTGAAGGAAAAAAATAGAAGTTGCAAGGCAGATAATAACAGGTTGATTGGGGCACAGGAAAGTCTTTGCAGAGCTCAAGAAAAGAAATTAGTAGTTAATGTAGTCATCCTTCATAGTATTTCAAATTTGCAGAAGTAGGGACAAATGGGAATCAATTATGGATAGGAGGAGAAGAGTAATGGGGCATATGGCAGTAGGTCTCTTAGAGGACACAGGTTAGACATATATGATACAATCATAGGTGGTGGATCTTTGGATGCACCTGATAGGAGGGGTAGTAATTATGGATTTCATTCTAGTTCTGAGTCCAAGAGACATCATTTCCATCACCACTCTCATCCTTATAGGAATATCTAGAGGGTATATTTGCAAGATGATTTCAAGAAATCCAAGGCTCCTAAAATTGATGGAGAGATGAAGAGATCAGAAGATGCATAAGTATGGTCGTTTGGGATAAAGAATTACTCCAGATTGCATGAATATTCAGAGAAAATGAAAGCCAAGATAACTACCTTCATTCTCAAAGGGAAAGTATATATTTGGTGGGAAGATGTGAAGAATGTTATAAGCATTGGATAAGGGAAGTTGAATTGGGATGAGTTTGAGAGGCTCTTCAAGAAGAAGTATTTGTTTGAAAGATACTATGATGACTAGGCTAAGGAATTTTATGAGCTAAAGATGGGTTCCATGACAGATGATCAGGACACTAGCAAATTTTTGGAGTTGTTGAGGTGTGTTCCTTACCTTAAGGATGAGAAAGTGAAGATTGAATGGTTCATGAGTGGGTTTCCAGTAACATTCAAAGATCAAATTGAGTTTGATGAGCCTCGGTCATTAGATGAAGCCATTAGAAAGCTGAAGCATTGTTATGATCAGTCAAAGCACAAGTCTGAGCCTAAGCGTGATTGGAAAGGTAATGATAATACTAAAGGGAGGTTCCTCGGAAGCGAGGAAGAGCTCAAGATGCAGGTGACAAGGAAAATGTAGTGCCTTATAAGAAGTTTGATGCAGTTGCGAGAGGACATGAATCTCAGTTTGAGGAGCATAATAAGGGTGATGGCAGAAATACTTTGAGGCATTGGACTTGTGGTGAAGAGCATTGCAAGAGTGAGTGCCCATCGCACCAGGGTGGCAGGCCTCAGATTTAAAGTGCTCAAGAGGCACAGAAAGTTGCAGATGTTGGTCAGAGCATTCCTCAGATCTATGCAGCAATGGATAACAAGTCGGGTGATCACCATGAATCCATTATTGAGATGGAAGGTAAGCGTCATGATCAAGTTGTTTCCATTTTGATTGATATTGGATTTAATTATAGTTATATTAGTCCTAACTTGGTGGTTAAGTGTTGCTTGAGAAAAGAAGTGCATGCAAAATCTTGGTTGGTGAAATTGCCTACAAGGACCAAGAGAAGAGTTCACCATTGGGTGATATCTTGTGCATTTGAGTTGGATGGTATGGAAACATCAACACATCTAAATGTTCTTCCTTTGGGTTCATATAGTATGCTTTTGGGCATGGGTTGGTTGTTCATTCACAGGACTAAAGTGGATTGCTATGAGAAGTCTATTAAATGCTTCAATGATGATGTGGAAAGGATAATTTTGAAAGTAAAGAAGAATCCTACATCATTGAGAATGGTTGCAACTATGCAAGCAAAGCATATTCACAAAAAAAGGGTGCTTATCGTTTGTAATGCATATTTCCAGTGACAAAGGGAAGGATGTTGAGGATGATGAAGTCAGGAGGATGTATCATATTTTGAAATAGTTTCATGATGTGTTTCTTGTAGAGATTCCATATTTACCACCTCATAAGGAAGTGGACTTCTCTATTGAGTTAGTGTCAGGAGCAACACCAACATCTAAGGCACCTTACAAGATGAGCACTCTATAGTTGGTGGAATTGGAGTTGCAGCTTAAGGAAATGCTTTATAAGCGATACATAAAGCCAAGTGTATATCCTTGGGGTGCACCAATGTTATTTGAAAGGAAGATGGTATTCTCAGATCGTGCATTTATTACAGACAATTGAACAATGTGACTATAAAGAATAGGTATACATTGCCATGATTGATTATTTTTTTGATCAACTGAAGGGAGTAGAAATATTTTCAAAGATTTATATGAGACGAGGATATCATCAAGTGCGCATCAAAGCAGAAGACATTTACAAGACTGCATTTCATACCAGGTATAGGCATTATGAGTTCGTGGTGGTTCCTTTTGGTCTTACTAAGGCTCCAACCACCTTCATGTGTTTGATGAATATAGTGTATCGTTCCTACCTGGACACATTTATGATAGTCTTTGTTGATGATACATTGGTATATTCTAAGAATGAGGAGGATCATGCAAAGCACCTGGAAACATTGTTGAGATTTTTGAGAGAGCATCAGTTATATGCCAAGCTCAACAAGTGCAGTTTCTTTTAGACTCATATTAATTACTTGGGACATGTTGTTTCTAAGGAGAGGATAATTTTGGACTCGAAAAAGATTAAATCTATCATGGAGTGTCCAACTCCTAGGAATGTGGATGAGGTCAGATCATTCATGGGACTAGCAGGTTATTACATGTAGTTCATCATGAACTTCTAAATGATTGACTATCCTATCACATCTTTTCATAGGAAAGAGAAGAGGCTTGAATGTACTGAGGAGTGTGCAACTAGTTTTGAGTAGTTGAAGCATCTGCTTACAAATGCTCCAGTTTTGACGATTCCAAATCCTGATAAGGAGTGTGTGGTTTGTCTATATGCTTGCAAGGAAGGACTTGGTGGAGTCCTAATGCAGGAAGGACAAGTGGTTTGTTATGAGTCAAGGAATTTGAATGAGCATGAGAAGAATTATATGGCTCATGATCTTGAGTTGGAAACTATCATTCATTCATTGAAGATGTGGAGGCATTATCTCCTTGGTAGGAGGTTCATCTTGATGAGTGATCATAGTGGGCTAAGGTACTTGTTTCACTAACCGAATATGAATTCCAGGAAAACTAGATGGTTGGATACCATCAGTGAATTTGACTTTGAGATCAGATACATCAAGGGTAAGGAGAAAAGGTTGCAGATGCTCTTAGTAGTGTTATGCAAGATTTACTATTGCGGACAAAAGTATCTCCCATAGGTATGGTGGCTAACCCAAAACAACAGAGAGACAATAAACCTAATGTTTTCCTTAAAGTAAATAGATGACGAGATGAAGCCTACCTTGAATCTGTCGCATGGTTCGCTCCTTATTTAGCTTGAATCCTCCCATCCTGGCTCTTATATGCTGATAGGAGTTTAGAGCTTCCCCTATAAGAGGGATGCTTTCTGTAACGTGAGAATCAAAGGCGAAAAGGGTGAGTTGGTCTATGGCTACAATCTCGCCTTTATGAGGAAAGACTATCATATGAAAGTAAGTCGAAACGAAGGCAGCCATGGTATAAACCCACGTACGTCCCTATAGAAGATTATAATCGAGAGGTTCATCAATAACTTAAAATTATATGGAGACGATTTTTCTCCCTAATTCTACTTGAAGGGAATTCAGAATCCCACCACGTTTTTACGTTCTTCCATCAAAGGCTTTCAATGTGGTGGTTGATTGACTCAGTTCTGGTGAACCAATCACCTTACAGCAAGACATGGACATAATTCAATTCAAGGCTCCCTCGTCCACGATAGAGCGATGGATGTTCTTACTACGGATGATGACCTTGATTATAAAAGATAATTGGGCCAGAAGTCGAGGGGTATAGTTTTCATGAGATAAAATGACTAGGTTGGAATTTGATGGATCCACTCATCCAATAGGTGAAAGCAAGGCCTTATTTTAGGCTAGGTACTTTTACAACACCTCAAGAGTTAACATAGTTGTTGAATACTGAGCCAAGCCTTCAACTACGTTATAGTTTTGCGCAACTCTTGAACAAGGGTTGAAAGCTTATGAATAACGCCCTTCAGAGGTTTGATAGTTAATTCCACATGAATCGAAGGTAGAGTGGGATATGATGAAGGTGATGTTGAATTGGCAAGTTGATCAGTATCCTGACCATTCAGTGGATTCACATTACCATAGTCCTTGTTCCGAGTGGCCACCATAACATCAAATTTCAGCTTTGAGGAGGAAAGCATCAAAACCGTGTTAGATTAAGAAGGGTCTCAAGAAACCATATGAGTCTCCTGATTGGAAAACAAGTCGCTCAACACAGTGGGAGAAGTGAAGGATTTAAGAAACTGATTCACTTTAGCGCAGTGCGGGAAATCACGTGTAAAGTGATCCTCATTTCAAATTAAGCATGGGTATCGAGGCTTACGTTTCTCATCGGAGGATTGATTTGTTTGTTTATCCTGCAGTGAGGGGTCTTTCTTGTTCTTACCTTTTCCTTTCTTCTTGCTTCTAGGTTTCTTTTGAGACTTTCCTTTATCAAATGAAACAACATTTATCTCAGAAGCAAAAGTCGTAGGAGGATGGGAATGAGGGTTTTGAGCAGCTGCAGTAAGAGCAACACCAGATGGTTTACTCACCGACTGAGAATTGGCAGAACCAATCATGCCATCAACGTCATGGGATTCTTTACCAAGAGGAGAAGGAACAATATTCGAAGGTCTCTAAGTGTTCGGTATCTATTCCTAGAGCATGTTTGATTGGGTATAAACAAGGTCTAAATATTGTGCATGAGCAATAACTTTCTCTTTGGTCATGACTCCACCTTTAGCCACATCTTCTGTTATAGGTGATAACAAATACTTGGTGAACCATTCCGCTAACAATTGACCGAGAACATAAGTTTTGACCAACCGACGATGACACTTCCACTCATGAATGTGATCTGAGATGTGAGTGGAATATAATTGTTTGAAGTTGGTCAACAGTTCCTTTCCAATTTCATATTTGATGGGCAACTTGAAATGAGTGAGGAAAGTGGTGGCTAAAGAGTTGAAATCATGAAACGAAGCTCTAGGTAAATCAAAGACAAAGTCAAATACCTGTAAGCGTTCGTTGGAAAAGACAAAGTCAAATGGAATCATCGTTTAGGGAGTTCAAAGAACACCATAGATGATACATCATAACATGTGTTGATGAGTCTTCTCCTGGATTCCCATTGAATTTTGGGATATCAGAAGGAAATTTAGTAGGAATGATTGACCACCAAGGCGAATGAGAAATGGGGTCATTAGTGAGTCGAGTTAAGTCTGAAAATTCGAGAGTAGCCACAAAAGGCAACTGCCAGTTAAAGTCTGGAGGAGGATGGCCTGGATATGAAGGAATAACTTGAGGAATAGGTACTTACATCCTTGGATAAGTAGGGTTCTAATAATAAGGAACCTGGGTACGAACATAAAGAGGATTCTAATAACTAGTATACAAGTGACGTTGTTGTTCAGCCACAGGATGGCTATAAAGTTGTTGGAATGGTTGATTTTGGATTTGTTGGCCTTGAAAAGGCACTTGAGGAATGCCCTGATACGGTCTATATTGTTTCCCTATGGGAGTTTGCATTTCCCCATGCTAAGGTGGGTTCGATTGGGACTTCGCCATACTATGAACATTTTTTCCTATCGAAACTTGAGGTGTACCCTATCCAAGTGGTTGATAATGTAAGGTACCTTGTACTGGCTGGGTAAGCGAGACCTAGGAAGTACCATATGCTAATGGAAAAGGTTGTGATGCAACGAAAACCTGTAAAGGTTGGCTCACATGTATTTCAACTTGTTGGGGTACATATGGATGGATAGGAATTCGAGTCGAAGATGGTGCAGGTTGAGGATTCAACAACCGGTCCCAAAATGAACCAGGTTGAACGAGGAAAGTAGGTTTTCAAACACTGGCAGCCATTCCAGGATAAGGAGGACTATAATAAGGTTTATTACAAATTTTAGGTATACCAACAATAGGTTTCCCCCCTGCTACATGAGGGGGGATGATGGAGGCAACTATGATTTAGATGGAGGGTACCCAACATAATGAGAGTTAGGTTGTTGAAGGTAACCTTTCCCACTAACATAAGGGCCATCCTGCTATTCAATTGTAGGTGTAGGTGGAGGAGGAGGAGAAAATTGTGTGGCATTCATAAGAGAAGTACCAGATGTTATTCCCTAATTAGATGACATGGGAGAGGTCCAAAGATTGGAAGACGCACCAGAAAAGGTACCATATAAAGACTGATAATCAGGTGGGACAGATGGGCCACCATACAGATGTCTTTTTGGTAATGTTGAAAACATAGATGAGGAAGCAACTTTTCATGCCTCAACTATAGTGGTGGAAACGATTTGAGAAATCGGATCAGTTCTAGTCATGGTTAAAAATCTCGATGAAATTTGTCAGAGAGATCCATGGGTAAGTCCAAAGAATCAAACAAAGGAGTTTTTGTTGGAGTCTAAAGAGGAGGAAGAGGACCATTCTGGTAAAAATGGAGTCCCCCCCAATGAACAAGAGTAGAGGGATGGGGATCTTCTTGTAGGATCTCTTCAATACTCACAATTATGTATGGAATAGGCTCATCGTCCGGTCCAAGATATATAGCTTATGTTTGAGACAAAGGAAGAGAATAGGAAGGTCTTGAAGTAACAAGTGGAGATGGTTGAGGCTCCTCAGGTTATACAACATCAAGAATCAAAGTATCTGACTCGGGAAAGTCAGGTTCAATAACCTCATGAAATAAGGTTTCAGGGACTTCTATTTCAATTGTGTCAGTTTCACCGACAAGAGTAGATGTAATCTTGTGCTCGGAACTCAAAGGGACGGGTGATTTTGGCAGATAAATATTAATAGGAGGGCCAAGAGTAGTTCCCAAAGTTCCAGATTCGGTAGTTTGCATCTTCTTATGCTTTTGATGATGGCGAGGAGTAACCTCTAGTGGAAGAGGAGGCTTATTTTGCATTCTACATGAACGACGAGGTGGGGGACTTTGTTCTTCCATGTTGGATTAATAAATTTTAGAAATTAACACAAAAATAAATTAAAAAGAGGGCAATCTAGGCATAAAGGATTACCAAGAAACCCTGAACTGAAATATACACTTTGGCGAACCAAGGACTCAACGTACGACAAATAATCTCCCCAAATGTTGTGTTCGGTGTATCACAGTATATAAGGTGGAAAACTTGGTTCCCTATGGATGAATAACAAACTATAGGGGACTCCCAAAATATACTCAACGGTACGTGGGAGTGCAATCTATAGTAGTGCTTTATAATGCGTAACCATTTGATGAGAGCGTTCCCATATACTTATCATGTTTGGAGTGCCATCCGATATACCTGAAGCTAAGTGGATAACGATCTTATACACTTATGTACATGGAACGAGATATCACCCCTGGATGCAACTCTAGAAAACAACGACAACTCCTATGTTTAATGATGTTGGACCACGTCTCTAGCCTAGACCTCTAAGTGTTTGCTTTAATGCTACAAATTCTCCTTAGGTTGATTCAATAGATTTTATTGTTTATCTTTGATTAAGTTTCAGCTTTGGGCTCATTACAAATGTCGCCTAAATATCCTAAAATGTAAATCTAGCATGAGAAAATGGAAATATTTCTCTTTCAATGAAAATCTAGCTAATGAAGGGAAGAAACAATCATTATGCAACATACAACATGCAACAAACAAGATGCAAGATGCAATTTCCCTTTCAATGTAACTGCTCCTATATCAATGCATATGAAAAACCCTAAATGCCAATGCAACATTTTTCTTTTCAACACACTCAATTTTCGAAATGAGGAAAACTAAGATGCAAAAGTTTGATCGTTGATTCAGATGTACTTTTCAGAATGAGGACTAGAACAAAAATTCATCCAAGCAATCAATGACCAAATGAAATCAATTTGCAAGTGACCTAATGATAAGAACAAAGAAAAATCAAAACCAGTCCTTGCCAAAGGGATATAAACACAAATTAAAATCGAATGAAGGCTTTAGAAAGACCACAAGACACTCAAGGCTCAGGGAAGTTAAATTGGTAGTAGGTTTATCAAAGAGGAAATAAAAAATAAGAGAAAATTTTGTGCAAAAACAGGGGCCAATGCTAGTGCAGAAGAGGCACTAGTGGTTTGTAACGCAGGTACAAAGAGGGCCTAAGTGGGGTGAAACACTCTGTCAGAGGTACAAAGGATGCATTGGTCCAGGGATATAGTATTCTGACACAAAATTGCAAACAAGACTCAATGAAATCACTTCCCAGGTCTATTCTTGGTTGGTTAAGGCAACGAAGTTCTATTAAAGAGGTAAACAAACATAAAGGACAAAGAAACCACCAAGGGAATACACTATTCCCGAGTATGGTCACCAATTTTTATATGCGAGATTTACGATTGTGAACAGAAGTTTCTCCCCTAGGTCTGGTGGCTAACCTAGAACAACAGAGATATAATGAACCCAATGTTTTCCTTAAAGTAAATAGATGACGCGATGAAGCCTACCTGGAATCTGTCGCATGCTTCACTCCTTGTTTAGCTTGAATGCTCCAATCCTAGCTATGCTTTCCAAAATTAGAACCTAGACACTCACACAACACAAGCCAAGAAACTACGGGATCTATGCAACATCATCTAAGCACTTTATTCAATAGATCAACATGGTATTGAAATACATGAAATAACAACATCATATATAGGAACACATCGAGCTCTTTGCATTAATGAAAATGGAGTGAGTTACAACCCAAAAATAGGTGTTGATCTTGTAGAAGAGCTACTCCAAGTTGACTTGTCCTTTCCTTGTCACAATGTGCACCTCCAATCACCCTAAACACATCAAATTATGTCTCTCACAACAACATCATAAGGGTAGAATCACTCTCCAAAAGCCAACCTCTTGCATATGGAAGGTTGTAAATGTATAGAGGAGTGGGGTAAGTTGGGAGTTCTTATCCTTTTACCAATCTAGGGATTGAGATCCCGTAATAGCCCTGGTTTTTAATTCCATGTAATAAAGCTAAAATAATAACCACGGTTGATGGGACATGTATTCCAAGCTGATTGTTGGGCAAAACATCATAGGGGGCGTTGATTTGGTTTATTATGGCTAAGGAAATTGGAAAATGTTATGGCTAAGGCATTAAAGAGGCAAAAAGTATTTTTGGCACATTTATTTATGAAAATAATGGAAATTAGGAGAAAAGGGAGATGAAAAGTCACAAGTTGCATGTGAGGAGGAAATTGAAGGAAAATAATGGAAAATGAAGAAAATAGAGGCCTCTTCTATAAAAATGGTTATGAGGATCAGTTGGTACCTTTTATCAGTGCATTTTTTGAAGCTCTCTCATTACTCTCTCTCTCTCCCTCACTCTTGGACACTTAAAATTTTCTTGGAGCACTTGGGTATTGGAGCAAGAAAGGAAAAGCAAGCAAGGAAGAGTAGGATTAAGCAGCTACAATGGGATTCTTTGCAGGTATCAATATGCATATGTGATTTCCTTGCTAGATCTAGCATGCATGGTATTGCATGTGGTTTCTTGTTGTCTTGGAATGAGTTTTTCCAGGTGTGACAGTCGTTTTCAACCTAGTCTCGCCATTTTCTTATAGCTTTGAAGAGATGGGTTTATCATACTTCAGTTGAGATGGATTGTCGGATGGACTCGAAGCTGAGTGGAGGTGATATCTGAAATGAAAAAACACATGGCCTAGTGGTCCATGAACTGGACTATGGATCACGATAAAGCCACTAGCGTATTAAGCCTTGAGAGAGACTGTGGGTTGCAATAAAGCCAGATTGTGTGCCTCGGTGGGCCTAGGAATCCTTGTCGGTGAATAGCAGGATATACGATAAAGCCAAGAGGTGGATTTCTCTTCGTTGGGCCTAGTAGTCCTAGGATGAGATGTACGATAAAGCCTGGAGAGATGGTCTCGGTGTAGGGCTTAGTGACCCTTGGATTGGACTATGGGTTACAGTAAAGCCTGATGGAATAGGAGGCACTCAAATTACTCACGGTGTAGGTGGTGAACTCCAGTAGCATCCATGCTTATTTGGTTCTTTTTCGGTTGGTTATGAGTCCCACATTCATGCTTGGAATATGGCACGGGGGTGATTGGCTGAAGAGAGATTTGGCTTAGCCAATCTATGGTCGGGTGGAACGTGGAAGTCCCATCTCTGGTTGGTTTTTACATTCAATAATGAAGAGCCCATTCCTCTGGTATTCGGTATGCAAATGTGTTGGTTTATGTGTGGACTTATTCACTGTTATATCCATTGTATTTATGTTCTTATTATGCTATTTATAAGCATGTATTTGATCAATGATGATGTATGACTCTATCTATGTTTTTACTGGTAAATGAATGCACAATGTATCTATCATCAAATAGACTATATTTTACCTTACGATTTAGGGGAGCAATGCTTCTTAGCTATTCTCGTATTTGTAAGAAAACCCCATGTTCAAATATGTTGTTTATACTTGTAGATGCAATGTTTGTGACATGTTTGACAAAATACCTATCATGACTGGGTGGGGTCGGATGATTTCATGATGATGTGATTGCTTCCATGTATTTGTTTTAATTTTATTTACCCTCTCTTGAAGTTATAGGAAGTTATGGGCAAATGATATGGGCTCAGGGGCTAAAAATGTGGCACAAATATCGGAGTTGCAGGCACAAAATTTACCTTTTAGGGCCCTGGCTGCAACCTTGCCATGGTATGCTTGTGACTATAGGTTGCTAGTTGCTCCCTTGCCCTTACATGTCTGCAATTAACGCCTAAATGGGTCAAAAATCAGTCCCCCTTTAGTGTACAAGGGTCTGGGAGGGTGGTTTACCTCCTCGAGGTGTTGTTGATGTTGTGTAAGAGGTGTTTTTCGTGTTTCCGTTGGTTCCGCTTCCTTGAGTTCATCTAGGAGGTTGAATATCACATTAGTAGCCTTTGGTCACATGTTTACCCCGGTTGGACAGTTACTTGGGTAGATGTGGGAAGGGGGTGTTACAGATCCACTCTTGATGGGAGGATGATATCTAAGGATAAGGGATGGAAAATCCAAGGTAGGATAAGATAGGATCCTAATGTTTTATCTGAGTTAAATGGTTACAATAGATCCTATAAGCTTCTAAAAATGGAGGCTTCAAGATTCTCTCTCTTTTTCTCGAATTTCTAGAACCAACGCAGGCGCAAATGGGAGCAACATGTAGGTGAATGCAGTCCAACAAGAGGCTAGGGAGCATTGGTCCTAAAACTGGCTAAAATGATATAGTTTCAGGTAGAAACTTTGGCGAATGAAAGAGGCATGCTAAGGGATTTTTTCAATGATGATGACAAGGGGGGAAATGATGTTGATTAATCCCATTAGGAGGCTAATTGACTAGATGTGACAAAATGATCTATAACAAGTAAGAGAGTGGAAGTGAATCATATTTCAGCTCTAAGCTCTTATGGGAAAAATTTACAGGATCATATCTTGCATGCAGGGAAACATGATGACATGTACCAACAGCTGAAGCAGAGGTTGCAACAGGGTAATGGAGATGAGGAGTATCACCTCACAGCAGATGGCTTGGTCAGATTCATGAACATGATTTATGTGCTAGATAACAATGAGCTAAAGAATATTATTTTGAGGGAGTTTCATGTCAAGCCATATTTAGGCCACCCGAGATATCAAAAGACTTTGACAATTGTTAATAAGTTCTGTCATTGGCTGACTTGGAGAAAGAGGTGGCTGAGTTTGTTGGAAGATGTTTGGATTGTTAGTAGGTGAAAGCATAATGTAAGCATCCAACTCGTCTATTGCAGCCTATTTTGATTCCATAATGGAAATGAGAGGTCATCTCCATGGAATTCATTACAGGTTTGCCGAGGACATTAAAGCAACACAATTCCATTATGGTTGTGGTTGACAGGTTGAGCAAGGTAGCTCACTTCATTACAGTGAAGTCTACTAATTCAAATAGTGAGGTAGCTCATATCTTCATCATAGAGATAGTGAGGTTGCATGGTGTTACCAAGTAGATTATATCAAACATAGATGTCGAGTTCACTTCAAAGTTTTGGAAGGAGTTGTTTGCAGGCTTGGGGATAGAGTTAGATTTTAGTACAATTTATCATCCACAAACAGATGGAAAGACAGATAGGGTTAACAAGATTCCTGAGGATGTATGTCATGCATCAGTAGAGGAAGTGGGAGGATTATCTTCCACTAGTAGCGTTTGCATATAATAACAGGTATCAAGAGTCCTTGAAGATGAGTCCATTTGAGGTTTTTTATGGGTAGAGTTGTAATACTCTTATCAGTTGAAGTGATCCAGAGAATAGGGTATTGATTGGACCAGATATGTTGGCTGAGATGGAGCAAGAGATGCGGGTTATTAGAAGGAATTAGAAGGAAACACAGGACATACAAAAGAGTTATGTGGATCAACATAGAGAATTCAGGGAGTTTCAGGTTGGAGAGTATGTGTACTTGTGCATCAAGCCCAAGAGGAGATCATTGGGGATTGGATCATGTGCCAGGTTGGAACCTCGGTTTGTGGGCCTTTTGATATCCTTTAGAGGATTGGACCAATGGCCTATAGAATTGCAATGCCACCAACAGTGAAAGTCCATGCTGTTTTCCATGATTCATTGCTTAAGAGATATGTACAAGATGTTGATCATGTGATTGATTGGTCTATATTGCAGTTGGAACCAAAGGGAGAGTTCCAACTAGAGCCTCAGTGCATTTTACAATGGAAACAATCATGATTTGGAACCGAGCAATAGAGCAAGATAAAGTGCATTGAAACCACTATGGGCCCATTGAAGCCACATGGGATATGGTTTATTAGATGCGGGCCTTGTATCCTTCCTTATTTGCTGGTGGAGCATATGTGTTCGTGTATGTGTTTTGGTTACAAATTTATATATGCATATGTGTATTGTAAATACTGCAATGAGTTGTGTTATAAAGCTCCAATAAGTAACATATTGTAAATATTGCATCGAGTTGTGTCATAAAGCTCCAATAAGCAGTATGATGGTCATTATTTTTCAGTAGTTTGGTATGTTGTAACTACTGCATCAAGTTGCATTATAAAGCTCCAAGGGGATCATGTTTTGTTGGTCATAAGTGTCATAGAACACCGATGACGGTATTCCCCAAGGGGGAGGGGTTTGTAACAACCCTTGGTTGATTTTCCCTGTAAATAAAATAAGACCAAGGTCATGGGACACATATTCCAAGTTGAATGGTGGAAAAACATTATAATGGGCATCACTTGTGGTTTATTTATGGCTATGGAAATAGCCAAAGGAATTGGTGAAGGCAAAGAGACAATAATTGACATTTAATTATGAAAATAAAGGAAAATGGGAGAAAAGGAAGGTGAAGAGACACAAATTTGCATGCGAGAGAAATTAGAGGAAAATGAAGGAAAATGAAATAAAAAGGAAACATCAATAATAAAAAGGCATCAAAGAAACAATTGCTAGCTTTTTGTCAGTCTTAACTTTGATCTCTTACTCTCTTGCACACTTAAAGCATTATTGGAGCATTCTAGTATTCACTTGGACTTGGAGAAAGCAAGCAAAGGCCAAGTAAGGAATTGGTGGGAAACAAAAGAGAAGGTTGGATCAACAGCTACAATATGGATATTTTGCAGATAATAGGTTGCATGTGTGATTTCCTTGCTAGTTTTTCGATGCATGGTATATGCATGTAGTTCCTTGGCTAGTTGTTGTCACTGGCATGGATATTTTCCTAGAGTGACAATGGTTTCAACCTTGCCTTGCCATTTCCGAGATAGCTATGGTGAAGTGGGTTCCCCATTTGGTTTTCTGATTGGTTCTCAGGTTCCATACAGTTGTGGGTTGGGATAGGATCTTTGGAGCCTTGGAACAACTTGGTTCCCTAGAGAGTGTGGGTTAAGATGGTAGTTCTTTAGAGCTCTGTAACAACTTGGGCCCGTGAAGGTTGTGGGTTGATATGGAATCCTTGGACAACTTGGGAAGAGACCAATTCGGTGGATGTTAGTGATTTATGGATCAGTTAGGTGAAATCACTGTGGTTGAGGGTTGAGGTGGTTTGGCCTCTGTAAGCCCTGGTTGGTTTTATTTTGGTTTAACCCTTATGATCCCACATTCATGCTTGGAATATGGCACGAGGTGATTAGTGTTGAATAACGTGTAACTAGGGTCGGTCTTCATAAGTATGAAATGTACTTTCGATTCTTGTAAATTGTAAAATGAAAGAAAAAAATATTATTATTATTATTGGAGCATGGGTTTCATGCTCAAGGCCTTTTATTTTATAGGTCAAGCACCCATTGAGTGCTTCTAGGGTTTTTCCTAGGTCAAGAAGTTAAAAGAGTCATTGTCATAATTTGAAGACCCCATCGGGTACATTGTGACTTGTAAACAAAATTAATTTTTTTCTTTAAAAGTGTCAGAATACCCTCCAAGACCAAGTTGGCCTAGCATCTGGCAAGTCATCCTTAAAGAAAGAGCCACCTCCACCTTGAGGAGCCTATATATAGAAGAGAACTCGTCCTCCTTGAGACACATTCAATCACCACTCATTCTAGTGAATAAGGAAGAGAACGAAGGATACTTTTGTTTGGGCTAGTTTTTGTCACATGTGCTAAGGAGGACTAGGGTTTATGCATCAGATCTAGTCTTTCTATCTACAAGTTTGATCTTGGAGAAAAGAAGGCAAAGAGCTCAAGCAAAGGTAACCAAGGGTCATCCTTAAGCTCCACAATTCAGAGAAAGGAAAGTGAAGGTCAAGGGAAGGCTCTAAAGGAAAATCGAAGTTCACACGTGTGGTAGCTGCAACTGCAGGGAGGCCAAAATTTCAGATCAACAGTAGAAGGCTGAAAAACTTGCAGCAGGAGGTCGAAGAAGTGCTATTGGGTGAGATTTGACTGTGTTTGATTGGATCAAGGTTAGCACATCATCCGAAGAGGTTGGTCTTGGTCTTGGAGGGTATTGGTCTCAGTCTTAAGATCATGGAATTCATCAATTGAAGAATCTATAAGGACGAGAAGAGATTTACAGGTTTTCCTCTCAATGGGAGAGGTTTTGGCCTTGGCTTGTAACCTATATTTTGTGTTCTTGTTCTTCTTGTTTTGGTAGTTGTTTGATGGTTCACACATATAATAATAAGGAACAAAGCTAATAAGTAAAAACACATCACAAGCAATTATAAAGTAAAGAGAAATAATTATAATCATTGCCTTATATATTTCTCAACAATTAGCTAAAAGAGAGATTTTGGTTCAACCAATCTATGGTCGAGTGATACGTGGAAGTCCTTGACTTAGTTGACATTTGCTTATGTTAATACGAGCTATTTTCCTATTGTGATCTACGAGCACTTGTTCTAGTTAATGTGTTGATTTTATAGCTAGTGTGTCATGGATTTTATTATGGTTATATGTTGGTTATATGATGTGTTTTTACTATGGATCTCTTTCATGATTTGACAAGTTATTGAATGGTTGATGAGTGCATGGGCTAACAAGTGTTGTTGCAACTAGTTTGAGAGGGCATAGAGCATTCTTGGTGATTCTCAAATGAAGTTCATAAGTTGATGATCAAATATGCATTCGTGGCCTGTAACTACTATGTTTATTATATGTTTGATGAAATGTCTATTATGTATTAGACATGTCTAGGTCAATGTCTTGCTCAAAGTTTTGAATGATTGCCATTATTATCATCTTGCTTATGTTTCTGGAAAGTCATAAGTAGTTTTGGGCAGTGGTATGGAGGCTAGCCTGAAAAAGTGGCATAGATCTTGTCACCACATGCACAAAGTTGGGGATTTTGGGTCATAACTGCACAGAGATAGGCTCGTGGGTGCGGTTATAACCTCCCAATCACATGGATGTCGTGTTATGGGTGTGGTTGTGGAGTTAAGCTAGAGAAAATGTTTTCCAGGTCAGTGATTGACCACCTACGGTGGATGTCAGGCTCTTGAGTGGTTTGCAGTCTCTGAGGGATGTTAGTATATGTTCTAGTTTGTATGCCCCACTTCTATAATTGGAACTTGGAAGTCGGGTCATATCATAGTGACACTCAACTCATGTTTACCCTGTAGAGCTTGCAAACGTAGGTAAATGTGGGAGGAGACATTACAACATTTACAATATGAGCTCGTTAAAAAAGGAAAAAGAAAGCCTCGTCAGGAAGACTGTTAAGATCTAAATGCCAATCTATTGTGGGATGGCTTGAAGCAGTAATGGAAATATCCTCGTTCTTAGGAGCATGAGGCGTTTGCTTCAAGTCCTCTATTTGCTGCCGCAGAGCATCAAGTTCGTCATCCCGACGGGAAAGCTTGTCCTTTAGTGAGTGAATTTCCTCAGTGAGGAAGATAAGAGAGTTTGTCCGTTGATGCAGTTTCCATTTAATTTCCATGTTCTCCATCTCAAGGGCCTCAATTTGATGGTTGTAGACATTACATCGGTTGGTGCCTCTAGCAGAAGCAAAGTTACCTTTCCTAGTAAGCATGACTGAAAGTGAAATAGGGGGGAGCCAGGTGACAGAGTAGGTAGGGCTTAGGGGATTCGAACAAGAGGCGTTAGAGCATTCAAAGGTGGTGTAGAAAACACTGGCAGGTACAAAGATCGTGGAAGTTACATGGATAGGAGGGGCAACAACAAAAAGCCCAACTTGGCCACAATTATTTCACGAGGATTCATAAGGATTAGGTAAATTGAGCGAACTCAAAACAGAGGGAGATTCAAAAGAAGGGAAACTAACAACCAAGGGTGGCAAAACGCTAGGGGAACATAGGATTTCTCTTTAGGGAGCAAGGAAACCAATAAATAACAAAGTTTATGAATAGAACGACTTGTGGATTTTGCCCTCTATTGTCGAAGTCTAGACGTTTGAGGCAACTACAAGCCTTGCAACTACCACTTCTGTACACATATTGGGAAGTCTCTTGAGTCCTTATGAGGAGATTGCTCCACTTGGCATGGGGGAGCCAATTACATATCCCATTGACGTTGATAGAGCATATGTTCACACAAAGCCGGTTGTAGAACCTACTGTTGCCAGGGATGGCATACCAAACAATATTTATAGAATGAATTGATGAAAAAGTCCCTTGGGAGTGATAAGGAGGATGCCCCCACTGGAATTGCACCCTAGTATAACAATGAAGGAGTCAGACATAGGTCGTGGATTTAAAGCAGGGGCCATTATCCTCGCACGAAGGGGTCTTTGAATCGCCATTAATTTTCATGATGCCCAACATCTGAGAGTTCATCACAAAGTGAGGTGCCTGTTCAATTCAAGGAAAGTGATTACGTACGAACGCCGAGGAATAAGAGCGAGGATTAAATGGGTCAGCCTCCCCTACATGGTCCTCTTTCTTGTTTGCAGCCACGACATGAATCAAAAACCATTGCATGCGATCCTTAAACTTTATATTGCCCTTTATTGCCACTGTGAATGAGATGTGACACAATTGGCATGGGGTTTTTATGCATCAAAATGAAACCTAAAGTATGGTTCTCTAATGCTTGGACCCATTTATTTTAGTCTCTATCACGTTGAGGAGGCATGCTAGATTGGCTTAATGGTTTACTTCTAAGTTTTGACCTCCGAGAATATGGAAGAAAAACTTCAAGAGCACATTCAATCCTTTGTAGAAGGAGCTTGAGATGATTCTCTTAAGGAAATGTGTCATTGCTCAGATGTTGTATAGTAATGAGAGAGTCTCCCAAGATTACTATCTTAGAGATTCCCATATCTTGAGCCAGAATTGTGCCTAGTAATAGTCCATACTTTTTGCTTGATTGTTGATCTTCTTGCCTAGCCTTGAGGAATACTTAGTGACTAGTTTTCCTTCGGGATTAAATATAAACCCTCTCCTCATGCCACCCCTAATAAGAAATCAAGATTTGACAAAAATTGTTTCGCTAAACATTAAACTCCCAAACATATATAATTATATAAAGGCTATATAAAAATTAAACATACTATTTTAAATTAAATTTTTAAACCCATAAACTCAAGATTAACTATCATGTCGTAATCAAAATTAAGATAAACTTAAATTTTTAAATACCATAGACTGAAGATTAACTATCATGTACTAATCAAGATTGAGATAATTCTTGTCCCGCTTCTCGACAACACCATCCTTTTTGGTTTGCCGTTTTTATTTGTTCTTATATGAACAGTTTCAACGACACAGCAACACTGGCTTCCTCTCAGGAGACCACAATGGAGTTTGGAATTCCTTGGCCGGAGTTTAACGATGGCTTATTCTACACAGACACTGTCAAATCGACTTCGACTCGTAAGCTGTTTTCAACTGCAAGCTCTGGCTTAACTATTTTATGCGCTCCGGTGCTTTATTTCTAATCCGTCTTTAAATTTTTCTGGCTCCTGTTTAATATATGTTTTTCCAGCGCTTACTCTGATCGATTTCTACAGTTCACAGTATAAGAGCTCGGCCCCAAGAAAAGGGTAAATTGCATTTCTTTGTCCAGCTTTTCATACATTCAGTAAATTTTGTTTCTTTAAACAGACTAAACAAATCCGATTGTGTTCATTCCCAAATACCGGGTGTTAATTCAAGGTCTAACTAAAAAGAAGTTGGAAGGCACAGACATCCTCCATGCAGAATTTCTACTCAGCAGACATAGAAGTGCATCTCTTGAAATTTACCCCATGAGATTTGAAATTTTGCCATTCTGGTAAAAGGATTGCTCATAATCACTTTCTCTACCTACCGATCCCTTCCCAAGTTGATTACAGATCCCACCACCCGATTCCCTCGCCAAAATGTTCACAATCTAATTTCCTTTTCTGCTAGTTCTATAGGTGGAAAGAAGCTATCTTAGAAAATGTTCTAAACACGCAGTATTAGAGCGTACATACTTTTGATCTTTTATAAGACTAACTACAGGGAGCTGAAAGGAGTGGGCTCCCTATGATTGCTGGAATTGCAATTTATGCATGTTAATCGTTATCGCGCTCACACATATGCACATATATCAATGTAAAGAGAAGTAATTTTTCCCTTATTGCATTGTATAAACTCAATTCTTGGTGTAATTTTCTCTCTGTATTTATTCTGTGTAATAATTACTTGGGTGTGTTGGGATTGTGTTTTCTTTTCACATGCCGTGTAATATCTCAAATGGGGGAATCGAGAGTAATACAAAGCAACATAAACAAAAACTACAGCAAATAGAAGCACACATGGAAAAAACCTGCAAATAAACCAGAACAGCTGAGCCATTTTATTATATTTCTGAAATGAGGGATAAGTACAATGAGTGCTCAGAATGATAGCACCTTGGCCTGCTCTAGGCAGACTGAAATGATCTCTCTCTCCCTGCTCATAAATGCTGCTCCAAATCTGCTCTGCGTGGCTCCTCCTCTGCGCTGCCTTGTTGGAAATGCTGCTGCTGGCTGGAAAGGGGCTACGAGATAGGGCTGTTCTACTGCTCAGAAAAAATCTGAAACTCGAACACCAGACTCTCCTCCAAAAACCCAGAATAACCCACAAAGGAATTCCCGAATGGTTAACCCCGGAAAATCACCCCCTTGGGATGACTACACACTTCTACTGGGTACACTGGCCTCTGTGATGAAATGCTAGAAAGAAAGGCCTCCAACTACCCAAGGAACTCAGCTATGGAAGGGCTGATCCCCTCACAAACCTCCGGACTGAAATCTCACAAAGTTCCTCCTCTCCCGGAGCTGCTCTCCTCCTTGACTGCGTAATCCTCTAGGTAACTGTGCTGCCCTGGAGATGACTGCGTCATCGTGGTAGCTGTCTCAATGAAGCTGCTCTAAAAAACTGAAGGTATGGCTCCTCTATTGAGCAAGCACTCGAAGTCCCCCGAGGACGAGGTTGGGATCTTCGCTCGGAGACACCCGTGTGATAAACAACACTGTAGACTCAACTAAACAGCTTGAGCGTGCTCTAGTTTTGATAGACAGAAAATCAGAAGATGTATGGATGAATGAGAATGATTGCCTTCATCCCCCTTTTATGCTAATGAGCCTCCAAATTCCCTTGGGCCCACTAGTGTTGCGCTGTCCCTCTGCCACACTGTCCTCATGCTACCACTGCGCTGCCTGGCCCACACTGTCTCTGCGCTATCCCAACTACCTCCTCTCCTGCGCTGTCACTTGGCCTCATGGACCTCGCCTTGCCTTTTAATTATTCTGCCTAAGTAACTTTAGGAAAGTGTTTCATTCTAATGCTGAGTTATGGGTCCCTTCACGCCTTTATTTCCAGCTGAACTTTAGAAAGACAAAAATGAATCAAAATTGAATATTCCAATTAGCTATCTGCTAATTGGGAATATTACAGTCCTCCCTGCCAAAGTGTTGCTTGTCCTCAAGCAACTGCAAGGATGGATGCTGCAGGATCTTCTCCTCTTCCCAAGTGGCATCCTCATCTGGAAGGTTCCTCCACTCGATCAAATATTCCTTGACTATCCTGTTCCTCAACTGTCTCTCCCGTGTGTCTAGAATGGCCTCTGGTTGCAGCACCAAATGGCTCTCATCATCTGTAGGTGGGAGCTCCATAGTAGTGGTCACTTGCTGCCCAAGAGCTTTATTCAAGCATGAGACGTGGAAAATGTTATGCATCCGGCTCTTGGTTGGCAGCTCTAGCTCATATGCTACCTCCCCAACTCATCTAATTACCCTGTATGGCCCATAGAAGCAGGGTTTGAGCTTCTTCGCTCCCTTCTGCTTCAGCGTGGACTGTTTGTATGGCTGAAGACAAAGGTAAACTAGATGATCAACCTCAAACTGTCTCTTTACGCGGCCTTTGTTTGCATATAATTTCTGCTGGTTTTGCGCTGTGGTCAGGTTGTCCTTGAGAGCCCAGAGTATGTCTTAGCTCTCTTGGATCCAATATTTGGCCCTTGGGCCTTGCTCCAAACATGACACCAACAAAAGCTAGAGCATTATATCCATACAAAGCATAAAATGGAGACATATTGATCGACATATGGAATGTCGTGTTGTAGCAGTACTCTCCCAGGTGAAGCCAACGCAGCCAAGCCTTCTGCTGCCCAGTGACATAGTTTCTCAAGTAGCCCTTTAGCCACTTGTTCACTATCTTTGTCTGACCATCTGTCTGGGGGTGATAATTGGTACTGGGTGTCAACTCGGTACCCACCAAATGAAATAACTTCTGCAAAAAAACCCCCATGAACTGGCTATCCTGATCACTGACTATGGTCTTTGGAAGACCATGTAGCTTGAAAATATCTCGGAAGAACAGCTCGGCTACCTGTGAAGTAGTATATCGTGCGAAAATGGTGAAAAAGTGTGCATACTTTGTCAGTCGATCAACGACTACAAAGATGCAATCCTTGCCCTGCACCATGGGCAACCCCATAATAAAATCCATGGAGATGATTTTCCATTTCCCCTATGGAATGGGAAGTGGCTGTAGCAAACCTGCAGGGAGACTCAACTCTCCTTTGTTCCTCTAACAAACTTCGCACTCCCTGACATGTCAGAGTATGTCCCTGTAAGTCTTGGTGAACTCCTGATGGCCTGAAAGCTGCGAGTCGTGGGTTGCACGCAGGATCTTCTCTCTGAGTTGGGAGTTACATGTCAAGAAGATCGTATCCCGGTAATAGATGACCTCATCCATCACTCGATACTTGTCATCTGTCACCTGCCCATCCAACACCTCACAAGCAAAATGGTCCTTGGAATACTCCACCAATAGCTAGGCTCTCCAGTCTGCGTCAAGGCTCATCAAGGATAGCATTGCTGATCTCCGTGACAAGGCATTCGCCACCACATTGTTCTTCCCTTTGACATACTCGATGTCAAAGTCATAGGCCTGGATTTTGATGACCCACTTTTGTTGACTCTCTTGCAATTTTTTCTGCTCAAGGAAAAAACGGAGACTGTTGTGGTCAGTCCTCACCCGAAATCTGTTACCCACCAAGTACTGCCAGAACTTGGCCAATGCATGCATGATGGCCAGCATCTCTTTGTCATATATTAGGTACAATTCACAAGTGCAGATGACTTCGAAGCTGCTATGATGGCCCCCTGCAGATCAAAACCCATTCACCCCCTCTCCCTTCGGCTATCTAGACTCCCAAAGACCTAGGGTTGGTGAACTGAGCAATACATAATCGGCAACTGCCATCACCACCTTGAGCTTGTCAGTATCTTCCAAGGCGCAGCCTGCTCAAAGCCTCCTTTTCTGTGAGATCCATGAGGGGTGCTGTGTTGTGAAACCCCTTAACAAACTTCTTCTGAGAGGAAATATGCCTACAAACCCCGTAGTTCCTGGCTACATTCTTTGGTTTCGGCTAATCTC
Organism: Pinus albicaulis; assembly: GCA_034641835.2. Taxonomy (NCBI): domain Eukaryota; kingdom Viridiplantae; phylum Streptophyta; class Pinopsida; order Pinales; family Pinaceae; genus Pinus; species Pinus albicaulis. The sequence goes on from CM076570.1 coordinate 172,366,349, forward strand.
GAATGGCCTGTGAGCTTCTTCTCATGGACCCTTACCCCGCTTCACTTCGATGATATGCCCTAAGTAGAGCATCTCTCAGAGCCCAAATTTGCACTTGATAGCTTAGCATAGAAGTGCCGCTCCTCCAAGATACTCAAGATAGCAAGACAACTCAAGGGGCATTGCAGAAAATTCCTCCCATGTGCAGCTATAGATGAGAATGTCATCGAAAAATACTAGCACAAACTTCCTCAACTGACCACGGAAGATGTGGTTCATACAAGATTGGAAGGTGGCCGGAACATTGGTCAGCCCAAAGGGCATCACCAAAAACTCAAAGTGGCCATAGTGGCATCTGAACGCAGTCTTGGGGACATCTTGGTCCCTCACCTTGATTTGATGGTACCCCGACCTCAGATCTATCTTGGAGAAGAACTTTGCTCCCCTCAACTCATCCATCAGCTCATCAATCCTGGGGATGGGGTAGCAGTTCTTCATGGTTTTCTTGTTTAGTGCCCTGTAGTCGATGCACATTCGTAATGTGCCATCCTTCTTCTTCACCAAGACTACGAAAGAAGCAAAGGGACTAATGTTGGGCTTGATGTGTCCCAATGCTAAGAGCTCGTGTATGTTTCTCTCAATCTCATCCCTGTAGGCTTTGGGGTGCCTATAGGGGGTGGTAATCACTGCCTGGATCCCCTGCTCCAGCTCAATAGTATGCTCAAACCCCCGGTTTGGTGGCTACCCCGGTAGTATGTCCCCAAAAACCGTGGAGTAACGGTCCAATATAGACTGCACATCGCGATGTACTGGCTGCCCTGTGACTCCTACCTCTGAAATACGCAGCTCTGCTGCCCACTCTATGTCTCCCTTTCGAAATCTGCCTCCATCCGGTGTGTCGAGACTCTCTGGGGAGGGCATGTGTGCATGCCTCTGATCATCACATGCTTCCCACTCTTCTTATCCGTCCACTCCATCTCCAACGTCTCCCAATCTTTAGTGACCTTCCCAAGCGTAATAATCCACTGTACACCCAATACCACATTGGTATCTAGAATGTCGACGACAAAAAAGTGATCTGTCACTGTGTATGCCCCCATGGTCACTGCTAATGCCGGAACATACCACATGCACTGCATGGTCCTGGCACCTGGAACCAACACGGAGAAGCCATCAAAACTCTCTGTTGGTATGCCCTTCCTTTGCACTAGTTGAGCATCAATGAAGTTATGTGTGGCCCTACTGTCCACCAATACTGAAACACGCTGCCCCTGGACCGTGCCTCGGACTCTCAGCGTCAAATACTTGGGAACTCCCCGCAAAGATGCAAGGACTCCTCCGGTAGGTGCAAACGCTGCTCCTCCTATTGCTGGGGAAGGTGGTGGTGGATGATCTCCTCCTGGTGCACCAGCATTGGCGTCTCCCTCCAACTCCTCATATGTCTCTTCTTCTCCCTCACTGTCGGAGAAGGCCTCAATGTAGTGTGCCATCCCCGTGGCACAACATGTGAAAATTTCTGAATATTACTTATGCAGAAACCCTACTGTTAAATCTGGTTATACTTCCACTTAATCAAGTTATTAATCTGAAATTTCAGCATTAACATCGAAGTAAACACATTAACAGTTCTTCACAGATACAAATCTAAAACTAAATACATGCACATAGACAAAGTGACAGACAAGATTTTCTGGACAACTATCCCCGGAAAAACCCAATGTGGGAAAACCCATCTTTTGGCTGCTGGAGGGTTTATATTATTAAGTAGTATCTGAGTACAACAAATTTGGGCACCTTACTGGTTAGCCCGACAAAGAATTATAAGATCTGCAGCAGTACCTCTGTTCCGGAGAAATTGGACTGATTCACAACCTCAAACAAGATTTACAGAACTAATCCCCTTTTAGCCTCTAGAAACCCCAGCACTGCTCTGAAGCCCTCTGCGTTAGCTCTACTAGCCTTCTAATGCCCCTACGCTGCTTAGGAGAGGGCTGTGTAACCCTAGATTGGGTGACGCAGTCCTTACGCTGCCCTAGCTGGCCCTGCGTAAGCCTTGATGGCCTCCTGCTGCCTCTATGCTACCCTTTCTAGGCTTGCGTAGCACCTGCGTAGCGGCTAAAACCCTCTGCGTTGCGCAGCTCCTGTGTAGCCTCTACTTCTCTGCGCTGCTCCTAGTTACTGCTTCTTTGCCTCTTGGCTTTGGGATCAGATCATCCCCTTAGCCAATACTACCCCTCGCTGTAGTTGAAACTCTTATGGAAATTCTTAGCAAACCACGCCCTAGAACTCCAGCTTAGTCTCAGTGCTCTGCCTCCGTGTGTGTTCTCCAACTGACCCCAAGCATTTCCTTTATACATTTCTCGTTGGGAAACCAACAATCGTGATCTAATCTTAAATCGATGGATAAAATTAAAAGAAATCTCAATCCATGAGACTTAAGTCATTTCCATCACATGTTTAAATTAATTACTTTTAATTTTTTAATTTTTGTAAGTTAGACTTAGGGTCCTTAATTAAAAATATTAATTAATTAATTTTCTCCCAAACTGGATGGATTTCTCAAATCCCTTTCAGGGCCTTGGAGATCTCATGTACTCTAGTCCCTTCACAAATTTTGGGAGCTAGAGCACATCCGAAGCTACTCCAACAATCCACAAATCTCAACATTCCCTCTTAGCGAGGAAATCGCTCTAGCACAATACTGCTTCACCCCAAAGCTCTGCACTGGTCTCTGGTGTGGGTCTCCGCGCTGATGCTTGGCTTGCTGCCCTTCATCACTGCATTGTTGCTGCTCTCCCGTACTGCTACCCATGACACTGCCACCGCCGCTGCTACATCTGTACTGCAACTCCCTCTCAATCTGCTGCACCATGCTACCAACTGCTGCACTGCAACTCAGTTGCTGAGAGAAACAACTGAAAACTCCTCCCCAATCTTTGACAGACAAGTTAGTTGGTCTGCATCCTCATCGTTGAAGCTCCATAGGCTGCTGCTCTGCACTGTCCTCTTGAAACCACTGCGTTGCTGCAGCTCTGCTCTGCGTAAGCCAGCCTGCACTGCACTGCCACACTGCTGCTCCATCTGCATTGCGCTGCTCCCTCTCAATATCCAGCTCTGCCTTTGCTCCATCTGTGACTCTTTGCGCCCACTACACTTGTCTCGCTATTGTCTTAAGGCTCCTGTAGCACGAATGTGATCCAAGAGCTGAGCTAATCAAGGATCCCACCACCACTCTATAGCTGCTCTACAGATCCATGTCGTCCCACTTCCTTGGTTCACGAGTGCTCATGGCTACATCATCTTCGGAGCCATCGTCTGCCATTGCAGCCTTGGAGGTAGAAGCATCCTTGCCCTTCTTCTTCTGGGGACAATTGTTGGCGAAATGTCCTAGTTCGCCGCGCTGGAAACACTTGATCTTGGATAGATCACGTTTCTTCCTCCCTTGCTACCTCTTTGATGCCAAGGCTGCATCTTCTTCGTCTTCCTTCTTCACTTTACTCGATCCGGTGTTATGCTTCCTCTTGGTGAACCGACGGAGTTCTTCTTGACGGAGGATCGCCCACATATTGTACCAGTTGGGAAGGTCTGCTCTGCCCAAGATACTTTGGACAAAAATTTCCTAGTCCTCTGTGACCGCATTGAGTGCAGTCCTCACCATCACATCATCTTCCACTTTCACTCCCATGGTAGTCAACTGATCCCCGATCTCCTGTAGTTTGAAAAGGAAGGGCTCAATTTCTTCTCCCTTGTCCATCATGAATAACCACTTCTGGTTCTCCAGAAGCATTCTCTAGACGGATCTTCCCTCATATAGGGCAGTTAAGGCTTTCAACATGTCATTAGTCGTTTTCTTATCGGCTATATGTGGTACAATATGATCCTTAACCTCGTCCATGATGAAGCTCTTGGCATGTGTCGTTGCTTCATTATGCTTCGCTAGGAGAAGAATATCGGTTGTCATGGCCAAGACTTTTTCTGCATGCTCCCTCAGACCATATGCCTCCATGACCACCAGGATTTTGGCCTTCCAGACTGAAAAGTTGGACAAACCGTTCAACCTATCCTGATCACGTAGTCCGTGAGGTGCCATCTACTCAGATCTGCTCTGTCGGAATCGATTCTTCCTCTCCCCGCTTCTCAACTGAAGCTCGGATCTAGGGTCCTTGGTGAAAAGGCACCCTCTGCTCCCTCTGACAACTGATTTCCTCCTTGGAAATTTGCCAAACACAATGAATGAGCTCTCTTCGATGCTTTGGTCAATCTGCAAATTTCTTTAGTTGGAAATCCTCTAAGAAGCTGTTCTCCTCCCACTCTTTGTCAACTAGTGCTCAGTCTAAATTCTGAATCTTCAGAAATTTAACCCCACCAGCAACTACTGAAGCTCTGCAGCACTGCTTCCAGCACTCTGAATCAGCCACGGCCTCAAGACTGCGTCACCCTGGCTGGCCTCTACGTGAGTAGACAGTCCCAGCGTTGTCTTTGCACTGCCTCTGCGCTGTAAGTACATGGGCCTGCGTGGAGACTACGTCACTTTGGTCTCTGCGTGGCTCTGCTTCCCTCTTCTGTTGTGCTGTCCTCTCTGGTCTGAATTTCTGCAATTATTGTTGCTTTCTCTACTGCTTCCTGCTGCAAAGATTCTTCAATCTTCTTGCTGATGATTCAGCTAGATCTGCAATCGCTCTGATACCATGTGAAAATTTCTGAATATTACTTATGCAGAAGCCCTACTGTTAAATCTGGTTATACTTCTCCTACTTAATCAAGTTATTAATCTAAAATTTCAGCATTAACATCGAAGTAAATACATCAACAGTTATTCATAGATACAGATCTAAAACTAAATACATTCACATAGACAAAGTGACACACAAGATTTTTGGACAATTGTCCTCGGAAAAACCCAATGCGGGAAAACCGGTCTTCTGGCTGCTGGAGGGTTTAGATTATTAAGTAGAATCTGAGTACAACAAATCTGCGCACCTTACTGGTTAACCCGACAAAGAATTATAAGATCTGCAACAATACCTCTATTTCAGAGACTAAAAACTGGATTGATTCACACCCTCAAACAGGATTTACAGAACTCAACCCCTTTCAACCTCTAGAAACCCCAGCGCGGCTCTAAAGTCCTCTGAGTCAGCTCTACTAGCGTTATGATGCCCCTGTGTTGCTCAGGAGAGGGCTGCGGAACCCCAAACTCGGTGACGCTGTCCTTACGCTACCTTAGCTGGTCCTACGTAAGACCTAATGGCCTCCTGCTGCCTCTGTGCTGCCCTTTTTGGGCTTGCGTAGCGGCTGAAACCCTTTGTGTTGCACAATCGCTGCTTAGCCTCTGCTTCTCTGCGCTGCTCTTGGTTGCTACTTCTCTGCCTCTTGCTGACTCTTGGCTCTGGGATCAGATCATCCCCTTAGCCAATACTACCCCTCGCTGCAGCTGGAACACTTCTGGAAATTCTTAGCAAACCACACCCTAGAATTCCAGTGTAGTCTCAGTTCTCTGCCTCCGTGTGTGTTCTCCAACTGACCCCAAGCCTTTCCTTTATACTTTTCTCGTTGGGAAACCAATGGCTGTGATCTAATCTTGAATCGATGGCTAAGATTAAAAGAAAGCTTGATCCATGTGACTTAAGTCATTTCCATCACATATTTAAATTAATTACCTTTAATATTTTAATTTTCCTAAGTTAGACTTAGGGTCCTTAATTAAAAATATTAATTAATTATTTTTCTCCCAAACCGGATGGAATTTCTCAAATCCCTTTCTGAGTCTTGGAGAGCTCATGTACTCTAATCCCTCCACAAATTGTGGGAGTTAGAGCACATCTGAAGCTACCCCAACAATCCACAAATCTCAACACAACGATGACCCGATGCCCATGGCTCATGGAAAGTGAAGCTTAGATTCCTCCGTCTCAAATTTCTTCGGGTATCATCGTCCAACGACCCTCAGCCCTGGTTCCCCCTCGGGGGTGGAGCTCTCGTGTCGCTTTACCCTCTGCTGGAACACTGGTTTGTGGGGAAAAGGAGCTCTCGTCCTCGGCATGCATCCTGCAAGTCCCTCGTCCTCCCCACTGCGTCCTACAGCGTAGTAGGCCTAGTAGATCTGACTAGCCCACGCAAAGGTTCTGCAAATCCTTCAATAGACATATATACTCTCCTGGCCACTGACAGGTCTGGCACCATCACTGAAAGCTTCAGGAACTCGGATATGTAAGTCTCCGGGCTCCTTGTCTGTTTGAGCTTAGTCAACTCAACAAAGTGTTCCTCAGGGTCCTTCCAGTCAAATCTCTCCACTAGCCTCCTAGTGAACTCTACATACGCTGTCACCCCTGCGTGACTTAGCTTAGAAATCCCGTGGAACCACCAGTCGTGGTCTTCTCCCTCAAGGGTCTACGCTGCCACCTTGACAGCCTCCACCTCCGCCATTTGGTTCAGTTGAAAACAAATGTCCAGCTTCCCCACCCAAGTCTTATCCGAACACTTTGATGATCCATCATAGGTAGGCAAGAAAAATTTGCCCATGGTACGTTGCAGGTCACTCCCTTGCGTGTACCCTCCTCTATTTTGGTTGCGTGGTCTGCTATTGTTTTTCAACTGACAGAACTCATTAAAGGTGAGGGCATCTCCAAATTGTAGCCCATACGACTGATATTCTGCAAAATATTCCTCGTAATGAGCCACCTTCGGCTCCTGGGGTCCTCCCGTTCCTGCTCCTGAGGTTAAGAATGTAGGCATGGTGGAACGTGGGGGAGTGCATAGCACTACCTGCTGCGCAACGTTCTGCTCCAAAACATGGTGAGATGTACCAGACCCTTCTCCATTGTGAAACTCCCTTGGGATATCATGCTGTCTGTTTTCTCCAACAATCTTTTGCCCCATTTCCTCTATCTTTTTGGGAAGCTCCTACACTGATTTCAAGAGGAGGTTACCAAACTCCTTCTCCTCATCTCTCTCATCTTTCATCGGTGCCTTCCCTTTGTCTTCCTTAATCGGAGCATTGTCCTCTTCTGCAGGTGTGATTTCAAGCCTCCGCTCTCTGCTCTTGTACCTTTGCTTCCGGGATGTGATGAACTCTCTATATCTGTGTCTCATACACTGATTTCTCCACAGGCTGAGCCAAGTCTATGAGCTCTGATACCACTGTAATATCCAAAACGGGAAATAGACAGTAATACAAAGCAACATAACCAAAAAATACAACAAATAGAAGCATACACAGAAAACACTGCAAATAAACCAGAACAGTTGAGCCATTTTATTATATTTCTAAAATGAGGGGTAAATGTAGTGAGTGCTCAGAATGATAGCACCTTTGCCTGCTCTAGGCAGGCTGAAATGATCTCTCTCTCCCTGCTCAGAAATTCTGCTCCAAATCTGCTCTGTGTCGCTCCTCCTCTACGCTACTCTGCTGAAAATGTTGTTGTTGGCTGGAAAGGGATTGCGAGATAGGGCTGTTCTACTACACAAAAAAAACTGAAACTCAGACACCGAACTCTTCTCCAAAAACCCAGAATAACCCGCGAAGGAGTTTCGGAATGGTTGACCTCGGAAAATCACCCCCTTGGGATGACTACGCACTTCTGCTGAGTACGCTGGCCTCTGAGATGAAACACTGGGCCCCATTTTGCCTTTTAATTATTCTACCTAAGTGACTTTAGGAAAGTGTTTTATTCTATTGTTGAGTTATGGGTCCCTTTACCCCTTTATTTCTTGTTGAACTTCAGAAAGGAAAAAATTAATCAAAATTGAATATTGCAATTAGCTGTCTGCTAATTGGGAATATTACATAGTTGGAGAACACACACACAGTGAATCTAGAGATCGAATTCTTCTGATGGAGCAGGGCTCGGACAAAGATAAGATCTGAGTGATTCAGTTGCCGCGAGGGGCAAAAGCAGTTGTTGGTCGAAGGACCAAGAGTACATAGTAGAGCAAGGGAAACAGAGACACAGAGGAAGCAACGCAACCACCACAAGAGGTGATGCAGTCCCTAGAGGGGCTGACGCAGGCCCACGCAGGGGCAATGCAGAGCATCTGAGAGACGGTCCAGAAAGTGCTGAAGATCGGGGTTTCTGAGCTGGGAGGGCTGAAACCCGATTTTTGGAAGGCAGATCAGCGCAGAGAAGGGGTGACACAATCCTCAGCCAGACCCACGCAGGCCTACACATCTACTATGCAGAGGCAGCTGGGGTTTCACCAGTTTCTGAACTGGATCAGCCGAGACTAGCAGTGTGAGGTAAAAGTCACTATTTTGTTTGTCTGCCTAGGAATTTTCTCTGTTGGGTGAGCCAAAATTTGGCACCCTGGTTGTACTTAGAATACTGCTGCTTAATAATACAAATCCAAAGATCTGCTGCACTGGTTTTCTCGCATTGGGTTTTTCGGGGGACAATTGTCCAAAAATAAGTGTGTCCTTTGTTTGATTTTCTCATTTAGTTTTCAGTACTCGATCTGTATGTTTGTGTAGGCTGTAGCGTATTTACATTAATATTTTCCTGAAGCATTTAGAAAATAACTTGTTAAAATAATGAAAACAAGTTAGGTAATGTCAACCAGATTTCTGCAGTAGAATTTCTGTAACTTAGATTTAGAATTTTTCACATTGTATCAGAGTTGTTGCAGATCAAGTAGAGCTTAAGCCATCAGTGAAAGGATGAAGAAAAATTTGTTGCACAAAGGCAACTGTCCCGAGTGACAGTGGTGAACCAGAAAGAGGCAGAGGAAGGGTGACACAGTTATCCGAGAGGCTTACGCAGAGCCTGTGTCAGCCAACTAGAGCGACGCTGTAGTTGCAGGAGGCAACGCAACAGTTGTTGGGCCAACATAAAGGATTCTGAGCCTAAATCTTTTCGGTTGTCGTGGTTGGAGGTACAGTTCGATTTTCTTTTGAAGTTGTTGGTGGGGAATTTATTCTGTTGGTGCAGAACATTGTCTAGTGGGGCAATGGCAAAGTAGAGGGAAGAAGTTCCTTAGAAGACTTCTTGCCAAGAATTCTAGATCCAGTCTTGATTAGCAGCAAAGGGAGATCGGAGAGGAGTGTTTCGACATCTATTGGCAGAAGAATTTCCATGAAAGAAATTTAGAGCGATCTTGTTCCTTGGAGGGTTTCTATCGCCAAAGAAATCCAGATCTGAGTTTTGCTGGGGTAGCAGCGGAAGAGGGAGAAAGGGACTTTGTTTGACACTTAGTTGAGCAAAGATGGCCGTGAATTGAATGAGGGATCAGGACAGGTTGGATGGAGCATCCAACTTTGTCATCTAGAAGGCCAGGATCCTGGCAGTCTTGGATGAACATCGCATCATGGTTCACGCCTTGAACATGATTGTTGTTCTTGTAGATGTTGATCCTCTCAAGAAGTATGAGGAGGCCCAGGCGAAAGCAAAACGCATGATCATGGATGGAGTCCAGGATCATGTGATCCCGCACATTGGTGAGAAGAACACAACAAGAGAAATGTGGGAGGCCTTGACCACTATGTACGAGGGATCTTCCGTTCAACGGAAGATGTTGCTTGAGAACTAGCTCAGATTATTTCAGATACAGGAGGGAGAAGAAATCGATCCCTTCCTCAATAGCTTCCGTAGGGGCTACACCAGATGTTGGTCTTATGGTCAGGACTGCCCTGAATGTAGTCACTGAAGACTGGGAATCCTTTTTCCAAGGCATTTTGGGTAGTGTAACTCTTCCAAGATGGGAAGAGATGTGGACAGCTTTTCGACAAGAAGAGCTCAGACGGTGGACCAAGGCGGGAAGCAACAACATGGGGATCAAAGTCAAGAAGGAAGAAGAGGAAGATGCGACTCTCGCATCCAAGGGACAACAAGTGCAACAAAGAAGGAAAAAGAAGGACCTCTCGAAGGTAAGATACATCGGATGTGGGAAACTAGGACATTTCGCCACACGATGCCCTCTGAAGAAGAAGGGCAAGGAAGAATATGACTCGAAGGCTGCTTGAGTTTAGGCTGATGAGGATGATGATGATGGATGCGCCATGAGTGCTCATGCACCTAAGAAGTGGGGCGATATGGAGCTATAGATCAGCTACATGTGGGGCAGGATCCTTGAGGTACCCAAACTCTTGGATCACATACAGCTACGGAAGCCCTTAATGATAGTAGCAGAATGACGGGTGTTAGTTGGTGCGAAGTATGATGGAGTAACTGTGGCAGAGCTAGAGTGCCAAAGTATGAAGCTGCGCAGAGCAGAGGAAACAACAATGTAGCAGCAGCAGCACAGTGCATAGTGGTGCAGTGCAGTGCAGAGCAGTGCTTACGCAGTGTAGAGTAGTAGCAGTGCAGTGGCATCAGAGGGTCAACACAGATTAGCAGCAGAGGTAGTTCCAACATCGAGGTGTATCCAGAATGACCAGTATGTCAGTTTTTGGGAGGCTTTTCAGTTGCTTAACTGTCAGCAACTGAGTTGTAGTGCAACAGTTAGCAGTGGCAATGTGCTATGGGTAGCATGATGCAACATTTTGAGAGGGAGCTGCAGTACAGATGTAGCAGTGAGAGTGGTAGAGTCATGTGCAACAGTACAGATAGCAACAACGTAGTGGATGAAGGGTAACTGGTCGAACATTAGCAGCGCAGAGGACTGATGCTGTGGATCAGGGTGATGCTTCTGGTGAAGAAGTATTGCTAAAGCACATTCCTCGCTAAGAGGGAGTGTTTATTTTTGGATAGCATCAGATGTGCTCTAGCTCCGAAACTTTGTGGAGGGGCTAGAACACATGAGATATCCAAGACCCTGTAATTGTTGGGAGAAATTCCACCGGATGCAAAAGTTATTCACATAATTAATTATTGTAAATGGAGCGTAAGTTAAAACTTAGGGAATTTAAGTAATTAAAGTGAATTAATTTAAACACGTGGGTGAGAAGCTTCTAAGTGATGAGAATCAAGTCTAATTTAATCTTAGCTGTTGATTAAGGATTAGATCACGACCGTTGATTCATCAACAAGAAAAGTATAAAGGAAGGCTTGAGGGTCAGTTGGAGAACACACACACAATGAATCTAGAGATTGAATTCTTTTGACAGAGCAGTGCTCAAACGAAGATAAGATCTAAGTGATTCAGTTGCAGCGAGGGGCAGAAGCAGTTGTTGGTCAGAGGACCAAGAGTACATATCAGAGCAAGGGCAGCAGAGACTTAGAGGAAGCAGCGAAACCACTAGGAGTGGTGACGCAGTACCCAGAGGGGCTGACGCAGGCCCATGCAGGGCTTATGCAGGGGCAACGCAGAGCATCCAAGAGACAGTTTGAAAATTGCTAAAGATCGGGGTTTCTGAGCCAGGAGGGCTGAAACTCAATTTTTTGGAAGGCAGATCATAGCAGAGAAGGGGTGACGCAGTCCTCAGCCAGACCCACACAGGTCTACACATCTATTGCGCAGTAGAAGCTGGGGTTTCACCAGTTTCTGATCCAGATCAACTAGGACTTGCAATGTGAGGTAAAACTCACTATTTTATCTGTCTTCCGAGGATATTTCTCTGTTGGGTGAGCCATATTTTGGCACCCTAATTGTACTCAGAATACTGCTGCTTAATAATACAAACCCTCAGATCTGCTGCACTGGTTTTCCCGCATTGGGTTTTTCCGGGACAATTGTCCAAAAATAAGTGTGTCCTTTGTCTGATTGTCTCATTTATTTTTCAGTACTTGATCTTTATATTTGTGTAGGTTGCAACGTATTTACATTAATATTTTCCTGAAGCATTCAGAAAATAACTTGTTAAATTAATGAAAACAAGTAGGTAATGTAAATCAGATTTCTGTTGTAGGATTTCTGTAACTTAGATTCAAAAAATTTCACAGTTGCCAGATGCACCTCTATCCGATCAATTATATCCCTAGCAGCTCAGATGGGATGGGAGATTCACCAGATGGATGTCAAGACATCATTCTTGAATGGGGTGATAGAGGAAGAGGTGTACATTGAGCAGTCAGAGGGCTTCGAGACTCATGAGAAGCACACTCCTGTGTGCAAATTAAAGAAAGCTCTATAGGGTCTCAAGCAGGCTCCGAGGGCATGGTATGGTCGTATTGACAACTATTTGTAGCAGATGGGATTTGTCAAGACTCAAGAGTGACGCATATCCAAACCTTTACTATTTGATGGTAGAGGGTGAGCCACTCATCCTAGTTTTGTATGTGGATAATCTCTTTTTGACAGGATCATCAGGGCTCATAGAGGACTGCAAGAGGAACTTGGCAGTAGAGTTTGACATGAAATTTTTGGGGTTGATGCACTATTTCCTAGGATTAGAAGTGTGGTAGAAAGATGGGGAAATCTTCCTTGGGCAAGGAAGATATGCTACAGATATTCTGAAGAGGTTCAGAATGCAGGATTGTAGGCCCATGTCTAAGCCCATGATCACCAACTAGAAGAAGATAGATGCATCAGATGACAAGGATGTCGACCTTACCATGTATAGACAACTTATTGGGTCTCTCACGTATCTGTTCAACACTAGGCCAGATATTTGCTTCGCAGTCAATACCCTAAGTCATTTCATGGTAGAACCGAAGAGGGTACATTGGGCAGCAGTGAGGCATATGTGAAAGTTTCTAAATATTACTTATGCATAAACCCTACTATTAAATCTGGTTATACTTCTCCTACTTAATTAGGTTATTAATCTGAAATTTTAATATTAATATCGAAGTAAACATATTAACAATACTCACTGGTACAGATATAAACAAAATACATGCACACAGACAAAGTGACACACAAGATTTTCTGGACAATTGCTGGAGGGTTTATATTATTAAGTAGATTCTAAGTACAACAAATCTGGGTACCTTACTGGTTAACTCGACAGAGAAACACAAAATCTGTAGCAATACCTCTGTTCCGGAGACAGAAAACTGGATTGATTCACACCCTCAAACGAGATTTACAGAACTCAGCCCCTTTCTGCCTCTAGAAAGCCCAGCGCTGTTCTGAAGCCCTCTGCGTCGGCCTAGCTAGGCTGCTAATTGTAGAAATTTCTGAATCTTAAATCTTATGCATAAATTATTACTGTTAATCCGGTTAAGCTCCTCCTACTTATGCAAGTTATTAACTAAATAAATTCAAGTTAAAATCGAAGCAAAACACATAACAGATCTCTACCAATTCAGATCTAGAATAAGCACATGCACACATTGACAAAGTGACGCAGTTATTTCTGGACAAACTGTCCCCGGAAAAACCAATGTGGGAAAACCGGTCTTTGGCTGCTGGAGGGTTCCATTATTTGTTGAGATTTTGTGTATTTGGGGTATCATCAATTGTGCTCTAGATCCCAAATTTTGAGGAAGGACTAGAGTTCACCTGATCTACAAGACCCAGAAATGGATTTAGGAAATTTCATCTGGTTTAGGAGATATTAAATTAATTAATTATTTTAATGTATTTCCTAAGTTAAAACTTAGGAAAATAAAATAATTAAAGTGAATTTAATTAAACATGTGATGAAATTGTCTTAAGTCACACGGATCAAGTTTTCTGTTAATCTTAGCCATTGATTAAAGATTTAATCTTGGCCATTGATTTGTCAACGAGAAAAGTATAAAGGAAAGGCTTGGGGTCATTTGTAAGACACACATAGGCAGAGCACTGAAGCTAAGCTGAGATTATAGGGTGGGGTTGCTAAGAATTCTCAAGTGTTTTAGTTGCAGAGAGGAGAATTTAGAACAAGGGGATGATTTGATCTCGGCGTCTAGAATACACAAGAAGCAGAGAAGAGATCAGGAAAGACAGTGCAGAGGAAGGCAACAACAGTAGCAACAACAAGGACAACGTGATTTTCAGGAAACACTTCAGGGGTTACGGAGAGACCCTTAGGGGCAGCGTAGTGTCTGCGTCACCCAGTCTGGGATAAAGCAGTCCCTTCCAGTGACAACACTGAGCATTTGGAGGCCTTTAGAGGCTGACGTAGTGTCTTTTAGGGGTAGATCTGGGATTTCTAGGCCTAGATCTGGCTGAGTTCTGTAAATCCCGTTTGAGGGTGTGGATCAGTCAATATTGTTGGTCTTAGATCAGCCAGGCGCTGCAGATCTAGAGTTTTCTTTGTAGGGTTTTCCAGATCTGGAACCCAGAGTTGTGTATTCAGAAATATTCTTAATAATAGAGCCCTCCAGCAGCCAGAGACCGGTTTTCCCACATTGGGTTTTTCTAGGGACAGTTTGTCCAAAAATAATTGTCACTTTGTCTATGTGTGCATGTGCTTATTCTAGATGTGAATTGGGAGAGATCTGTTATGTGTTTTGCTTTGATATTAACTTTAATTTATTTAGTTGATAACTTGTATAAGTAGGAGAAGCTTAACCAGATTAACATAAATAATTTATGCATAAGAATTAAGATTCAGAAATTTCTACATTATTAAGAATATTTCTGAATACACAACTCTGGGTTCGAGATCTGGAAAACCCAACAGAGAAAACTCTTGATCTACAGCTCACTGCCTGATCTAGGGCCAAAATAATCACTGAGCCACACCGTCAAACGAGATTTACAGAACTCGGCCAAATCTAGGACTAGAAACCCCAGTGTTGCCCTTTAAAGGCTCTGCGTCAGCCTTGGATGGCCTCCAAACCCTCAGCGCTGCTCCGGAAGGGACTGCGTTACCCCAGAATGGGTGACGCAATCACTATGCTGCACCTAAAGTGTCTCTACGTAACCCTTGAAGGGTTTCCTAAAAATAACGCTGTCCTTGCTGCTGCTATTGCCTTCCTCTGCGCTGTCCTTGCTGCTGCTGTTGCCTTCCTCTGCGCTGTCCTTGACTGATCTCTTCTCTGCCTCTTGTGTATTCTAGACCCTGGGATTAGATCATCCCCTTGGTCTAAATTCCCCTCTCTGCAGCTGAAATACTTCTGAGTATTCTTAGCAACCTCGCCCTAGAATCTCAGCTTAGCTTCAATGCTCTACCTCTGTGTGTCTTTACAAATGACCCCAAGCTTTTCCTTTATACTTTTCTCGTTGACAAATCAACGGCCATGATCAAATCTTGAATCAATGGCTAAGATTAAAAGAAAGCTCGGTCCGTGTGACTTAAAACAATTTCATCACATGTTTAATTAAATTCACTTTAATTATTTTATTTTCCTAAGTTTTAACTTAGCAAATACATTAAAATAATTAATTAATTTAATATCTCCTAAACCAGATGAAATTTCCCAAATCCATTTTCGGGTCTTGTAGATCACGTGAACTCTAGTCCTTTCTCAAAATTTGGGACCTAGAGCACAACTGATGCTACCCCAAATACAAAAAATCTTAACACTCCCTCTTAGCATCAAGGGTGTGCTGTAGTAACACATCACACTTATGCATTACATGATTTTGGGCACTGGTTCTGTGCTGCTGAAGCTTTGCCTCCTGCCACTTAACTCTGCACTGCTGCTGCCATTCTGTACTGCTGCCCATGACTCTGCCACTGTCACTTCACCACTATACTGCAGCTCCCTTTCAATATGCTGCATCTGTGCTGCTCATAGCACTGCCACTGCTAATCTGCTGCACTGCAACTTCAATTGTTGAGAGAAAAAATTGAATCTCCTGCCCAATCTTTGACAAACAAGTCAAATGGGCTACATCCTCATCACTGAAGTTCCATAGGCTACATATCTGTGTTGGCATCTAAAGAACGATGCACAGCTACAACTTTGCCTGTGTAATCGGACTCCCTTTGCACTACTGAAGTCATATAAGCTCCTTGTGCTGAAATCTATCATGCTGCTACTGCACTGCGCTGTCCCTTTGAAGCCTTCTGTGCTACTCCAGCTCTGCACTGCGTAAGCAACACTACTCTGCGCTGCTGAAGTCACATCAGCTTCTGTGCTGCTACTGCTTCTACGCTGTTGCTGCTTTGCTCTGCATTGCTCCTTCCAGCCTTCAGATCTGCCTCTGCTTCTGCCTCATCTGTGATCTATGCACCCACTGCTCCACTTGTCCCGCTACCGTCTTAAGGCTACCATATCTCGCTTGTGATCCAAGAGAGGAGCTGCTTAAGGATCTCGCCTTACTTTCATGTAGCTCCTCTACATGCCCATGTCACCCCACCTCCGTGGTTCATGAGCACTCATGGCTACATCATCTCCTGACCCATCTTCTACCACCGCTGCTTTGGAAGAAGATGCTTCCTTGTCCTTCTTCTTTTCTGGACAATGGCTGGCAAAATGTCCCATTTTGCGACACTAGAAGCACTTGATCTTTGAAAGATCCTTCTTCTTCTTCGACTGCTTCTTCGATTCCAAAGCTGCATCTTTCTCATCTTCCTTCTTCACTTTGTTCAACCCAGGGCTGTGCTGCTTCTTGGTGAATCTGCGTAGTTCTTCTTGCCGCAGGATTGACCACAAGCTGTCCCAATTTGGGAGGTCCGCTCTGCCCAAGATACTTTGGAAAAAGGTTTCCCACTCATCCGTGATTGCATTGAGGGAAATCCTGACTATCACTACATCATCTATGGTTGCACCCGTTGCAGTCAGCTGATCCCTGATTGACTGCAATCTGAAGAGGAAATGCTCGATGTCTTCTCCCTTGGTCATCATGAATGACCTCATTTGGGCCTCCAACAATATCTTTCTTTGGACTGATTTTCCCTCATACAAGGAAGTCAAGGCCTTCCACATTTCGTTAGCTGTCCACTTCTCAGCTATGTGTGGTACAATATGGTCCTTGATATTGTCCATTATCAACCGCTTGGCATGCCCAGCAGCTTATGCTTTCGTAGGAGATCCACATCTGTCGGTGTGGCCAAAGTCTGCTCTGCATTGTCCCTTAGACTCCTCAAGGACAATCAGGATACTTGCTTTCCACACCGAAAAGTTTGAGAGGCCCTCTAGCCTATCCTGATCACGCAGTCCATGAGGAGCCATCTGCTCAGAATGTGTCGGAGCTCCTCCTCTCTATACTAGAGATTTGGATCTATGGTCCTTTACGAACTGGGCACGCTCTGCTCCCTCTGACACATTTCCCTCCTTGGAAATCTACCAAATCAACTATGATTCAGCTTCTTCTTTGATCCTCTGATCAAATTGCAAGTTTCCTTTGGCAAGAAACTCTCTGAGAAGTTGATCTCTTCCCAATCTTTGTCACTTATGCTAAGGCTAAAAATCTGAAAACTTCATAAATTTAACCCCGCCAGCTCTTCTAAATTTCTGCAGTTTTTCTGCAGTCTTATCTGGATTTGACAAATTCAGGTCTGAATCACACTGGCTGGCTTTAGACCCAACCAACGCTGTCACTGAGCTGCCTCTGCGCAGTAATTGCTTGGGCTTGCTAGGACACAGCGCTGGACAACATCACTCTTCCTTCTGCGTGAATCTACTCCTAAAAACTGCATTGTTCCTTCAGATTTGCTTCTCTGCTGCTTTTCCAGTTGCTTTCTGTAGCTAGATCCTTCAGATTCTCCTGCTGGTGACCCTTCTAGATCTGCAATTGCTCTGATACCATGTAGAAATTTCTGAATCTTAAATCTTATGCAGAAATTATTATTGTTAATCTAGTTAAGCTCCTCCTACTTATGCAAGTTATTAACTGAATAAATTCAAGTTAAAATCGAAGCAAAACACATAACATATTTCTACCAATTCAGATCTAGAATAAGCACATGCACACATGGACAAAGTGACATAGTTATTTATGGACAAACTGTCCCCGAAAAAACCCAATGTGGGAAAACCGGTCTCTGGCTGATGGAGGGTTGTATTATTAAGAATATTTTTGAATACACAACTCTGGGTTCCAGATCTGGAAAACCCAACAGAGAAAACTCTAGATCTACAGCTCATTGGCTGATGTAGGGCCAAAATAATGACTGATCCACACCCTCAAACAAGATTTACAGAACTCAGTCAAATCTAGGCCTAGAAACCCCAGCGCTGCCCCTGAAAGGCTCTGCGTCAGCCTCTGAAGCCCCTGAAAGCCTCTGCGTCAGCCTTGGATGGCCTCCAAACCCTTAGCGTTGCTCCAGAAGGGACTGCGTTACCGCAGAATGGGTGACGCAGTCACTACGCTGCCCCTGAAGGGTCTCTGCGTAACCCTTGAAGGGTTTCTTGAAAATAACGCTGTCCTTGCTGCTGCCTTCCTCTGCGCTGTTCTTGAGCTGATCTCTTCTTTGCCTCTTGTGTATTCTAGACCCTGGTATCAGATCATCCCCTTGGTCTAAATTCCCCTCTTTGCAGCTGAAACACTTTTGAGTATTCTTAGCAACCCCGCCCTAGAATCTCAGCTTAGCTTCAGTGCTCTGCCTCTGTGTGTCTTTACAATGACCCCAAGCCTTTCCTTTATACTTTTCTCGTTGACAAATCAACGACCATGATCAGATCTTGAATCAATGGCTAAGATTAAAAGAAAGCTTGATCCGTGTGACCTAAGAAAATTTCATCACATGTTTAATTAAATTCACTTTAATTATTTTATTTTCCTAAGTTTTAACTTAGGAAATACATTAAAATAATTAATTAATTTAATATCTCGTAAACCAGATGAAATTTCCCAAATTCATTTCTGGGTCTTGTAGATCAGGTGAACTCTAGTCCTTCCTCAAAATTTGGGACCTAGAGCACAACTGATGCTACCCCAAATACACAAAATCTCAACACTAATGCCCCTGCGCTGCTTAGGAGAGGGCTGCATAACCCTAGATTGGGGGACGCAGTCCTTACGTGCCCTAGCTGGCCTTTGCGTAACCCTGATGGCCCCCTGCTGCCTTTGCGCTGCCCTTTCCTGAGTAGCGGCTGAAACCCTCTACGCTGCATAGCCTCTACTTCTTTGTGCTGCTCCTGGTTGCTGCTTCTTTGCCTCTTGCTGACTCTTGGCTCTGGGATCAGATTATCCCCTTACCCAATACTACCCCTTGCTGCAGCTGACACACTTCTGCAAATTCTTAGCAAACCATGCCCTAGAATTCCAGCTTAGTCTCAGTGCTCTGCCTCTGTGTGTGTGTTCTCCAACTGACCCCAAGCCTTTCCTTTATACTTTTCTCGTTGGGAAACCAACAGCCGTGATCTAATCTTGATTCGATGGCTAAGATTAAAAGAAAGCTTGATCCATGTGACTTAAGCCATTTCCATCACATGTTTAAATTAATTACTTTTAATATTTTAATTTTCCTAAGTTAGACTTAGGGTCCTTAATTAAAAATATTAATTAATTAATTTTCTCCCAAATTGGATGGAATTTCTCAAATCCCTTTATGGGTCTTGGAGATCTCATGTACTCTAGTCCCTCCACAAATTTTGGGAGCTAGAGCACATCCGAAGCTACCCCAACAATTCCCGAATCTCAACACTCCCTCTTAGCGAGGAAAGTGATCTAGTACAATACCGCTTCACCCCAAAGCTCTACACTGATCTCTGGTGTAGGTCTCTACGCTAATGCTAGACCTGCTACCTTTCATCATTGTGCTGCTGTTGCCATTCTGTACTGCATCCCATGACACTGCCACCGTCATTGCCACATCTCTACTGCAACTCCCTCTCAATTTGCTGCACCGTGTTGCCAACTGCTACACTTCAACTTAGTTGCTGAGAGAAACAATTGAAAACTCCTGCCCAATATTTGACAAACAAGTTAGTTGGGTTGCATCCTCATCACTAAAGCTCCATAGGTTGCTGCTCTGCGCTGTCCTCCTGAAGCCATTGCATTGCTGCAGCTCTGCTCTGCGTAAGCGAGGTTGCACTGCACTGCTGAAGTCACATCAGCCCCTCTGTGCTGCAATGCTACGTTGCTGTTGCATCTACACTGCGCTGCTCCCTCTCAGCATCCAACTCTGCCTCTGCTCCATCTGTGATTCTCTGCACCCATTGCTCCACTTGCCCCACTATCGTCTTAAGGCTCCCGTAGCTCATATGTGATCCAAGAGTAGGGCTACTCAAGGATCCTACCATCACTCTGTAGCTGCTCTATAGATCCATGTCGCCCCATTTTTGTGGTTCATGAGCGCTCATGGCTACGTCATCTTCGGAATCATCGTCTGCCACAACAACCTTAGAGGTAGAAGCTTCCTTGTCCTTCTTCTTCTGAGGACAATTGCTGGCGAAATGTCCTAGTTCGCCGCACTAGAAACACTTGATCTTTGATAGATCATGCTTCTTCCTCCCGTGCCGCTTTTTTGATGCCAAGGTTGCATCTTCTTCCTCTTCCTTCTTCACCTTACTTGATCCGGTGCTGTGTTGTCTCTTGGTGAACCAACGAAGTTCTTCTTGACGAAGGATTGCCCACATACTGTCCCAGTTGGGAAGGTCCGCTCTGCCCAAGATACTTTGGAAAAAAAATTCCCAGTCCTCTGTGACTGCATTGAGTGCAGTCCTAACCATCACAACATCCTCCAATTTCACTCCCATGGCAGTCAACTGATCCCTGATCGCCTGTAGTGTGAAAAGGAAGGGGTCGATCACTTCTCCCTTGGCCGTCATGAATAACCGCATCTGATTATCCAAAAGCATTCTCCTTTGGATGGATCTTCCCTCATATAGGGCGGTCAAGGCTTTCCACATCTCAATAGTCGTCTTCTTATCGATTATATGTGGTACAACATGATCCTTAACCCCGTCCATTATGAAGCGATTGGCATGGGCTGCTGCTTCATTATGCTTCACTTAGGAGAAGAGTATCGGTCGGTGTGGCCAGGACTTTTTCTGCATGCTCCCTCCAACCATATGCCTCCATGACTACCAGGATTCTGGCCTTCCAAACTGCAAAGTTGGACATCCCGTCCAACCTATCCTGATCATGTAGTCTGTGAGGTGCCATCTGCTCAGATCTACTCTGTCAGAACAAATCTTCCTCTCCCCGCTTCTCAACTGAAGCTCGGATCTAGGGTCCTTAGCGAAAAAGGCACCCTCTGCTCCCTCTGACAACCGATTTACTCCTTGGAAATCTGCCAAGCACAACGAATCAACTCTCTTCAATCCTCTGATCAATCTGTAGATTTATTTGGCTGGAAATCCTCTTAGAAGTTGTTCTCCTCCCGCTCTTTGTCAACTAGTGCTCAGGTTAATTTCTGCACCTTCAGAAATTTAACCCCACCGGCAACTACTGAAGCTCCGTAACACTGCTTCCGGCACTCTGAATCAACGACAACCTCAAGATTGTATCACCCTAGCTCGCCTCTGCGTGAGCAGACAGTCCCAACGCTGTCTCTGTGCTGCCTCTGCGTAGTAAGTATGTGGGACTGCATGGAGACTGCGTGGGGATTGCGTCACTCTGGCCTCTACGTGGCTCTTCTTCTTCTGCTACGTTGTCCTCTCTGTTCCGTCTTTCTGCGGCTGCTGCTGCTTTCTGCAGCAAGGATTCCTCAGTCTTCTTGCTGGTGATCCAGCTAGATCTGCAATCGCTCTGATACCATGTGAAAATTTCTGAATATTACTTATGCAGAAACCCGACTGTAAATCTGGTTATACTTCTCCTACTTATTCAAGTTATTAATCTAAAATTTCAATATTAATATCGAAGTAAACACATTAACAATACTCACTGATACAGATCTAAACAGAATACATGCACACAAACAAAGTGACACAAGATTTTCTGGACAATTGTCCACGGAAAAACCCAATGCAGAAAAACCGGTCTTCTGGATGTTGGAGGGTTTATATTATTAAGTAGATTCTAAGTACAACAAATATGGTCACCTTACTGGTTAACCCGACAAATAAATACAAAATCTGCAGCAATACCTCTGTTTCGGAGATGGAAAATTGGACTGATTCACACCCTCAAACGAGATTTATAGAACTCAGCCCCTTTCTACCTCTAGAAACCCTAATGCTGCTCTGAAGCCCTCTGCGTCAGCCCTACTAGCCTACTAATGCTCCTACGCGGCTCAGGAGAGGACTACATAACCCCAGACTGGGTGACCCAATCCTTACGCTGCCCTAGCTGGCCTCTGCGTAACCCTGATAGCCCCCTGTTGCCTCTGCGTTTCCCTTTCTGGGCCTGTGTAGCACTTGCGTAGCCACTGAAACCCTCTGCGCTGCGCAGCTGCTGCGTAGCCTCTACTTTTCAATGCTACTCCTAGTTGCTGCTTCTCTACCTCTTGCTGACTCTTGGATCTGGGATCAGATCATCCCCTTACCCAATACTACCCCTCGTTGCAGCTGAAACACTTCTAGAAATTCTTAGCAAACCACGCCCTAGAATTCCAGCTTAGTCTCAGTGCTCTGCCTCCGCGTGTGTGTTCTCCAACTAACCCCAAGCCTTTCCTTTATACTTTTCTCGTTGGGAAACCAACAACTGTGATCTAATCTTGATTCGACGACTAAGATTAAAAGAAAGCTTGATCCGTCTGACTTAAGTCATTTCCATCACATGTTTAAATTAATTACCTTTAATATTTTATTTTTCCAGAGTTAGATTTAGGGTCCTTAATTAAAAATATTAATTAATTAATTTTCTCCCAAACTGGATGGAATTTCTCAAATCCCTTTCTGGGTCTTGGAGATCTCATGTACTCTAGTCCCTCCGCAAATTTTGGAAGCTAGAGCACATCCAAAGCTACCCAACAATCCACAAATCTCAACAGCATATCCTGAGGTATGTGCGCAACATAGTCGAGTATCGGTTGAGATATAATTGAGGGGATGACGTCAGACTTTGTGGGTTCACAGATGCATATTGGGCAGAGAGTTCAGTGGACAATAAAAGTACCTCTGGGTACTGCTTCAATGTTGGATTAGGGATGGTCTTTTGTTGTAGCAGGAAGCAGAAGTCAATAGCACTAAGCTCTATAGAAGCAGGGTATATGGCAACCAACACAACTACATGCGAAGCTATATGGCTTCAAAAGTTGCTTGTAAGCTTGTTAATGCAGAGGATGTAAGCGGCCAATGTTTACTATGATAATCAGAGTTGCATAAAGCTCTATGAGAATCCACTGTTTCATGACAGGTCGAAGCACATAGATTTTTGATGTCATTTCATCAGTGATTGTGTACAACATGGAGCAGTCTAGCTACAACATGTTCCCACAGAAGAGCAAGTTGCATATATATTATATACTCATGAAAGCTCCAGGGAGGGCTAAGTTTGTCTATTTCAGAGAACAGATGGGTATGGTGGAGAACCCGTTTTAGTAGCAGGGACAGATTACTTTGTATGATTCTCAGTTGCAGCAACAATAGATGAGAGGGAGTTGCAGTGCAGATGTAGTGTTGGTAAAAGTTTAGCAGGGTGAGTAGCAGCACAGATGCAACTCATATCAGAGTTGCGCAGTGGTTGGTGGGTAGCAATAGCCAGACATCAACAGCGTGACAGGAGATGATGCAGAGACAGGGTGTTGTGGCAGCAAATGCAGCACTAGAACACATTTTTTGCTAAGAGGGAGTGTTAGTTTTTGTAGCATCATATGTGTTCTAGTCGCGAAAATTTGTGGAGAGGCTAGACTACATGAGCTCTCAAAAACCTGAAAATTGTTTTTGGAAATTCCGCCTAGAAGTGTATCAATTTGATTATTAACCAAATTTTAAATATTTCCTAAGTCTAAACTTAGGGAATATGGTTAATTAATCAGTATTAATTGAGATAAGGTGAGAATCATCTAGAAACTCACACAGATTGAAAGGTAATTACTCTGGGCCATCGATTATGTTTTAATCTTGGTCGTTGGTGCTCCAACAAAAGATTATAAGAAGAAGTCAATGGGTAGATGGAGATCACACCAGTGCATATACTCAGTTGCCCAGGTAGTTCGATTTTCTCAGTAGCAAAATCTTAGCAGAGAAGATAGAGCCAGAGGGTGAGTAGCAGCTGGAAGAGGAGGGCAGCAGCATTCCGGGAGGAAGGTTTCCAATCCACAGAAGAGGCAAAGGAATGAAGGCCGAAATTCTCATAGGGACAACGTAAGCTCTGCGCATAGGATGAGACAAGAGGCTCAACGCAGAGGTTAGGGAGGTAAGTTCAGTCGAAAAAATTAGCTATGGGTTGAGAGAAAATTCTCACAATAATTTTGCCAATATTTTGCTCACATTAGATTTCTAGCTGGGCATCTAAATTATTGTAATCAGAATTGTTGTTGAAGAATAATAATAAAACACTCTTTTGCTGCACTGTTTTTCTCGCTTTGGGTTTTTCTGGGGACATTTGTCCAAAAATAATTGTGCTAAAATTCTTGTGTGTGTGCTAGAATTTCTCAGTTTCCAGTGTTTTATTTTCTGCAGTGTTTTTATGGTGAAAATTATAGTTGTGATTTTATTAATTGCTTGTCGTAGCAAATAAACTGCATAATTAAATTTACAGTTAGAAGAATAATTTCCAGTTGTTGCAATAGATGAAATTTTTATAGCAGTTAGCACGAAATTTTGGCATCAATGGGACGCAGAAAAGGAACCACACAATGCTAGGAGAGGCGTGGTGCCGAAGGGAAGTGCTATACTATTGCTGGCTCAGCCTGGGCTATTTTCTCATACAAATTCTTGCTGGAAGGTGGGAATTACCAGGAGCAGAAGGTGCCTTTCTCAGTAGAACGATTTTGTGTGGTTAGGCCTACATCATTTTTCCCCAGGATTGCGCAGGTGGTTGTGGAGCTGATTGTGGGGAGGATTGGTGAGTAGGATTAAGGAGCTAGGGTTGTTTGGGATTTGGTTGGAGAGGATTTGAGGAGAGTTCTTAGCCTTTTGAGGAGCAGAAAATGCTCCATCTATTACAAATGACATTTTCCAGCAGTGGAGGAGTGCCAAGCATTTTGGGGTCAAATTTGGATTGTCAAAATATGGCAAACCCTTACTAGGTTTGGGCCAAGGACCTCAGAAATAATTTGGCAGAATTTTATGAGCCGATTTGAGGGGTCAAATAGGGGTTCCAAGTCAGCCAACATTGCACTTCTCCAAGGGCCAGCACAGACATTTGTTGGGGAGTTTTCTGCCACATTTCGGCAACTGATATTCATCCACCTGGGGCTTATAGCTTGCTCTAAGAAAGCCTAGGTGCACTCATTCCAATCTATATTGTACTCCTCAATTATATAATAAAATTGGCCCATTTTGGCGTATATCTGGCCCATTTCTGGTTATCTGATTTGTGCAAATTTTTATTGTGTTAAATGTGTTGCATATGCTTGATTATCATTGTTAATTTTCCATTAGGAATATTATAGAACTTTTGGAGTATATTGTCCAATTACCTTATGGTTACATGTTCATTCTCATGGGTTTTAACTTTTAACATCACCATCTTTGTTATATCCCTTGCAATTCTCTTCATTGACCATTCTCACTTGACTACTTCTCAAAACTCAAATTTGAAGCTCTCATATTTATTTGCAATTTGATTCTACCAAAAATGATGCTAACGTTGCAACAATAGGAAGAATTAAAACCAACCACAAAATATATGGGAACAATAGACATCAAACTAACAATAAAACACAAAAGGTTGGGGGTGCTTGCACAAACAACTAGATTGCACTTGCAAATCATGATATTGCGGAGGGAGAGCTTTGTAGCTTGTTGATTGTATTGATGAAGTATTAGAAAAGAAAGGAGGAACTCCTTTCTTAGAAAAAAGGATAGAGAAAGCTTAACTTAATACCTATGTTATTAATGCAAATGATTAGGCCCATATCACATAAAATTGGCCTTCTACAAATATTGGAATATGATGCCATAAAGGTTTAAAACTATAACATTATTACAAAATCATGAGCCTTCATACAAAATAGTTCATGTACATAGTATCTAATGCCTATTATATATGTTTTGGTTGGATGCACAAGAGTGCAATAAATACAATGGTTTTGGTCTAGTTCATTGTTTCATATTGGCCTGATTTTATCTAGTGCAAGTTGACTGCGCTATTCCTTCCAAGCAGCCTACGTTGTACTTTGGAAGTCGTTTTCCCTTCTTGATTGCTTTTTTAATTACCAAAAATGAAATTCTGTATCTTTTAAAGACTTGTTCTCTTGCCAATGCCAAAAATTCACAAGAGAACTACAATCAATGCTTAATGTATTGCCAAACATTTACCACACTCTTGCAACAGGTCTTTCTCCTCACTATTGTTAAATCTATCATGTAAGGTGCAAGAGATTCTCTCGTTCAAATGCACGATGATGAATTATGATAAGATCAGAAGCTATGGAGTGTGCATATATGAATGAATTGAATTTGGACTCCTTCTTGAATGACATATTATGCTAAACTACCATCTAGTTGGTCCTAGCCAGCATGCATTATTCATTCCCAACCTCCCTAGCAGGAATCACCATCTACGTCACTTCCATCAAGGTCTTGCTTAATGGTAAAACAAAATTTTAGTTGCTTTTGCATTTAGCTCAATGAAGCTTCCTTCCTTTTCAGTAAAGGTTTGATTAATTGTCTCAGACACACTTTTCGTTGCTTGTCAAATTATTATTACTATTATTATTTGTGTATGATAACTTGATTTTTTACATGGAACCTCAACATTATTCCATTATTTTTCATTATTACAATGTTTATATCTCTATTTATTTTGACTTGTATTCAGGTTGATACTTCAGTGTTGGGTCTCGATGAAAAAAGAGCCAAGGAGATGCCATACATTGCTAGTATGGGTATCTATGTAATTAGCAAAGATGCAATGAAGAAGTTATTGTGTGAAGAATTTCCTCAAGCCAATGATTTTGGGAGTGAAGTAATACCTGGTGCTACTTCCATTGGGATGAAGGTATGTTAGAGATCAGAATCCTTGCTTTCATTTTCATTTTTGTGGAGTTTTTCATATTTGTTACCTACTACTCTTTGATATCATATCATCATATATTATATGCATTCCCTTTTATTCTCTTTCTCATATACTATACTCATTTGAAGTTATTCACTAATAGATTTCAGCACCAAACCTTTCTCAATTCAATGGATATATTTATCTTTCTTTATGGAGGATTGCTTGTTTGAAATTTGAATTAGTTTTGAGAATCTCTGAACTTAGTTATGAAGAGAAATAGCCAAAATTAATAAAACATGGACCTAAATATATCCAATTGCATTGTGTACCTATACACAATATTGTATTGTAACCTACAACTATTTCATCTTTGTGATAATATTACATGGAAATTGATAAGAATTTATAAATTGTTACATCAAGAGGCTAAGAGTGTTATGTACCTAACTTGTAATATTAGTTTCTTCGTTACTCTCCTAGTAGTATGTCTTATTTCCTCTTATTCACCCGCTGTTCTACTTTGGGCTTCCTGTTTAGGATTGGGGGGTCTTCCCTTTACTTCTAGGCATGTTGGCCTAGTCCTTAGAGCATTCGTATGGGAATACCTTATCATTATCTTCTATATATGCATGAGGGAGACTCATGGGTAATTGTTTTCTATTATATATTTTCTACTGTATTTGGGAGGCTTTCCCTCTAAATAATATTCCATTCATGATTTTGCATGCTATTAGAGTGGCATTGTGGTATTCTATGCTATTTTGGATGGATTTGGATCATAAGTTATAAAATGTGGTACCAGAGTGTAGGATTCGTGGACTGACATGTTAACTTTTGATGGGGATATCCACATTGAATGCCATTTAATCTTTTGCAAAAAATACATCTAAAAGTATATGTAGATAAAATTTCAACAAAACTGGTGTGGAAATATTTGGTTGTGTATAATTTTCTCTGTTCTCTTCTGTCCACTCTTGCCATTCTAAATTATAAACATCCGTTTCTTTGCTCAAAAAGTGTATAGTACATCTATTTTCTCTATCTGAATAAGCTTTGATGCTATTCTTATTTTTCTTCCTTTGCTCCTTCATTTATCTTCTTCATCAATCTTATACAAAAGAGAAGAAATGATGTAACACACACACACACACACACACACACACATATTGTCATGAATCCTACCACTCTCTATGATTTTATTGTCTTGCAACATCAAGGTTCCTTTAGTGTGTTACCCTTCATGTTGCATGAGGCTTGCACTCGTGATTTTCATCACAACATTTGTGATGTTTTGTCCCAAGGACTGTACTTGTAAGGTCACTTTGCTAGATGTTTTGATGAACAGGGGTGCATTTGTATTTCAGCTTATAGATGATGCTATCTTTTGGTGGGTTTGGTGCTGTGACAGCTACTAGTACCTGTGGGATGAAATGTTTTAGTGTGATAACAGTGGTCTAATTGATGAGTTAGGATATGCCTAATGGTCAAAACTCTTGATGTTGTGGTGCAATAACATTCTTTGTTAGTGTTAGTATGTTTGGGGTGTTTTAACTTGGCGATTATTTAATACTTATGCATTTCATGGAGTGGGAACCCATTTCCTTAGGGTCGTGTTAGCACTAAGTTTTACACCCTGTGATCTGATATAAACTTTAAAAATCAATGGTAAAAATCAGCGAACATATAGGAAAATCTTCCCTACGTGCATCTAACAAATCTTCCTCTCCATTTGGGTTGGTGCATGCCAACCTCAGGGCGATGTCCCTAGACTTTGTACCTGCTGTTCTAACATGTAAATCTGCAATAAAACACTAAAAAAACAGCAAGATAAAAGAATTTTGACCACAAGTTAGTGTCCAAACAAGTGAGTGAAAATCCTTAGGTTTAGAGTGTGGAATAGTCCTTCGTAAATCAACCCTTTATATGAAAAATAATGTAAGAAGAAAGCGTATCAAAGTGGCTAATTGCCCAAATAAATAGCTGAAATTTTTTAATAATTTGTACAACATTGAATCATACAAACCAGAGTGAGTGGATCAAGACTTAAATTTATTCCATGGGAGCCTAAAGGTTGGCTACTCCAAGATGACTATCAGAGAACTTGAACACAATGATACCCAAACACAAATTAATAAGAGCTAGAAAAGACACAGAAAATATAGAGAGATGAAAGTATGGCTCCTTTCTCTTGCTCAAGATAATTCAAGTTAGAAGGTTGGCCTTCCACATATTTAAATACTTTTTCCACTTGTAATTTATGGCAATAAGGAGGAGAGGTTGAATTCTTCCATTATTGGGTATTACTTCGCATGTTTGGACAACTAAGATTTTAGTGGAGAAGAAACTAAGTGACCCTTTCTTGAGTTGAACTAAAGTATATTGGAGTTATAGCACGAAAAAAAATAACCCTAGGACTAATTTAGAAAATTTGAGTTAGGTGTTTTTAGCAAAATTTTGATGATAAAAATACTAAGTTAATTCAATCAATTTGATTTCACTAATTTTCTTGTAGAAATTTGACTTGGGCTTAATTTCTCCACTCTCATTTTTTATCAATTAGACTTGTTACTCCACTCTCCTTTTTTATTAATTCAACTTGTCTTGAATTGATTTTTATTTTTATTTTGTGTGGAGGAAAAAGGGGAGGGAATTTAGGAGGTAGTATTGTCACACAGAATGTCTAAGCACCGCGACAACGGCTCAGATCGGGGGCTGTCACCGTGATCCCCAATCTCTCTATTTAAGTTGTCTCTTTATAGTAGACTAAGTGGGGTAGACCCTATGGAAATGGAATGAAGGAGAACTCGTTGGGAACCAATCAGTTCGGGAGACACAGTTAAATGACCAAATACTTTTAAAAGATCTAGCAAGATTAAATGATTCGATTGAATTGGAAAGGTTGGTACCAGTGCCTTATGGAGTCAACTATCCTGCTAAGGAAATTACAACCAAGTACTTGATGAGAAATTGCTGCTATGCAATGTTAATTTAGAATGCAAAATGCAAGGAAAACGATTTGAAGAAGGAGCGAGATGAAGCAAGCTTCGAAGATGAGAGTTAATGTTAAAAAACCTAAAGCACTTAGATTATAAATAATCTGATCTAACCACTAATTACTTAAGCGAGATTATCAATTATGAAAATGTCAAAATTACTCGATTAAAAGATATACAGATCCACAATAGAGCTCTCAAAATCAGATAGCAATCACACTTACTTGAAAAGATTTCCCAAACATTAGTATTCAATAAACATCCAATAATTCAAGTAAATGAAACAAAAGTTAATTAAACATTAGGCAATTTTAATTGATAGAACACGTTCCAAAACTCAGATGCCAATTGTTGTGGATCATCTGCATATTCTTTCTATTTTATTTTGAAAATAAAAAAAAGGCAAAAAATCTGAAATTAAGGAAAAGTATATGCTATAGTATAATGTTTTTTATACTGTAACATAAAAAAGAAATGTTTCTAAAAGCTCGATGCAAATTAAGTTTATTGTTAAACTTTATTTGGATGTATATTATAGTTTCATGTTTAAATGTCGAGCAAGTCTCCGAGCGGAAGTAGCAAGTATTGAAGATTATAACCGAATGATGAAGTGCGGAGGCACAAAGAGCTCGTGAGTTATTGAATCAAGTGCCCCCGCAGTTGACCTGTTTGATCGTGGGGTAAACAACGATCAACGGTGTAGATTCATTGCGGGGGGACTAGCCAAAGTTTGCCACCGTACTCTAGGAGCCTCCGCAATGATGTCATGAGGCAAAGTGGAAGTCAGCTGTAATCCATGATAAACCTTGTCAACGGCTTTCTACACGTCATTTCAGGCATTTATTACAGGTTTGCGCGGCTTTTAAATTGACCTTTATCACATTTTCAAATCATTTGTAATTGTTTTCCCCTTTGAGCCGTGTCGTCGCCACCTTTTCATTCTCCACTACTTTACGGATTGCTTCTGTTGTTTGTACAGCCATGGCTAAGCGATTTTCACTACCTGGTTCGACTAGCCACATTTCCCTCATGGACAATGAGAGAGACATCCAAGATACCGTGTCTTCCGTAAATCATCCCCTCTTTTATCATCAAGTAACCCTAAATGCCGAGAATTCCCCAGTTTTTTCTGCCATGAAGAAATCCGATGTCCTGTCTGCATGTATCCCAAAATCTCATTTCTTTCCCGAATTTATCTGTTGGCTGGTTTCTTCAATGTATCCTGGTAAGTGCTTTATAATGAATTCGCAGGGGAAGAATGTTCTACAGGTGTCGACGCAGTTGATTCGCCAAGCGTTTTGTTTCTCCGAAGACGAGTCATCACTTCAATTCTCAGAAGACTCATTGGCAAGTTATTTTGAAAACCTTTCAGGAGAAGAATTTAATCAGTGTATGTTTCATTTGAGACCAAATTCAAAAGAATTTCAACTAGAAGGTGAAGAATTCAATTTGGAGATTTTTGACGCTGAGAATAAACCAGTTCTGAGTTGTATTGCAGAAATTCTGGGCAAAGATAATGACCTTACAGTTGACAAATCAGTATTAGGAATGTATGCAATGATGATGAAACCAGGGACAGTTCTGGATATTCCATCTTTCTAGCAAGAGATTGTCAACTCTCAGTTGATGAGCTTTTCTCTCACAGGTTCCTTTAAATTCCCCTCATTGATTGTTTATTTATTCTTATATCAAAATGTTGAGGAATTTATGAGTTTGGGGTTAAATATAATGGATGTCAACAAACAGAAGCAGTCAGTTATATTTTGGACTGACATAATTAGAAGAGAGCGAAATGAAGCAGGGTTGTTTGAGTTTGCCAGTCAGTATATGTCAATTGCTTATAGAATATTGAATGGGGTTTCTCCCCCTTGTTTTCTACCAAAAGCCAGGGAATTTTTACAGTTGGGACCTAGTTGTAGGTTTGGGGATTGGTTTGTGTTTGAGGAATATTCTGAGATAAGATTGTATGGAACTAATATTGAGCCTTACAGGCTCCCAACTTTTGTTCCTATGAGGCTTTTTGCCCTTGAATTCATTAGACAGAGTCTCAACGTAGATCAGGTGCATTTTGTTCCCATGAAGAAAGGTCTCATGTATAAGTTGCCCATGAGTGTGGGACCCTTTGTGGTAAATAAGAGACAAGCATTTGGTGAAGTCTCTAAGTTGTTGGAAGAGACACATCTATTACTGGGTGAAAAATGGTCATATGATCCTCATGGAGTGATTTCCCAAAGGAGAGTTGAAAATGGATATTCTGCTTTTACTCATGAAAGCAGACCTGAGCAGGAAAAGTTGGCAAACCCAGGAGAAGTAAATTCAGCAAAAACAAACATTCAGACACCTATTATAACTGAAAAGATAAATAAAAGAAGTAAGGATTCTGTTGTTGAGTTAGATGATGAAGAGCCAAGAGAGGAGAAAAGAACTAAGTTGGCTAAAGATCATTCTTCAAATTCACCAGGTTTTACCTTCCATTTAAATGAAGATCAAAATGCTCCCTCTTCTCTTGGAGGTCATGAGCTTTACCAAGAAAAGGTGCCCTCAGTCAAACAGGTGTTTACACAGATTGAAGAGAAGAATCAAAGAATAAAAGCTAATATGGAGGCTCAAGCAGAGCATCACATAGCTACTAATCAGACTAGGTTGCTAACTGTGATGGATCTCGAGAAGGTTCAGTTCAGAATGGCTTTAACACATCCAACAGGGATGTCTCTTGGATCCTCAAGCGGTTTCAATGCTGTAGATATAACTATGGATGTTAAGAAGATCCCACTGTTGGATAAGATGAATCTACATATGCAGACTGGACAATTAATTGTAAATGATCTAACTAAGACCAATGTCACGACTGTTAAAGCTGAAAATATGCCAACAAAAGTTATCAAGCAGTTCAAGTTGGAGAAGGCCAATTCAAGGGCCTTATTAGTTCAAAATGAGGAGTTGAAAAAGATTATCATAAAGGTTGGTGTAGATCCTAGTGACAAAGCTGCAGTACAGAAGTTCATGGAGAATGCTGAAATAGAGATATCACCCTGAGGAAAAAGCTGAAGTTACCTGCTGCAGAGCATTCAATGGCTGCAGAAGTGGCAAAGGTGGAGAAAGAGAAAGAGGAACTCCGTCAGCAATTGTTGCATAAAGATTAAGAACTGTCTAAAATAAAGCAGACTGCCATCTCTTTACAAAATCACATTGAAAGTCATACTTGTACCTTTGTTTTTCCTACAGGTGATACAGATCCCCAAGCACAGATTGCTCAACTCAACACAGAAATGAAGATGGCAGAAAGAGATCGCAAGCAAGCTCAAGCAGAATTAGAAACGGCCACAAAGATCATACGGTCACTAGAAAATGAAACTGATCAGAATAAACTGAATTTACAAAAGGCTGAAGCTGAGATTAAAGATCTCAAAGAGAAATGAAAAGGAAATATCTCACTTATAAAGGCTAAAGATATTATTTGGGGTGAAATTATCTCAGAAATGAAGTCCAATTGGAACTTCTTGAATATAGTTGCAAAGGAGAAAAGCCTTATCTCAGAATATGAAGAAGAGATCCTATCTGATAAGCAAACAGCAATTAAGAGAGCCAATTGGGCTAGGAAGTTCATAAACTTTATTAATTCCAAGTCAGATGAGGAATTAAAAGACATTGGAATAAAGGATAGATATTTTTATGCTGTGGAGGTTAATAAGATGATAATTAGGAATGATCTCCGGAAAGTTACAGAAAAGAGACTACTGGGAATCAAAGAGACAGTGAACAAGTTTGATATATCATTTGATAAATTGACAAGAATAGGTTTACCTTCATGTTGGACAGAGAAAGGAAACATTCTGTCATGGAAATTTTATGAAGATTCATTAATACTGGCAAAAAGCAAGATGGATAACATGCATGAAAAGACGCAGATTTTAAAAGGAGAAACAATGTTTAATTTCTTGCAAAGGCATTTCAATTTGTTATGGATGGTGAAGACTCTCTTCACAGAAATACCTACACACAGTCAGATTGTTGCATTCAGGTTGGAATATCATAGTTTCAAGAATTCATCAACAACCCAAAGTGAGATATGGAAAAAGTGCAAAACATTCTCAATGGACTCAGCAAAAGGAATCCCAGCATCTCAACAAAAAGTAGTCGTTGACTCAGCAACCGTATCAGAAGCGGCTATTCTTATAGATTAGGAATTTTCAATTTCACGTTATGTTATTTTCTCAAAATCATGTAAATTGTAATAGGACCTTTTTGAGGCATGTACCTCTGTAACTGTAAGTAGTTAAAGCAGTTAGAATTAGTTTCATCGCTGGAAACTGTTTTGTTATTTTGTATTTAAAGAAGATTCCAAGAAAGGAAAAGGTTCCGAGTTTTTGAACCTTGAAGCCAAATTTTTGTACTCAAGAATGGAAAATTAATGAATGAGTATGCAAGTTTCTATCATTCTGTTTATGCTGAAAAGTTTTCGAGTTTACACAATGTTTTCTGATCTGTGAATAAAATAGAGTAATGAGCAGCAGGTCTCTTTATACATATGTATTTAAGAGTTAAACAAACCTTAATGTGCGCTCCTCTGTTTTAACTTTATCTTTACTTAATTCTTCAGGGTTTTAAAATGATAGATTCTGTTTGAAATAGCATATTAGATTGAAATCCTCTTCTCTTTTTCTTCCGTTCATTCATTTCAGCATAAGTGAAATATAGCATTGCAGAAAATGCATGGATTTGATATTTAAGGGTTACATAATCAATGTTTAAGGGTTTATAAGACAGAGACAGATATATATTCATTTGTGACATAATCAGATAATGTCTTAAGC